>JAOTRS010000032.1:8369559-8380392 GCA_028565755.1 Dinotopterus cunningtoni
CGCAAGGGCTAGTCATTTAAGCGCGAATGAGAACCGTTTCGCAGGGATCGATGTCACGGGTTAAATTAGTTTTTTTTCTTTTTCCGAATATTCAAATCTCAAAATGAAAAATCGAATGCCATCCCTCCGAACGAATATTCAAATATTCGAATATTCTGGTCCAGCCCTACTTATTTTAATGACTTTACTTCATTAAAATAATCAGATTTATTTCCATTTCTTCGTTTCCATTTAAAGTATTTTTTGTAGACATAAATATTTTCTTAATGCAACACTATTGCTTTGCTGGCAATTGGACAGGAAAGCTATAAAATGTAATATATATTGATATATTATATATTGATAAGATATCTCTTACTCACAGTTTCACTCCTTCTTTTATCTTTGCAGGTGATCCTCATGTTCAGTATTCTGCTGTGAGCAGTTTTGTGTTTCTGAGGTTTTTTGCTGTTGCTGTGCTCTCACCACACACCTTCCAGCTCCGGCCTCACCACCCAGTGAGTAACATACTAGACTAAGCTGAGCAGTGTGAAATGTCTTCAGGTTTTCATTTTAATATACAGTGTCAAAGGTTTAGACATAAGTTGGGTTTTTATTTTATATATTCCAGAACAATACAATTTTTTTTTCAAAACTGTGAAATATCACATATGGTTTTAGCTAATTAAGTAACAACAATTTGTTATTTTAAGCTATATGTCTTTTAAGACAAGACAGGCGGCTGTTCTGAAATAGTTCTTACTAGAACAGTATTGTCAAGTGCACTTGAAACACCCATTAGGCACCATGATGAAACTGGTTCTCATGAAAATCATCTTAGGAAACCAAGACCAAAACTTACCTCTGCTGAGAGAAGTTCATTTAGAGTTACCTCAGCCTCAGAAACATAATTAGCAGAGACATATCAATATAAACGGTTTAAAGCAGATGATTATATTTTGAAAGCCTTCAGCCTTGTTAAAAGAAAAGCAGGAAAGCCCATGGAATTAGAAGGTGTGTCCAAACTTTGGAAACGTCTTTTCTTAATTGCTTAAATTCAGTTGAATGAAGTGTTAATTGTTTAAATGGAATCAAAAGGTTCTCACAACACTTCTTGTGTCAAGGCCACTCCAATATTTTCACTTCGTGGCCTTTAAACTCTTTTGTTACAACTTTACAGGAATGACTAGAACTATTGTCCTGCTGGAAGACACAGTTGTGAACTAAGATTTAACTTTCTGGCTAATCTCTTCAAGTGTTTAGTCTTTCTAGATAATCTTCCTTTCTAATGATGCTCAGAAGCTAAGGCCTTGTTCAGCCCAAATGTCATTTTTTGCTTTTTCAGATTGGAATCAGTTTTTAATCGGATTTCTTTCATGTAGTCTGAACACAGTGAATCTGGGTTTTGCAAATCCGATTTGAACCACTTGTCTATTGACTTCCATGTGGTGTGGACATGGATCCATGGTGAAAACTTACAAATGGTTGAAAAATGAGGAGGGGGACAATGGAAAAGCTTTTAAAAGTTGCGGTTAGACTTGGTGTTTTGCAATAAAAGGTCTATTTTTCTTTTACATATATTTTTTATTATTTCTTTTTATTATTTCCTTCGTGTCCCTATAGGGGCTCAGTAGATCTTTAAACATTAGATGAAAAGCATGTACATGTAATTTTTCTGAGTTCTGTTCTGACATTTATAGTACAGTTGGTTAGGACTTGAGAAAAAACAGAATCGCAACACTTGTCCCTACACTTATTGTGACATATCTTTTTGCTGCATTTGCCTCTATTTTAAAAGGCAGTTTTTCTTCTCATGAAGAACCCTGAGGGTTAACATGTTATTTTTATCTCTTTAAGGATCCAGAAGTTTCCAGAACTCTCACACTCATCTCCAAAACTATCCAGACTTTGGGCAGCTGGAGCAGCCTGTCTAAAAGCAAACTGGTAAACACTTGCACAAACACTGTGCAGTCCTCTACAACAACATCCACATAGGTGCATCTAAAGCATATGTGTATGAATTATTGGTGAAATTTTTAGAGGTAAAAAAAAAAGACTTTCCAATGTCAACATACATGAAGAAAAAACTGCCTCTCCCACATTTCTCGAAAAAGCTTGGATTTTTCTTTTCCGGTTTTGTCGAGAGTAGATATTTTGTAAAACACTGATCTTCGCATGGCTTACGCTCACTGATGTCTGTATTTCCGTCTGCAGTCGAGCTTTAAAGAGACCTACATGTGTGATTTCTTCAAATTATTCCAGGAAGATAAATGTATAGAGAAAGTAAAAAAGGTAAGTCTGATCCCCATTTTACCTTCTGAGTATGTGTGTGTGTGAGTGTGTCTCAATCATTTGTCCTCTCAATCTTCAGTTTTTAGATGACATCTCGTCCAACATGTGTAAAGGCACCAGCGGAGCAGAAGATTTGGTTGTGCTGAAAGAGGGGTAAAAAAAACTATGTACACTCTCAGACTAAGCAAGCAGGCTTATATCTGTGTTTATCATGTACAAACTGTGTGTGTGTGTGTGTGTGTGTGTGTGTGTGTGTGTGTGTGTTTGTGTGTTTAGAGAGGTCCACAAGCGAGCCCAAGGTAAAAAGCATCTAATGAGGAAGAACTTCAAGAAGCGTTGGTTGAGAGTGACCAATCGAGAGCTGTCATACCATAAACAAAAAGGTGATGACACACACATAATATTCTACTCTGATCTCAACACTCACAACTGGGTGTACGACTATTTGGAAATCCCAAACCACCACCTGTTCAAGCTTCAATTATTATGCCTGAGAAATAGTTTTCTGTCACTTTCAGGATGAATTAAATCCTCCCTCTTAATGTCTAGACGTTTTAATATTCTATTCCGCGTGCTTCTCATTGAGCATTTCACTCTCCAATATATCCATAACCCCATAACTCTTTCATAATATAGACACAAGTGATACTGGCTCTATGTTCCTAGGCTCTACAGTGCTAGAAACATATTACTTATTATAAACGTATTATAATTCTTATTTAATTAGAAGCAGAAATGAGTAGTTAAACTGAGACATGAGAAGCTGCAGTTTTTGTGGGCCAAATGACTCTACAGTGTAAAGAAAGTTAGATACTTCTGTCCTTTATTTGGTAAATCACATAAAACACATTTAAAAATAATAAGAGCTTTCATTCTTGTCTACATTGAGGGCACTGGTGGCTCAGCGGTAGGTCTGCCATGCGGAAGGCCCGGGTTCGATTCCCAGCCAGTGCCCAATCCTTCCAGCCACTATATGCAGTGCCGGTCCCAATATATTCCGTTGTGGCGACCCCTTGCCGGGAGCAGCCGAAAGACCAACAACAACAACATTCTTGTCTACATTCCTACCTACATACCTATCTAGCTGTCTGTCTTAATATCTATTTATCCAGCTGGCATTAGCCTATCGGCAAATAAGTTAGTGTTACCGATGCGTTTCTCTGATGTGTTTCATCAACTTTGTGCTGGTTAAATGTTGTGTTGGGTAATTGTGGTGTGATTGGGTCAACAGTAGCCTACTAACCTGCAGCTTCAGTAAAGATTCTATAGTACAGGGTTATTCACTCGAAAGAGGCCCTGAATATTCTGCAATAACTCTCGCTAAGACGAAGCAATCTGAACAAAACAACGTACAATGTGCTTCTCGGTATATGGAGCTTCGAGTCGGACCTATAGGCGCCGGACAACCATCGCGACGATCACCACTGCACCCCTTCACTCAGTCGCTCGACTTCTCATCAGAATGGTGATGTACACTAATGAGCAGCGTGTCTTCTTAGTGCGAACCTGTTGGGTCACCAATTCATTTAAGTGATGTCAGAGTGAATTTAGGAAGAAATCTGGTGTTTTCTGAAATACCCTCAAAGTGTGTTACGCAGAAAATGGTTCGGAAACAATAAGATTGATCTCTTCTCTTTTGGAGGCTCTCTAAAAATGTCGCAGTGACGTGCCACTTTGTCTGCAGCAGTCACCTACGAAATCTCTGAGAGACGCCTCGCAAAGGAGACAAGGAGGTCTTATTTAACATGTCGGAGAGCTGCAAAGAGGGCAAAATTTCATGCATATCGTGTCACTGTCATTCAGGAGCTTAAAGCAAGTGATATTGAGAAAAGGGTCAGATACTGTCAATGGTTCTGGTACATTCAGGAACATGGAGCATCACATCGAAATGTGTCTGTCAGAAAACAGAGATCATTTCCAGCATCGCATGTAATGCAATCGATCACACATACGTTAAAGTATGTAGCATATTTTTTGGTTCAGACTGCTTCATCATAGCGAGTGTTATTACAGAATATTCTGGGCCTCTTTCCAGTGAATCACCTCGTGTAATACCACAATAATACGAGAATTCCATCCTAAACCTCCCGTTGTGTGGGAAGTGTGGCAGAGTCCAGAGCCTGTACTTAGCAATAGTCTTAGGATAGCCAATTTGCCGACGAAGATGAAAATTATTATTTTAAACTTTGTTTTTAGCCCAGAATTTTTTAAATCTGTGTTTATATATTTATCTGTCTAGATATTGTCTATATGTTTATTCAGCTTTCTGTCTCAATAGATAGATAATATTGCATTTCAGTATCAACAGTGTTATTTTCTATCCCATCTGTGTGTGTGTGTGCAGGGAAAGAGCCACTGTGTGTAATTCCTGTGAAGAGCATCACGAGAGTAGAAAAGCTGGATGAAAGCACCTTCAAACGCAAAAACGTGAGCAACAATCCTGACTTCCTCTCCAATTCAGTTTTGAAATAAGGATTGTTAGACCTCTTTTTACAAATTTCTCACAATTTTTTTTAACTGATAGTAAATCCATTAACAATCAATAATCTATTCTTAAAAAAAAAAAAACTTTAGGCAAACAGAATAATAACTTTTAAAAAAGAAAAACAATAATAATGGTGTAACAGACCATAGTTCTGTGATCTGGCAGATCAGTCCTCATGGATTGGTAACGTGCAAACCATTGATTTAAATGGTTTAACCAAAGTTTAATCATCATGGTGCAAAATACATTTTTGCTGTAGCTGTATGCCGTTATATTTGGCCTAAAAAAAAAAAATTCTGCTTGCGCATTAATGATATTTCTGATAAGCTCTTTGCTTATCAAGGTTGCCAGATCATGCTGTAAAAAAAAAAACCCTCTAGCTCTAGAACTCTTACTGTAGCTCAACTCTTGATGCAAATACGTTCCTTTATCAGGAAAAGTGTTAATGATCTGTCTGTCTGCTGGTCTTTCTCTTTGTACCTGTCTCATCCTCAGATGTTCCAGGTGATCTTCAGTGAGAAGCCCCTTTATGTTCAGGCAGGGAACTGCGTTGAGGCGAGCGAGTGGATCGATGTCCTGACTCAGCTTATCCGCTGCAACACTGATCGACTCGGTGTGTTCCAGACGGCTGTCAGCAGTAGGGAGTATGTGTCCACACACACACACAAACACACACACACATAGTGGTTATAGCATAAAATAGAAAGCTAGCAAGCTATGTAGAGTGTAAAATCCCTTGTTCCACACACCAAGTAGTGACCAAATTAAAACGCCTGTGAAGTGGTGCAGCGATACATATGTTACCTGTCCCAGTGCAGTTATGCTGTATATCAGCACTCATAAAATGCCTCTTATCCAATCAAATTGCTCGGTCAGAACTAATTGTTGTAGAAACACATTTTTAATAGAAAGGAGTTTAAATATGTTTTGCTGCACTGTTTAAAAAAGTCAAATAATTGAAATGGACCCTCTGTAGATATCCCGTAATCACATGACCTACACTTATCCACACTGTAAACAATAACGGTCAATTACTCATTTGATGAGAAATATTGTTGGAATAATGTTGACTACATGACAATGGGATGACAAAGTGCCCTAATATAATGTTGTAAAATGACTTCAAAACTATTTTAATACCAAACCGATGGTCTGAACAGGACTAGGACACAGATCCCTGCCTGCTTACCACTAGACCACCGCTGTGTACGGGAAACTGTGCTGTCCATCTCAACCTCAGTTCAAATTCTAAACCGGGTTAGAAACTTAAGAGAGCATGCATGTGGCCGAATGTTGTGGGAATCAGAATAAAATGCTCCAAATAAAGTTAGTATTTTGTTGTTTTGAGGTTGTATTTGCAATGTATTTTTTTGCATTACGTCCTAACATATTGGGTAATGCAGTATTATGGCAGTTTGGGACACAGCCTGTCTAGAGACGCACAGCAAACCTTTTCAATGTCTCTTTAGCATTCCTTCTTTTCTCTATCCATTAACCTTTGTTTGTGTGTTTGTGTGCGTATAGCAGTACACTGGCGAACATCCAGCTGGAGATTGACTGCGACCGAGAGACTGAGAGAATTTTCTCGCTATTCAGTGCCAATTTACTCCGTCTGCAGAAAATGGAGGGTGAGTGTAATGTTGATCTTTGGTAAAGAGAGAAAACGAGCCAGTGCAACAGTGTGTTTTAATTGGTGTCTGATATGCTACTGTACGATATTTATATGAAGATGTAAAATCAGATTTTTGCATGGTCATAAAAACCTCACATCGAATTTGAGTATGCAGAGGAGCTTCCTCACTGGAGTGTACT
This sequence comes from Dinotopterus cunningtoni, assembly GCA_028565755.1. Lineage (NCBI taxonomy): Eukaryota > Metazoa > Chordata > Actinopteri > Siluriformes > Clariidae > Dinotopterus > Dinotopterus cunningtoni. The sequence continues at coordinate 8,376,128 of JAOTRS010000032.1, forward strand.
CATGTTAAGGCTAGGGTTATATGGGTCTCATAAAGTGTCATAAATTCATTATCACTATGAGATTTCTTCGGTGAAAAAGGGGTTGGTTGCTTGCACAATTGACATCAACTCTGGTGGAATGATTGGTGCTACTGTTCTGTGTGCCCAAGTCAGTCTTTTTTCATAAATGTGAAATATAAGTATTTTTTCAGATGTGGCAGGACATTAAATTTTAAGTTTCAAGTTTTTATTGTCATAATCACAGTAAAGAAACACGTTCCCCCCGTACACTGAAATTCTTCCTTTACTGTCCCCCACTGAATGGCACTAAAATACCAAACATTGAATTAAAAGCAGAATATATGAAAAAAATATGAAATGAGAATCTAAAAATATATTAAAATATATATGTCCATGTACTGTGCAAATTACGCGAGTGTATGGAAAGGTCCGCAGTATGTTTGAAAAAAAAAAGAAAGTCCACAGTGTGTGTGTGTGTGTGTGTGTGTGTGTGTGTGTGTGTGTGTGTGTGTGTGCAAAGCTGCAATGTTTTGTGCAAATTGTCCAAATGATTGTTCCTGTGATTGTCCAGATGATTGTTTGTGATTATTATTGTGCAGATGATTGATTACTGAAAAGGAAATAAATGAATTAAATTTATCTGTAATTACACAAAGCATTAAGCATAAACTGAACCACCAGTAGTTCTGGCTTCCTAAAAGAACTGCAGTTTTGCTTCCTAACTTGGAAAAACAAATAACATTAAAGTGGATTGTTAATGTGAAATTGTTATAAATGCAGAGATGTGTATTTAAATGTAGCACCAAATTACTGAAAACACAAATAGAACTTAATGAAGAAACATTCAGCGATGAAGCTGACTCTGTGTGTTTGCGTTTTGTGTGTGTGTTTGTAGATGCCTGTGCCGGTATGTCGGTGTACCTGGGCCAGCCGAAGGAGCAGGAGGAATACTCCGCCTTCACTATTCAGGACCCGAAGGAGACGTTTCGCACCATCAAGGAGATCAAAGATGTGCTGGAGGACCTGCAGCTCAAACACAATGCCACTGAACTCACGGACCAGCCAGGGACAATGTATATACAAATACACATATACACACACATACACATACTTGCACAAGCAGCTTTATAGTACAGGGTAATAAAAACCAGGCCTGCAATATCCTGTGACAATAATATTACTCCATGATAAATAAAACCTGAAATAATTCTGTCCTTAGTTTTAGCATTAGTGGCTCAATCACAGGGGAACCGTATTTGTCAGCCGTTAAGGAACAGTGTGGAGAAATGGAGCAATGCACACAATCGGGCTGAAACAGGGCTTGTAACAGAAAAAGGGCAAAGAAGAAATAGTAGTATAAAAGATAACAGCGCTGCATTGACACCGTTAAATTCTTAAACAATGCTCCATAATTCCTGCTGTAAGAAACTCATTAATGAATGATCAATGTTTGTTTTTGTTTTTTGTTTTTTTTAGTGAGAATCCGATTGTAGGGAAGAGGTCCTGACATTCTGAGAGCGGTTCATCCCTCTACACCAGCAAGTGGCACTGCCTATTGTCTGACTCTGAGACTCGACTCTAAGGAATAGAGTGACGGCTGCAGGCTCACAATGAAGAAAAAATACTGATGGAGAGAGTTAGGAACTCTCACACTCCGCCTTAAATCACCTCTGACAAACGTGCGTTAGACTTTTTCTACTGAGATAAGCACGCACTCTCGATCAGAATGCTGTGACGGACGAGACTTCGCCAGTGACACAAGAATATGAATATGGCTGCTAAACAGACGAACTTGACCTCCAGTTTGAAAACAATCATTTAAAATCCTTCCGCGTTTTATAAACCTTCGATGTCTGATGTCGTTGTGCATCAAAGGGAATTTCCCCAACTTTTCTATTCTGTCTTTTATATTTGTACATGGGGCGTGTGGGAGGATGTGCGCACACACTCATCTTTTTTGCAATACACCCACCCACACACACACAAACACACACACACACACACACACAAAATGGCACTTTAGACATTTGGAATGATCCAGATGAGTATATTTGATACACTGTATCATCACCTGATCGATCAGTTAAATGATCGCGTCATTATAACGCTTGTCTCTGTAAAGTTTTTAATCAATATGTTTCTCATGCCAAAGACAATTTGTCAGTTTGATAATGTGTAAATGTCATTATTTTGGAATACTCACCTTTAAATGATAATCTATATTTCTCATGGCAAACAAAAAAAGGAAAAAAAAATAGTTTTTGTTTTTTTAAAATTTGGGATGAACACACGTAATCAGACCTGCTCTGTGATTTTGCACAAGTCATTTTCTTACATGGAAAATGGAGAGATGTGAAGGAAATGTGGAATGGATGGATAGATGGAGGAATTTCAGGAAAACAGATAGATTGATGGAGTAAATACATTCCTTTGTATCATCTCATGATTAACGTGTGTGTCCGATCAGGCTTTTTTTTTTCATTCTTTTTTTTTTATTTTTATTTTTGTTTTGCTTCTTAGTGCACATTCACTCAGAAGCACAAAGGTCTGACCTGTACTAATCTCTTCCTTTTATTTTTCTGTTCTGTTGTTTTTTCAATGGTTGTTATAAATTGCAGTTGGATAAACAGGGATCTGTTGGTACGCTGATTAAATCGATCAGCTAACATTTCTTACAGTAGGTACAATACGGAAATGCACATTAGACATGTGTTTCTGTGCCACGTCTTCAAGCCCCGCCTCCTGCATCTGGTGTCAATATTGTTTCCTTCTGATCAATTTTATTATTTTACTGCTGTCCCCCTTCACCCCTGCGCATTTAAGCTTCTCTGACATTCCTCTGAATAAATGAAGGATCTGTAATGTGCTCAGGTTCATGATGTTTTCCATTTGTTTTTCTACATTATTGTGACGGAGTTGCATAACTCACATACTTAAATGTAAAAAGACCACAGCTCAATTTAAAATCTGAAAAAAATTTTGCATTGCACCAAAACCTGTTCAACATACGAGACTAAGATTAATGAGCATCGGCACATAGTTTCAATCCCTTGTTTTTTTTTCTGATTATTAGATTAAAATTAATTATTTAATTTGAAATATTTTATAATATTTGATGTCAAACTTTTAAAATAATAAACTAAAAACTTTTTATTAAATATCTGCTAATTGTTTCTCATGGCCAACCTGCAAACTTTGGAAAACACTGGCATAAACATTTGTTTGAAGTTGCGCTAAAGTCTGCAGTGTTTTGCATGTTCTCCGCATTTCCATGCAAGTTTTCTCTGGCTTTTGTTTTCTTTCACCGCTGAAAAACATTTTAGTACTTGCTATGCTATAGTTCCCAAGGTGTGTGAATATGTTGCTGTGTTGTAGGTGCCTTGCAATGGCCTTGTGTTTAATCCATGTTGTGTTGTCATCCCATGATGAGTCTCAGTGTGATAAGAGCATGATCCATCTTAAGCCTGACCAGGGTAAAGCAAGTAGTAAAGGTGAACAAGTGATTTTTGTTGGTAATTGTACGCAGGGCGACATGGGAGCTGTGAATCCATTGAAAAAGCAGACACATAAACAGGTTTGCTTCTCCTGAGCTTAGGTTATGATCTGTGAAGTTTTCCAGCATGTTCTTTATGGATCAGTTTCTTCCCACCTTCAAACATATAAACCATGTCCATTAGTATTGCGCTGGCCCACCCTATTGCTGCCTCTGTCTACCAGCTGATCCAGAATGCAGCTGCACGTCTCGTTTTCAACCTTCCTAAGTTCTCCCACACCACCCTACTTCACCACTTCCTGCACTGGCTTCCTTTCCAAATTCAAAACACTGATGCTTGTCTACAAAGCTAAAAACCCAGGACCCACTTACCTCTCAGCTCTAATCACACCGCGCCACGTTCCCTCCGATCCTCCAGCACCGCTCGGCTGGTCCCACCGTCTCTCAAAGATCGAGGAAGACCAACATCGAGATTGTTTTCTGTTCTGGCACCTAGGTGGTGGAATGAACTTCCTCAGGCAATCTTCAAATGATGACTTATGACCTATCTATTCTATTAGTGTTTTTTCTTTGTAAGAATAAATTTGTTGAGGTCAGTTCTCGTCAGTGATCTTGATTCAATTGGTTGACAAAAGAAAATGGGCTGTGAATAGAGAAGGATTTTACGTTTTAAGCCTTGTAGCTGTACAGTAGGCCAAAAAAGTATTTAGTCAGCCACCAATTGTGCAAGTTCTCCCACTTAAAAAGATGAGAGAGGCCTGTAATTTTCATC
>JAOTRS010000032.1:8385747-8395781 GCA_028565755.1 Dinotopterus cunningtoni
TTTCCCCTCAATAATGATATCGAAACATCGAGTAGCAGCTGACCTTAATGTTCAATCTTCATCTGACAATAAATGTTTTTTTTTTTTTTTTTTTGCCATGCTGCAGTTACGGGAGTACAAATTGCCCAGAGCTCTAATCGGTCAAGGCTACAAATCCTTTTCCTCAAGTTTATTCATTCAAAGACTTTAAATGTTATTTATTGCTGTTCTTTGCTTCTTGCCAATAAATGTTTTGATGGAGCAATTCGTTGTGAAGTGCAATAATAAAACATATTAACGTTAATTTACAGTCTATTTCAGAGACCACGATAAGGTTTATCTTTTTTCAGTACAACAGTAATGATGAACATAAATAATGATAACGATTGTGCACCACACAGAGGACCATGCCTGTCCCATTCAGAAAAGATTTTTTCTTTTTAATGAACAGAAACGGTTCAGTTTAAAATGCATACATGTGGCCTTTCTTGTAGAAGTAGTAATAATGTGTCAAAATTTTTGGACAGTTATCATGTATGAGAATGGAACATTGTTCAGAGTTTGTAGGAACTCTTTCATTACACACTATGTGTCACGCAGGAAGTGTGTGATGTCTGATCAGTCGGTGTGTGAGTCAGTGGCGTTATCAGCCCAGGCTAAACAAGTCTTGAGGAGTTAATTCATAGAGTCCTTCAATGTTTGTGATTGTTTCTGGCTGTCTCCTTCTGTCTCTTTACACAAACATTACATCTGTTTCACTGATCCTTTAATAGAGTTAAGCGTTCAGATCTCTGAGGTTAATTAGCACTACATTTGTTTTGGCAGCGCTTCCATACTTTAGTGCTTAAGATATTAAACATATGGATGTTAAATCGTCCAAGTACAAGGCAAAACCCCAGGTCACAAACTCTCTTCATTTACATGTGAAACTATGTGAAACACACCTATGCTCAAGTTCACACACAGTGTTTAGTCTAATTAGGGATAGGATTTTGATTAAATAGGTTTTGTTGAACCCTTTTTGCCTTGTCACAATTTCACTCGTCTTACCAATTTTGACTCTGAAGCCAAACTCCTCTCTAGAGTTTGCACAAAATGATGTGAATCCACTCAGCCGCGTTTCCAAAGCTGTAGACGCCAGACTTGTGCTGACTGACTGAAATAAACACTTCGTACAACCAACCAACAGAAAAGCTTCTCCGATCGCAGTTGTTGAGTAGTTGATTGACAGCGAAAAATCACGTTGGGTTTCAGGCCTATCAGCCAAGGACAGGAATCTGAGGCCACAGTGAGCACAGGCTGATCTAAATTGGACAGTCAAGGATTCGAGAAAACACCATGAACAATAACTGAAGCTCTTGTTCTCTATCAGTTTTATTAATTGTCACATGATTGGCCGATTGCATGACTAAAAATGTCCCGTAAGTATACATATCTCAAAAGAGTAGAGGTACTGATTTGAGTTACTGATTGAGCTACACGCTCGGATTATAACCAGACAGAAAGCAGAAGAAGGTTAACTGAGGTGCATGCTTTGTGCAGCTCTACAGTACAACAAACGTGGGGGAAGAGGGGCTGACCCTGACTAGCTGAAACACAATGCATTCTCATGTCTGGCTTCAAATAGTGTATTTTTAGTATTCAATCTGTGTCATCTGTGTATTTTGTAATTCGATCCAGTGTTCTCCACCCTGCCTTTTAGTTAGCTCACGTCGGCCAGGTAGATTGCAGCCGTCAGCACTGTAAGCATGAACAGCTTAAATAAGTTTTTTTTATTTGTGATAATTTATTACCTAGACCATGTGGTCAGACGTTTGTGGACCCCTGACCATCACAACCACACGTGACACGAAGTTGGAAACATGATTTTGAATGCCATGTAGATTTGTCTATAATGTCATTGCATCTGTAGTATTATATTTACTCTTTACTGGAACTAGAAAGGTGGCATAGTGGTTAACACTGTGAACTTGCACCCCAAGGGTCAAGGGTTTGATTCCCACCTTGCTTCTGTGTGTGTGGAGTTTGTAGGTTCTCGTCTAGCTTGGTGGGTTTTCTCCGGATACTCCGGTTTCCAAAAACATACGAAATCGGCTAGTTAGCATTTCCAAATTACCCGTAGTGCGTGAGAAAGTGAGTGTGTGTGTGAGATTGCGTGACCTGTGATGGATTGGCACCCGTTCAGGATGTACCCTGTATTGTGCCCCGAGTCCCTTGGGATAGGATAAGGGGTATAGAGAGTGAGGGTGGAAGTAGACCTGTTCCAGTATAATAATGCTCTGCACAAAGAAGTGAGCTTCATGAAGACATGGTTGGTTAAGGATGTGATCGATGCAGTCCCTCATCCCTTCTGACGGACTGGAATGCTGACTTTGCCCAAAGCCTCCTCGGCTCACCAGCGCTCTTGTGGCTGAGATAATCATTAAACGAATCCCACATATGGATGTTTTGTTTAAAGAGGTAAACACGCCAGAGTGCTCGTGAGTGGTGTAAGAGAAAATTTTGTTCACTTAATTTTCTGGAGATCTTTAGTTCACATCCCAGTGCTGCCACAGGTGTACTAAAGGAAAAAAGTTTAAGATCTCAAAGATTAAATAAGATCCCTTATAGTCTGTGTGGTCACAATTTATCAATTCAGTTGTATTAGTATAACGCTTTTTAACAATTGTCATGATCGCAAAGCGCAACAGAATCAAAAGAAATTATGGAAGTTTGTATGAAATGTGAATGTGTATGAATCAGAATGAGCAAGCCTAGGGCGACAGCGACGAGGAAAAACTCCGAGATGGCAAAAGGAAGAAACCTTGAGAGGAACCAGACTCAACAGGGAACCTATCCTCATTTGGGTGATAATGTATAACAATAATTAATGTGCAGTCCTACTGGATCCCACAGAAAAGCCAATTCAGCACAAATTGCCCAAAAAGCTAGTGCTGGTCATGATTCAAAGGCACCGGAACAGCCAGTGCACCACATCCTCCTGAGAAAGGGAACCAGCAGGCAAGGAGCCCAAGGTCGCTGACTTGGTGTACAAACTCCACAGATCCCACTCAAATATTCATAGGATGTCCAGACAAACATTAAAGATCAGTGAGCGCCCCCCCAACCGACAGCACCCAAACGTCCTCGTCCCAGAGACACCACAGTACATCCCTGAGGTCTTGTAGAGTCATGCCAGGTTAGCACCAAGGAAGCCTATTCCTAAAGAAATACAGTATATGTGTAGAATACTGATTAAAGTCCAGCTTGAATGAATTCTTCCATAATATCGATATGAAAAATGATCTTTGCACAGCCGCAGCTGATAAAGTAGGAAGACGCATAAGAGAAATCTTTTCTAAAATATCAGTAATATTAGGCATAGCGTGATTGTTTACTTCCTCATTCTCGTCATCTCATGTGTGTAAAGGAGGCTCACGAACCAAGTAGGTGCACACAGCCATGTGCTGTATCGGAGAGTGTAAATATGCAGGCGTGCCCGAGAACGGAGACTAAGAATATTGTGAACGCTGGTGGGGAGGGGAAATGGGGAGCAATCGTTCCTGGGCACGGTACAAATCAATCGTGCCTAATGTGAAACCGTCCAAACCACCTAATAACGCGTTTTTCTTTTATGGCTGATTGATGTGTATATATATATATATATATATATATATATATATATATTCATTTATTTGAAAAAAAATGCCTGTGAAGGGACTGTGGCTTTAGTGTGTGTGTGTGTGTGTGTGCCCACACTACAGCCTGCAAAAGGAATTAAGTAGGAGAAACACTGCCCTCGTTCAACTGTCCAAAAAAGGAAGTACAGGAATGCTGTTTACGCTTCTAGTGCATTAATACAGAGGGAGCAACCGTGTAGGGCACGAACACCAAGAGCCCTAATTACATATCTGAATAAGTTTAATGCTTTCCGGAAAAAAAGGTATAGGGTGAGAATGCAGAGTAAATAACATGGCTTTGATTCTGTGTGTGTGTGTGTGTGTGTGTGTGTGTGTGTGTGTGTGTGTGCGTGCGTGCATGCGAGTGTGAGTGAGTAAGTAAAGTCTGTGGCCTGCAGCTCCAGCCTATGCAAGCACAGACACGTCAGAGGAACGAGGGAGAGAATACCAGAGGAGAAAACGGAGGAGTGTTAGTCACAGCACTAGAGCAGACAGATAGTTCTGATTCACAAATGTGTTACCACGACATGTCTCAATCCAGCCATTTACACTCGCACATGTTTGCAGTGAAGTGGTCACCATGTAATGATGATGATAACGAAACCATTGTTCTATATCGAAAGCGTAATATTTCACATATGGACCACTTCCAGGATCCGAACATAGGAAGGACAAAGAGTCCGACTGGCAAATAGAGACCGATATGTCCAGACAGTGTGGAAAGTATATCACAGGAACGTTTGGGAACCGGCTCACCTTTACTGTGCATAGTATGAGAGAGTTAGACACCGAGGGAGAGTGTGTATGTGTGTCTGGAATTTGTTGAAGAGCCTTATTAGGAATTCCTGGCAACAGGAAGGGGGCAATGGCCACAAAATGATGTCACAGGAAGTGGAAGATCGAGTGATAAAACTATTGGGCGACTTGGTGATAGAAGGAATGAGGCAATGGAGAAAGAGAGAGAGAGTGTGTGTGTGAGTGTGTGAGTGCCCTTATACAGTAATTTTTCCAAACACTCCACACACTGCACTTCCTGTTTACTCTTTAATCAGATTTCCTATTTAAGTTATACATTTGTCCCTCCACATAAACTCTATATTTGAAACACACTGGGATTCAGAGATGTGTGTGTGTGTGGTGTTTAATAAAGGTTTATAGTTTATTGTTTATAGTAACTGTTCGCCCGCACGACTGCGATGACTTGAAAATGCAAAGAAAAGAAATATTTCCGTGTCAGAGACGATGATTTTTTTGACATGAAGGTGGTCTCCAGGCTGTGCTGTGTGTATAAAACATTCTGAATAAAACAGAATAAAATAAGTCGTGCTGCATGCTGTGGTGCTTTATGGAGGTAAAAATATGCCAGGCGTAGCATAGTGGCACAGAGGGTGATGTGATGTCTCATAACTCCAGGGTACTGACTAGATCAAGAGCTCAGCTTCTCCCTTCGTGTGTAGTTCTGTCTGTTTGCCCCATGTCCACATAGGTTCACTTCAGGTGGGAGGAAAACAGGAGAACCTGAAGTGAACCTACAGGGACATGGGATGAACTGGCAAAACGTCACACGTAATTTAACTTATTATGAGGGTGAGTTGAAAATGAACCATATTCTGTTTGTATTTTAACTTGACTAATTTTCCCTTTTAGAAAAATAAAATGTGTACCTTTTTTTTTACTAAATCATTTTAGTTTTTAAAACACTGTCCATCTGTTAACAATCTTTTCGTGTTCTTTCATTTAAAATGTGAGCTGTGAGCCACGAATGCCTCGCTGTCTTCACTTTTTCATCAGAAGTGAATCTTTGTCCTCGTAGTGCTGCTTTCAGGGGACGACACAGGTGATGTTCCCGATAGAGCTAGATCAGGACATTAGGAAGGATGCCTTGTCAGGCAAGATCACCACGGCCTCGGGTAGCAGTCCTCTGCATTTAATCCAAAGGTTAGGGCCTTCGCTCTTTAATAAGCATCTCACTGTAACGAGCACTTTTATACTGCTTATTCAGTCAAGGGTGGGCCTGGAGTCTGTTCTGGGGAAGTCGGCGCACAAGGCAGGTAACAACCTGGATGGAGGGCCAACAAACAATGGGAGAGGGAACCACACTACAGATGATTTGGAAACCTGGAGAAATCCCACCAAGCAAAGGAAGAACCTGCAAACCTCATTCGCACAAACACGTACTGACCGGAGACGTCATTCCAACCCCCAACCCTGGAGGTGTGAAGCCACAGTGCTGCTGCCCGCTGTATCACCACGCTGCCTTGGTTAATACATCTAATTAAATTTTCTTAAGTTACGAGCTAGGAATTCAGCTGTACCATTTTGTCCTGTAAGAATTTACTCCGTGCCTGTGCATGATGTGAGGCTTTTGATTGAATTAGAAGGCAGTGTCGGATTGATGGGTCTGGAAAAAAGATGGAGCTCGGGCACTTTTCTCCCAACAGCTGAAACTTAATTAATCATTATGTGTAATCAAGTGAAGTAACTCGCGTTCACGTGAGTCATACTGACAAACACTGCATGTTTAATCATCAATATCATTTCAATCTTCTCTCTCTCCTTATTCCTCTCTCTGTCTCTCTGCCTGTCTGTCTCTCAGTGAGTCGAGTGTATGTAACGCGAGGGCTACTGTGATGGTGTACGATGAACCTGGGAAGCGCTGGGTGCCGGCTGGCACCGGCGCTCAGACCTTTAGTCGTGTCCAGATCTACCACAACTCCGCCAACAACAGCTTCAGGGTAGTCGGGAGGAAGATGCAGCCAGACCAGCAGGTACACGCCCCTGTCTCTCTCTCTCTCTCTCTGTCTCTATTTTTCATTGTCACTTTTAGATCATACTGACACAAAATGTTATGTTTACTAGTGGAAAATTACTTAGTTTTGGATCATTTATATTTCTGAGTTTGTTTACGCTTCCACAAAAGTATTCAAACTTGGACATAATGTTTTCTAGGAGGTGATGCCACATACTTATTTACACTGACAAAAAAAAGCTGAAAAACTATTTTCCATGTTTAGCTGTAGGAATGATACGTATAAGATGATCTTGTTTTGAAAAGTGTTTGGGGGGGGAAAAGAAGGCTTGTGATAAATTATAATGAACCCAGAGTGCCCATACAAACAGAGTGTTTTAACTCACCCACGTTTACTGATGGACGGGTGCTTAACATTTTATTTTTATTGAGTTGCCGTGGTTTACATCACCCTTACGTCACCCTCACTGTGTGTTTCTTCGCAGTGAGTTAAAATGAAAAGGAAGTAAGTATGCAATCCCGCAGGATTAGACTGGCCCTTACAGCTGTTCTAAAGCCTCATACTTTAAATAATAGATTTATATTAACACAATCCTGATCTTAATCCTGATCTCCTGCACACAATAATGTGATGACGTTGACGTGCGTGTAAAGCAAACGAGATATACAGGAGGGAAAAAAAACTCAGTTGTGTTAAATTATATCTACTGTTGTTCAATTTGAGAGTTTAATCATAGAGGAGATGTTTTTTTTATTTCAGTAAAGCCGCCTGTTTTTAATCTTAATCTATTTCTGTTATAAACTGTTTAAAGGGTTTTAATAGACTATACTTTCAGAAAGCAGTTTCAGCACACAACCCAGCAGCTTTAGTTATTATTTAGGGCCCAAGCACCATGACATCAGCCCTATGTCGTCATAGTATGTGAAGGCTATTGTTTTTCCAAGGATTTTTATTTTTTTTCCACCATTTGGGCTTTTTGGGGGTCCTAACATGTTTAAAAACTCATGAAAATTGGCAAACAGGTTGGAATCTGCTGCCATTAGGATGCCTGAGAGATTTTGCTGCATAGCTCATACACATTTGCACGTATACACGCAAAAACCGATACACATTTAGAGCTCATTGAGCTCACTTTCACGTTGCATATCATGGGCTCAACTCAACAGGAAGTCAGTTATTTTGTGTCGTTTGCCAAAACACAACCAAAGGAATCTGATACATTCTTCCTAGAGAATTTATACGATCGCCACCAGACCGAGTCTATGTGATCTAAACTAATTTCTGCAACCTGATTGAAATCATTGTGATTAGAAAAATTCCACGGAACTGTTTACAGGGAGGCTGATCCAGTAAGATGTGTGTTAACATGCTCAAAGCATTTAATCAGAACACAAGTATTTCTGGTATGTGCAAATTAGTTCTGCCCACTGTGAAGTTTTTAATCAGTCGGAAATATAACAGAAGATGATTTTTTTTCCCCCTCCAAATTTGAGCTTAGGTTATGCTTAGGTTAGGTTCTACCTTTTGTGTTATGATTGGTTACATGGATTCAGTCTCACCTGTGCTTGGTAAGATTGGTTGTTCTCAGTCCTGATCCTGGAGAAAGCCCTGCTCTGTAGATTTTAGTGTTTTTTTTTTTTCCAGCTTCCAGCACACATCATTAAGCTAATTACCTAATTAACAGCCTTTCTCAATAGAAGCAGGTTTGACAGAAGGTGCATGCCAGGGTGCCCACAGGGTTAGATAATCAGTGAATGAAGTAAAGTCAGAAGTGGCAGTGTTGCCTCAAATGGTTCAATCCCCAGCACTGCCAAGCTTCTACTGTTGAGACCTTGATCAAGGCCCTTAACGTTATCTTCTCCAGGGGCACTGTGTAACCTGGCTGACCCTGCCCTCTGGTCCCAGCTTCCTAACTGCGTTATGTGCTGTAGGGTAATTGTGACGACTAATTGAATCTTAAGCTTAAAGTCAGGTGGCAAAGAGTTTTACTTAGAGAGTTTACTCATCAGGAATGGAAGCAAAATTTCCTACCTGGAAAACTGTCCCGTCATGTCCCGTAATGGGCATGCGCAGACAGAATATATTCATTCCATCAGGAAAGAAATTATCAGATCAAATGTTTACATTGCTAATACATTGTCTTAGGCTATTAAAAAATAACCCAAGCTTAGAACATCTTACAGAGTGTTTAATCCATCATCTGAAAATGGAAAGAGTATGAAACGCCTACAAATCTAACAAGGCGTGGCGATTCACCTAAACTGGGCAAGGACAGCATTAATCAGAGAAGCAGCCAAGAGGCCCATGGTAACTTTGAAGGAGCTGTAGAGATCCACAGCTCAGGTAGGAGAATCGGTTCGCAGGACAGCCATTGCTCATACACTACGCAGATCTGGCTTTGGAAGAGTGGCATGAAGAAAGCCATTGTTGAAAGAAAGCCATAAGAAGTCTCGTTTGCAGTTTGAGACATGTTCGAAGCAAATGTTCTGGTCAGATGAGACCAAAATGTAACTTTTTGGCCTAAATGAAAAACACTGTGAAACATGATGGTGGCAGCATCATGTTGTTGAGATACTTTTCTTCAGCAGGGAAAAGGTAGCTAGTCAGAGTTGATTAGAAGATGGATGGAGCCAAAAACAGGGAAATCTTAGGAAAAAAAACCTGTTAGTCTACACAAGTCTTGACACTGTGGTGGAGGTTCACCATCCAGGAGGACAGTTACACACACAGGTGGACTAATTAGGTGACTTCTGAAGGCCATTGGTACTACTGGATTTTAGTTGGGGGTATCCAGAGTAAAGGGGGCTGAATATAAAAGCACAATACACTTTTCAGATTTTAATTTGTGAAACAAACAAACAAAAACATTTATCATTTCCTTCCACTTCACAATTATGTGCCACTTTGTGTTGGTCTATTACATAAAATCCCAATAAAACATGTTTACGTTTGTGGTTGTAAAGTAAAGTGTGGAAAAGTTCGAAGGGTATGAATACAAAGGGTATGAAATGCACTGTAGTTACTTATTGGATAGATTATCAAATTCTAAATGGAAATTCATTCTGACCAAGTCAGACTTTTTGAAATGAGGTGTTTATATGACGTGTTTTTATTTTGATAATTAGTGTCCAGGTATAATATTATATTAGTAATATTAGAATATTAGGGTCCAGGTAAAGGTGCCTAGTGTTTTTTGGAGAAATGGTCAATGTCTTGCTAATACTGTGTTAAACCAATATATTGCAGCACAAACTATGATTATAATGATGAACTTATAATTAGCAGGGTGTCTAATATCTAATTATAGATTTAACTTCATTAAATAGACTATAGTTTTCAGAAATTAATAAACAAGTGGAGAGCTTTTTATATTTAGTTAATTCATAACCAAACGTACCATGCTTTTAATTTGGAAAGTGCTTAATGAGTTTCCAGGTTATTTGTTGTAGTATTTGGGAAAACATTAGCGAGAAGGTGTTCTGTCTCTTATTCGAAGTTCAAAAATGTACAACAAACCTCTTGCTAACTCTTCTTTTTTGCACTGCTGTCACGTTTAATTGCTATGTGCAATTGCACATTTCAATTTGCAATATTCTGCACACTTTCATCTCGTTCTATACATATATATCTATATGTGTGTGTGTGT
>JAOTRS010000032.1:8395881-8412128 GCA_028565755.1 Dinotopterus cunningtoni
TAAGACGACGAGTCAGTTAACAAGTGGTTTACACACACACACACACACACACACACACACACACACACACACACACACACACACACTTTATCTTTCACTCTTTCTCCTGCTTTTTCTCTCTCTGTTACACCCACAAAAATGCAAATATGTGCAGGGCCTTTATTCCATTCAGCTTGATTCTGGTTTTGATTTGATCATTGACTCATCTTATTTTTTCCATCATCATCATCCTCTCAGAAACGTTTATACCACTTTTGAGTATTAATGAAATGTATGTAATTAACACTAGTTACTCTAAAAGCTCAATGAACGAAAACACACACACACACACACACACACACACACACACACACACACACACACACCTTTTCTCTTTCTCTCTCATTCAGCAACCACACCAGAGTTGTTCTCATCTACAAGCTGGAAGTAAACGCATCACACTAACCGGTCTGTGTTGTGCTGGATATTGAGAGCACAGCCAAATGCAGTACTGTACAATTTGTCTTGCTCCTAAACAGGACAGCTGAAAATCATGTCCTGTGAATAATGTAGGCATCTGTGAACAATATTATGGAATGAACGAGCAAGCAAGCGGGCTTCCTCAATTCAGGTTTCCTCAAATCACACACTGTGCACAGTGTTAGTACACTGTGTAGTACCTGGACATGTGTAGTGTAGTAACCCGGATCACACATTGGTGCTTTTCACTAAACATAAATGATCTTATTTTCATCATTATTAACCTGTGCCTGTAACCCCCTATTACAAGTGCAGAATTTAAATCCACCTCGTTCTCCTCGTATGAATGTGTGGTGTAATAGCCTTCTTGTTGGCCATTATAGAAATTGCCAACCGTAAAGGCCGCCGCTTTTGGCATTTCCCGGACAGCTGCCACCAAGTAGAAAAAGGATTTTAGTCCTAGGACACACTCCAGGAATTATTAGTACACTGCATGTCATGAATTTTTCCCAAGTACATACTACAGAAGTACACAATCTGAGATCTGTGAAACCACATAGATTTACAGAAATCCTAGAAAACTGTTTTGTTTTGGGATCAATAGGTATTATATATTAGTTAAACATGTAGCCAGGCTTGCAGTGCAGGCGTTTAACACTAGTGTTTGAAGCAGAAACTCAAATGAACTGATTCCTTTAGGGAGCTCATGATAGGCCAGACAATGTGTTCCTGGTGTTTTTAGATTTTTGTATAAATGTGAGAAATTTTGTCTTTTTTTTTTTTTTCCTAGTCTGTTAGGATGGTGATGACGTATTTTCTTTCAGCAAACACTATCCAGAGCAGCTTTACACTAAAAGATCGATTACATATGCTCCAGACAAGAGAGAGAGAGAGACACACACACACTGCTGTCAAGGCAGCAGTGTAAACACAATCGCTGAAGTCCACGGGGTGTTTTACACAATGGGCAAGCTAGACAGTAATCAGACCTGATAATCCACAACAACAATATAGTGTAAGACATTACCAGGTACACATTTATGCTAATGAGCTGATGGGTAGACTTACACACACAAACACACACACTCAGGGGGATTTAACTGTATTATATAAAAAAAATAAAAAATAAGGCACTTTGTGCCTCCTAAAAACAATCACACAGCCACTATGCAAAGCTTCATTTAATGTCATTTAAATTTAAATGTCATTGAAATGCATTTCAATTGAACCAACACGAAATGATCAATAGGAGTTGACTCCGATTCCAAGTGTTGAGGGTAGTTGATTCCACGCACCCTTTTAGGCAGAATGTCTAAATGTCTGACTGAATAAAGAACAGTGACCTTTTTTTTTTTTTTTTTTTTTTTTTTTAAAATGCCTGTGCTATCATTACCATTGTTTTAAACACCCTCCTGATCCTTCTGAGCTTCTTTAGTTGGCCAGATTCAAGGCATCAGGATGTCGTGTGTCGTCGTCGCCCCCCCCCCCCCCCTTTCTCTAAAGTGATATACTGCAAGGAAAGAGGCATTTGTCCAAGGGTGACAGTCGAGTAGTACAACTTCTTATTCTGTGTCCTGTATGAATTTGAGCTGAATCGTTTTAAAGTGTGGAATCGACTCGAAATCACTTTTGATTGCCAATGCCTGGAATCAGGTCATCAGCTCTTCATGCTCTGAATGAATATATACATAATGAACTACACTACCAGTCAAAAGTTTGGATACACTTTCTTATTATATGTTTATTGTAAAACAATGCTGAGCAAATCATAATGGCTCTGATCCTTGGTGCTGTTAATTGGTGAATTTATTTTTTATTTTTTATTTTTTTTTTGAGGCTGGTAACTCCAATTGAACTTCTCCCCTGCAGGAGAGGTAAGGTCTTGCCTTCCTGGGACGGTCTTCATGAAAGCCAGTTTCATCATGGTGTTTGCTGGGTTTTGTAAATGCACTTGCCAATACTGTTCATGCAAGAACTATTCCAGAACAGCTGACCCTTCATGTCTTAAAATAACAAATGACTGTTGTTATTGTTGTTACTTGCATACCTAATGCCATATGTGTTATTTCATAGTTAAAAAAAACCAAAAAAAAAAACCAGTATTGTTCTAGAATATAGAAAATAAATCCGAACTTGTGTCCAAACTTATGACTGGTACTGTGTATATATAAATAATTATTTAAATAAATTCTTTTAAGACCAAATTGCCTTTGATACAATTGTGTGTGCAACCAGATATAATATGCAGTGTGAGTGTAAAGATCATATATATGTATAAATATACAAAAACACTTACACACTGAACTTGTGGTGCGCAGGGTTTATGATTATTGATTTTTTTATGGTTTTTTTTTGTTCATTTTTATAGTGCTTCACTATATTTGAAACTTTTTTTATACACTGAAACACACACACACACACACACTGGAGCATTGCCTTTATATTCAAATACAGCTGCTGCATTAACTTGCCTCTGTGTTCTCTTTCTGTGTGTGCGTTTTGAAATGCCTTTGTGTGTTACATTAGCATACCCTGTTAATCAGTTGACAGAATCAGTCTAATCTCTCATTCTCTTATTCAAGTGTCGCCATCTTTTAATGGTCCTGATTTTGGAAAAGTCTTGAGGAGCTCACGATCCCATAATGGTGGGCATTATGAGAGTTTATTATGTGAGACAAATTGGACTACAGACATGATGTTTAAGCGATGACTATAAAACTAGCCCTGATCAGATCTTATTCGGGTGATGGACTATTCTTTAAAACAGTGGCACTGGCATTAGTGGTTATGCTAATGACAAAGTGAGAAAATAAATCTTCATAAAATGTATTCAACTGTGTGTGTTAGGATAACTCTGTTTTTTTTTTTATCCTTTTTTGTAGTAGTAGTACAACCTGGAATTTAAATTGTATCTATTTTCTATTTAGCAATTGTCCACCTTTCAAATGTTAATTGTAATTTTGCACCTTCAAAGGTGAATTTAACACTTATTAGATGTGTATTAAATATTATCATAGGATTACACTGTATTTGGAACCGTCCATCAAACATTGGTTTCCTAATCCCTGCGGGTAAAATGGTACCATCACCGTGCTTCACTGTAAGGGTAGTGTTTGCAGTTTGCTGAGCAGTTTGGGGTTTCAGAGAAACATAAAGCTTTATGCCAAAGACCAAACATTGAATTTTGATTCCCATCAGACATAAACATTTGCCCTTGGCAAAGCTCTATGTTGCTTTTTTAACCATCTATATAACCTCTATTAGATAGAAAATATTTTGGACAACAGTAACTATTTTTTAAATAATAGTTTTAATGGCGCTCTGTGGAAAATAATTTTGCACAATATTTCTTTGGCCCAGTCCAATATTATGAAATATTTTTCTGTAGCATAATGACACATAATCTCATTATGTCATTTCAGTTCCAGATGATAAGACTAAAAATCTAGAAATGTTTGAGGTTATTGCAAGCACAAGTAAAGATACATCAATGGAACACCAGGTTACCATATCTCCACCTTCCAGTTAAACAGGGAATTTTGCATTTAAATATTCCAAACCTTTACTGGAAGACACTAACCACACCGTCTACAGTGTTTGGTATTTATGGATTTTCATTTTCATTTCATTTTTCATTTAATATGTAATAAATACAGTTTAAAATTCAAAATTGTAATAACTAAACTATCACAGAGCAACATGCACACTGACACTTGGAATCCATCAAATCCACCATTGAATGGAACTGTGAAAGCTGTTAAACTTTACACTAAAACCAAGAGACGATTGAGATGCAGCAGGAACAAAACTCAACAAACTGTGTTAATATTCACTTGATTCGATAGCAAACCTAAACCATTGTCAGTGTGGTCAATCAAATGGCTGGTACTGGCATGTCTAAGCTAATGGGCAAATTCCTTACTGGGTTTGTCACCATTTCAAACATGTCTTCTTAAAGGTTCTCAGCTACTGCAACTGTAGTTATCCCATATTTTGCTATTTCTTTAACAAGTTAACACAGGTCTCAGAGCTCCCCCACAGTATGTATTTGTAATGCTCCAGCTGAAATACCCTTCAGATAATCCTTTTTCCATACTTCTGACTCCCTAGGTTTCCTTCTCCTCTTATTGAAGAAACACGCACAATCTTTAACTAAGAGAACTAAACAAACAACTGCGCTTTACAATGATAAAAGAGACCAAAAAAGAACAAAAGCTCCATGCAGCCTGAGTTGCAGCTGTTGTAAAACACACATAGTCTTGTGTCTGGAGGCAGCATGGAAGAAAAAAAAAATCATCCAACATCCAACATTTCAAGGCACGGAAAGGTAGAGAGTACTCCCAGACAGTCTACAAATTACAGAACCGAGAGGAAGACATGGGCTCAACCAGTACAGCTGCACAGCTTTTGCAGTTACATAGTTTCTCACATTTTCTGTCTCAGATAGCCAAATGCCCAGTGCAGTACAAAAAGAAAAATTGACCTTGACCAGTTACAGAAACCTAATGGAGCTTGATATTCTTTAAATGAAAATCAGTAATCCTTAATGAATTTTCCTCTCCCTGAAATGTGGTTCAGACTTATATAGGAAAGTGTAGGCCATGTTCACATGAGGGACATTTCTTCCCAGCCACCTTCCATGCAAAATGAGGAGCACTGAACACTCAACTGCTGTTAAAGTACAAGTCCTTCCTCTGACAAGTGAGGTGAGGAATGTGTTCTGCCTTGTCCCTGTTGTGGAATGACCTTGGCTTTTCTCTGAGTTATGTCTCATTAATGTGCAGCGGTTTGTCAAGATATAATATTATCAGAGGAGAGCAACGGTAGCTCAGTGGTTAAGGTATTGGACTATTGACTGAAAGGTCCCAGGTTCAAACCCCGCCAACACCACGTTGCCACTGTTGCGACCTTGAGCAAGACACTTAACTATCAATTGCTCAGATGTATAATGTAGCTCTGGATAAGGGCGTCTGCCAAAAGCTGTAAATGCCTGTCAACTGCTTGTGGCCCCAGGCCAGTATGGGGACCCTAAAGGCTTACAAACTTATTTATTATTGATAATATAAACATGTTGATGGCTGGTTGGAAATGCCCCTGTAATATTTTGCCTTAACAGACTCTAGAATTGTCTCTGAATATGTTCATTTATACAACAATTTGTTCTGGTCCACTGATTTGATTGGTCGAGCAATGCTCCAGAAGAGGCTTGTATTTCATATAACAACACTGGACCGTTTCCTTGTGTCCGTTCATCTGTGTTTGGTGTGTAAATTCCACTTTTAGTCTGAAAGTTACTACAATAAAGTTAGGGACATAATCAACAGACATGGCACACTATAGTTTTCAGATATATAATTTTGGACTTAAAATATGAAATCATATCATATCAGATTAAAAGGAAAGAGTAATGTCAATTTTACCAGAAGCACATTTAACAGGTATGTGCAAATCATTGTAAGCTAGCCACCCAATTTAATTATATGCTATAAAGTAAATGTTGCTTCTTATGGATATATTTCTGCTAGCAGAGCAAAAAAATAAACAGAAAACAATATGGCATATTGTGTCTGAAATATTGATATTAACCTCTTGAGACCTGAATGTCTTCATATGATGATATGATTTTCCCCCCAACTCTTTATTAATTTTTTATTTATTTACAGAATTGTTATGGAAGTCCAGAAACAACTTTATCTCTTTTTAATCTCTCTTAATCCTTATGTTTTTTTTGTTGTTTTTTTTTCAAAAAAAAAAAAATCATCTGCACTGTGGACTGCATTAGAACAGCCTAAAGTAAACCTTTGCTCCCTTATGAGGTAGATGACCCCTAATCACTGAGCTGGCAGACAAACGCACAGTCTAATTTCTTGCTCTTGCAGAGTCCTGTTTAAATGATTGTAAAAGGTTTGATTCATCTCACATCATCAGACAAATTAAAATGTGGTTATTGTCAATTTGTTATTGTGATGAGTTTTACTGTGTACTACATGGGTGTCCTTCAGGTCCGCTGTATTTCACTCACCTTCATAAAACATGCTATTAAGACCTAGTCCACGTGTACACTGGTATTTTCTTTTTCCTCATTTTTTTCTAAAAAATATTAAAAATGCAAAAAAACACTGAATAACCATACCAACCCAGCAGACTGTGATATAACCCCAATGATAAAGCCATATTGGCTAATCAAAAGCCTGGAAAAAAATTCTCACACGCTCACAAAAGTCTCATGCTGACGTCCAACACACTTTGATTGAAGTGTGCAACATAGTGACCAGTTCATGTGTCAAAAATTATTCATCATGCTCCCAGAACCACTCTTTAACAATTTGAGTCCTGGAATATAGCTGTGTCATCAGGGAAGAAACAATCCATAGTTGTGTTAACCTGTACTGTAGGCTTAGGGCACGAGGCAGGGTACATGCTGGACAGGTCGCCAATCCATCAGAGGGCACACACATACACTCCCTCACACACTCATTCACACACTACAGACAATTTGGGAACGCCAATTAGCCTAATCTGCAGGTCTTTGGACTGTGGGAGTACCCAGAGGAAACCCACCAAGCATAGGGAGAACATGCAAACTCCATGCACACAGAGACGGGAATCAAGCCTAGCCGGGAAAGTGATAGTGCTAACTTTAAGGTTATCAACTCACTTGATTTTAGTCTAGACCTGACCAACTGAAGCAACCCCAGATCACTACACTGCCTCCAGAGCGTTGTACAGTGGGCACTATGCTTGATGGGTGCATCGCTTTATGCACTTTTCTTCTTCCCTTGACACACCAACTGCTCTTGGATAAGGTCTGTCTGGACTCATCAGACCACTTGAGCTTTATCAATTGCTCCCATTTTTTTTCTTAGGCATGCAGAAGTTGGAACGTCCTCTGAAGAGTTGATTCAGCAGTCTGTGGATGAAAGCTGGTGGAACTCTAAGAACCTCCCGTTCCTGTCTGAAGGAGATGGAGTCGTGGCCCGCTCCTTGGGACGGGAGATAGGGATCGTGAGGGATCGTTAATGATGGAGCGGGAAGCAGCTCGTTAACTGCAAGTTGCCCTGTCCCGTGTGACTGGCGACAGGAAGAATTTTACTGTTGATTTTGGATGATGCAACTTCACCAAGCATTTAAGTGATCTATAATTGTGCGTTTTTTCCCAATAGCAATTTTCTGACTGAATTTAATGCTTCACCACTATCCTTCCAGATTTTAACAATGTGTTAGATGCTTTTTAATCAATTCCAGTAATTTAAAATCTCTTTCGTTTTGTTTGCTTGATGCGGGCCAACAGTTTTACCCGTCAGATATGTGACTTTTTTTTTGCCCATGCAGGCAGCAGTGTAAAATGCCTCCATCACCACCCTGACCAGGACAAAGCTGAATGAAAGTATAACCCCACACACTCTCTCTCTCTCTCTGTAGACACAGATATGATGTTTCCTCAGGATCCCTGGTTTGGTCAATCCTGCCTCATGAGTCAGGCCTCATACAAATACGTTTAAATAAAGTGTAAAATAAAAATTACAAGTCTAAACAGTTACACTATAAGGTGAACATTAAACCACCTGAGTTTTAATATAAATAAGGGGGAAAAAATAGAGTAACAATATAACGAGTCCGTGAGAAAATAGGGATGTTTTTATTGTTGTTGACGTTCGCGTGACGTCACATCCTATTTGTGCTCTGGTGAGGAGCTGAAGGCCTGAAGCCTAAAAAAAACCCTCCAAAGTAGAGTGAAAAACTGAACTAAGAGTGTGGACGGCGTGGCGGAGTGCTGAGCTGCGGTGAGTGGGAATATCACTGATGAGTGTTCGCGCTTTATTGTGGTCAAAACACTGCACTGGTGATCCGATGTGTGTGCTTTGAAGAGCGCAGTCACTTTAGCTTGTAGCAGCCTGCAGCTAACAAACACGCCGCTGGAAGTGAAGCAGAATTCACAGCCAAGCCAGCAGCTAGCGTTAGCATTAGCACGGGTTAGGACGAGAGATCAGGGAGTGTAAATGTTAGATCACAGTAAAGTCCGTTTCTCTGATTTTCTTAATCCTGTATAACGGCTTCCATTTTAAAGCGAGTGTGTGTGTGTGTAAGTAAATGTGCGACAGCTGCTAGCATGTTAACTGATCTGGATAACCTACAGCTTAGCATGCTAACACATTCCCTGTTCAAGCACACACACACAGGTTTCATGTTATAAGTGGAATGCGATGTGAGCTTGAGTTTATGTTGCGACTGAAAACAAATATAAACCTCTTAAAACTAATTATTCGATGAATCTACAGTTAAAGTTTCCCCCCGCTGTGTTGTTAAGCGTCACTTTGCTGCCTGAAGTTTTAACGCGACCTCAAAAGGGTTATTATTGAAGTCGTTTGATTGTGTGAAGTTTCGTTCGGATTCAAAGCCTGTGTTTGTGCAGTTTGTCCAGGTGTGTTGTTCTTTATCTAGGTGTTGTAGTTTAACAAACAGATTAAGGTAATGTAATGTGTACTGTAAGTGCAGGCGAGACTCTCTGAGCTGTAAGTCTTCTCCGGAATTCAGACCTGCTGTAACCTACATTACACACAACTTTAGCTGAGTACAAACATATTTATTTATATATATATATTGTTGTTTGTTTATTGCTTTACATGAAAAAAAAAAGCACTGGTTTCTGTAGTGCCATAAAACCCACGTTTCTGTCTAGAACAGTATGTACAATGTGATTATAACTTGGATCAGCACAGGACTTCATGCTAAACTTGTTCAGTTATTATTAGAAATGGGAATCACCGGTCACCTCCCATACGATATAATCACGATACTCTGGTGCCGATTCGATTAAAATTGCGGTTTTATAAGTATTATCATTTTATAAATATCCCCATTCTGTATTAATTTTTTTACACTATTAAACCTTAAAGAAAGTTTAATGATGACTTAAATGTAGCCCGTTCCTTATAACCTTAGTTTACTCACTTAAAAAAAAAAGCCACAGTATTTAAACAATACCTACTAACTTCAAATACGAGAGTTTAACATTTAACTGAGCAGCACATATCTCTGTCATAATTATTATTTCTAAACAAACTTAGCAAATAATTCACTCCTACCACACGGGATCAAAATGTGTAAATAGTACAGAGTTCACGTCCTGTAGGATTATAAAGAAACTGCAACGTTTTACCCCCTCAAATGCCTCCAGAGTCTCTAAACTCAACTAACACACAGTTTTTTCAACTAATTTGCACTCTGTGTTTTGAGACTTGTGTAAGCGTGTTTAATGACTGGGTTTAAGACTAATTTGGCTTTTAACGCATGGGATTTTTGATAATGTATCGCCATAAAAATGCATTTCTGTTGCACTACTGGGAAATTTCTGCGCCTGGTACAGAATCGTTTATATCTGAGGCTGATCAGCCGATCACCGGTCAAAACCAATCAAACTAAAACAGCCGATTCTGGTCCCTGTCTGATCGATCGAGTCTTCTCTATTATAAATGTGAAAATAAAGTAAAAATAAGTAAAAATCTCAGGATGATAAGACGAGCACTTTACCACTGCGCCACTTGGGGGCAGAATCAGGATTCGTAACTGCATCGATTTCTTTTCCCCCATCTCTAATTATTATTGTTCAGTGAATGAGTCTTTTAGCATATTTAACGCAGTGAACTGTAAACACGGATCGTGTATTAATCGTAACTATAATGCTTATTTAAATCATAGGAAATAACAGTTTCTAAGATGTCTGTCTAACAAAGATCAGGAATCCTGTGTGTAACGTTCCATGTTAATTGAGTCTCAGTTATGGTTGTATTAATCTTACACTTCCAATTATACAGACAAATTATATTGTTTTAACTGATAGTTAAACATGTTAGCAATCAGTAATTAATAAAACGATAACTAGGGAGGGGAATCACCAGTGAACACCTGATCCAATATTATCACGATACCCAGGTACTGATTTGAATAATATTGGGCTTCTGTATCACGATTTTAGAAATATCCAGATTATATATAGTTTGGAAAAATCCAGACAAAAATCTATTTGAATCCATAATGATTACTCACTAACATCCCTAGAAAGGAACTAGTGAAACTAGTTAAGAGTCAGATGCCCCATTCATACAGTATTCACACTAAAAAGATTAAAATAATACCCCTTCAATATACAGTTCTCTACTTGGAGGTCACTGTCTCCCAGATTTACTGTCATTTCTTACTAACAAAAGAATGAGCTGCTCTAAGTCTCGCCTTCGTGCTCTAGGATTGGCTCCTATGTATGGACAGGAATCACTGGGGCTCCTGATACGATATTACCACGATACTCAGGTGCCGATTTAATTTGTATTCTGATTACATTGTTTTCCAGCTTTGTTACAATTCTCAACAAACTTAGTAGATAGTTTTCTCCTACCAGACAGGATGCTGCTCTGCCTGCCAGTGTGTGAATAGTCTAGAGCACACCACATACAGGATTATAGAGGAACTGCAACATTTTACCACCTTAAACACAAACATGTATAAATGGGAATAATTTAAAAATTATTTCAGTCACTGCAGCGATATGTGGTGAGTTCACACGCAATAGGAACGCTAACTGAATCAATTTTTTTTTTCTCATCTCTACTCCCGTGTCATAGCTGCGGCATCCGAACCAGTCATAGACAAAACCACATTCTAGTAACCAGTCATAACACTAGAAGGCAGGTTTTGTAGGAAAATAAGATATTTTTTAGATTTCGCTGCGTCTCAAAAAAAATTGGATTAGGCCAAGTGGTGTCCGTTTTCGCAAATATTTTTTAAACGAGGATCAAAAATAAAAACCTTAGTCTAAAGTTATGTGCTTTAGCTGCTAACTGTTAACTGTTTAATCCTCCCTACAACCTCACATGTTAAAGTATCGTCACTACCTCCCCTTCTTGGTTATACACCTATCTCAAATACGTATATATATATGTTTTTTGCACGGTGCCCGTCAGTATGTTTTATCATGATTTCCCACGAGTTTTGGCGCTGTGATTACTTTTCCATCTTTCCGCACAAAAAAATGTAAAAAAAGATTTGCGGACCTTGCAGAAACTTGTGGAACGTCGGGTGGTCACTCACGGCGGCTCACTGCGCCTAACACCGCATCTCACTGCGAGTCAAACCGCATAGGTGAGATAGGGGTATTAGGGGGACGTCAAAAACGAGGCATGCCCCCTCCCCCCGCTCCACTCCTTCCATACCCAATCCCAAGGCAATGTTGCCATCCTCAGAGGTGGGGTCCTGTATCAGAGCCCAATTGATTTGCAAATGGGTTTGCAAGAGAACATTTATGTGTTTAATTAAATTAATTAAAAGATTTAATATTAAAGATTTTGATGATAAATTGTCTGTATTTATATTTTGAAATGTTATGGTAGTCACATTGAAACCACCTATTTAGTTTGTCATTTTGACTTTGAGTACATGCTGTGCAAGTGTAAATCAGCCAAAAGAAAGAGACAACTGTCCCTGTCCATTTACTCCCGTGATGCAATAAGCTACATTGAATGCACCGTTTATATGCACATAAGATACAAAGCAAATGTGCAGAAAATTATTCCGTTGCTTCTGCACATGCATGCAAAATCGGCCTCAAGTTTAGACCAGGCTGCCTTGAGTTGGCTCGCTTCGCCCCCATCAACCAGCGACCACTCGATACAATAACATTTTGATACCTACAGTAGGTCCCGATTCGGTTTGTATCGCGATTGTGTAAGCATCATGATTTTGTAAATATCCTCATTCAGTATTGTCATCTCTTTCACCATTAAAATCTGTCACATAGTGTTCTTATTCCTGCCCTGACTGAAAACCGAGGGTACGCCCTCTTGTGGTGTACAATTTAATAGATATGTGAGCTACAGAGAAATATCCCAACAAACATTACCGGTTAATACGCTTTTCAGTAAGTAAAGTTCTTGACTCCAGTCAGTCAGTTAATGATAAACATGCTTAGTTTCCATTCATCAGCTCTCTTGAAGTTTTGATGATGTCACTAAATGCAGATGCGGTGTTGGTGTTGGGAATTGAATAGTAAATATGCACTTCATCGACAGTGATCAACAGGTGCATATTAAAATGGAAGACAAAAACAGCATCTGCGATAATCTGCTGGAGAAAATGTAGGCCTACCATGTTGACCAGTTATTTTCTCAGACTTCGGCAGGCTGTGTGTTTTCGTGGTTAGCAGATGTGAGACTCTCAGAATGTAGGATTCAGAAACACACTTGAGGCTGTAGAGAGCTGCATGATGTCAGACGTGCACTCTTAACCAACATAACACGAGGGTGTTTACCCCAAATGAGGGTAGTTTTGAAACAAGGATGAGGGTGTAAAAGAAAAATGTAAGTCAGTTACGATGCAAAGGAAAAAGGAAATATGTGTCTTCCCTTTCCAGTGCCTGAAATTGTTCTGCTGGTTTTAGACCTTTTTGTCCTTTTTCTGAGATAATAGCTGGGTTGGAAATAGAAGTTGATCTGAAATTGTGTGTGTGTGTGTTTTTTTTTTTTTTTTTTTTTTTTTTTAAATGCGTTTGTTTATTTCAGTGCCGTTTCTGGTTGTGGTGCCTGATGGGTGATTCTTATCTGGATCTCAGTGCGCTCTGTAGGGTCCTTCTTTAGTGGTTGAACAAGTTTGTTTTGTTTCCTCGTCTTGCCTTTGTGTATGTTGCAAAATAAGTCCTGTTAAAGCCGAGACTCTGCAGCAAATCCTTATAGCTGATATAAGACCAACTCCATACTGCTCTACAACCATACTCCTCTGTTGCTAGTCAACACTAAGGTTGTTTTCAAACCTCAAGATCATTAGCACTAGTTTAAATCAATGGACTTGGTCTGTTTTTTCCCCTTAACTCTGTTTCATTTGATACACAAATATCTAGTAGCCAAAATGCAGCAATACAAGTCGTGTGTAAACATTCCTTTTGCTTATTGGTTAAATAAGTTGGGGCAGGAATGAAAACATGGTGATGAAGATTCCTATGTAAGGAATTTGTGCTGTAATAGAGGGAAACTGTATAATTAAAATTTGTTGATTAACTGTGGTCATTTTCTGGGCTGTAATGGCGAACAAAACAGAATGCTGAACAATACAGCAGGTCCCCTTTTATACGAGCAATCGGGTTATGAATTTTTCAAGGATACAAACATGCGTTCCCACACGTTTAATCGCAGAATTTAAATCACATGTCCGGTGTACGTTGTCACGTGTGTACAGCGTGCATCCCAAGATGTCCGAACGCAAGAGTAAAAGCAGCAGCGATAAAGCTGGTACTGCTAAGAAACGCCAAGCAATAACGATGGAGACAAAAGTAAAAAATAATTAAGAGAATGGAGCGAATCGCTAACCATCAAAACGTTTCTTAAGAACGAGGACAAGTTTTAGTTTTATACTGTGACAATTGTGTTAGTATCCTAGTACCTAGACTGTGACTATTGGACTTGCGAAGAAATTGGACTTAAGAACCAGCTCTCGGAACAGAACTCGTATGTATGTTGCGGATGCGCTGTACAGTATCACACTTTACAAAGATGACAGGATGTGTGCCCCCTTGTGGTGCACAAATTAAAAGATTTGTAAGCTACGGAGCATTATTACCCAAAACAAACATTACAACATAATAATACATTTTTAATCAATTAAATTGTTATTAATTGTGGATAATAATTAATCATTAACATCCCTGTGGCGAATCGTGTCAAACTTATGCCAAGTTGTCAAAAAAATGTGTAAGAGCTTTTATCTACAGAGTACATAGGAGACATGATTGGCTATGAATTGTCTGAGAGAACTTGTAGCGGTTCTTGACAACTTTAAACTAGGCTGCAATTTTTGGAAATCATTACTCCATCATCCAATGCACATATGAGATCATGATGGTCTACAACCTTCCCAAGTTCTCCCACTCCACGCCACTTCTCCGCTCTCTGCACTGGCTTCCTGCAGCTTCCCGTATCAAATTCAAAACCCTGATGCTCGCCTACAAACCTAAAAACAGCCCAGCACCCACTTACCTCTCAGCTCTCGTCACATCTCGCACCGCACCACGTTCTGGAAAAGAGCATCCGCCAAATACCTAAATGTAACTGTACGAGATGTTCTCAGCAGTTTGAAACAAGACTGTAATGGTTCTTGGCTATTCTTGACTAACAATGAGTTGAAATCGTGACCACGTGGGAAGGTTCATAGTTAGAGTGACAAAATATAGGAATTCTGAATATCTTGTGGACCATTTTATTTATCACATTCCTGAAGAACTGTTATGATCCACCTATAAATATCTTGCACACTGCTGTGATGTTCATTTAAGTCATGACTACTAAAGATGTGGGAGGAGGGGGATTCGATGATTATTTGAAAAAATATCTGAAAGAATAAACACTGATTTTGGGACGTTTATAAACATTGTGGTACTTCGAATTGGAACCTACAGAAGGTGTCGTGATAATATCGGATCAGGCAGTTCCTGGTGATTCCTCTCCCTTGTGTAAGTACGTTTCAGAATTTCGAGCACGTAACCATGGCGAGTTTGTACCGGGTTTTGACTTGACGAGCCGCTAAGGACTTCCTGGTTCCTTTCACAACAGTCTTTCAACACAGTTTGTGTTCTGTGTGTGTTTTGAACATATTCTTAACTTGTTGATGTGTAATGCTGTTCAGTAACACACAACTTTTATAGAATTTTCATTTCACAAAAGTACTGTTAATGATGTTTATTATATTTATTATTATTATTGTAAATTTGTTACAAATCCTGAGTATGAATCTCGTGTGTCTTTCAGGTATTCGGTGTGTATGTGTGTGTGTGTGTGTATGTGTGTGTTATTGGGTGTGTGTTACTCTGATCTGGCCTGCTGATCCTTCAACGCTTTCTCCACCAATTGCGCGCACACTGTGACACGGACACACACTGAGACACACACAAACACAGCATGAATGAGACTAGCGTGGTCAGAGAAGGTTGGCTCCAAAAGAGAGGTGAGTATCTGTTCATATGTCTATCTGTGATCCGTGGGGCCGTGTGGTTATAGTTTTTACTGTTATAGAGTTTAAAGGGATTACTCATAAACTAGAGAAGCATTTACTTTACTGATTTATTTATTTATTTATTTTTTAACCAGTTTGTGTCTAACCCAGTGTATCTGCTCCCTCACACCTTGTGACTCTCTTGTAGGTGAATACATTAAGACATGGAGGCCGCGATATTTCATCCTGAAGAGCGATGGGTCGTTTGTCGGTTATAAGGAGAAACCTGACGTGTCGGAGTCTAACCAGCCACCCCTCAACAACTTTTCTGTAGCAGGTTGTGTGTGTGTGTGTTGGTGTGTGTGTGTTGGTGTGTGTGTGTTGGTGTGTGTGTGTTGGTGTGTGTGTGTTGGTGTGTGTGTTGGTTTGAAAGATAATGAACAAATAGTTGATGTGCGAGTTTGCGTGAGAGTGCATGTGTGAAAATGCATAATTGACTGAGTGTGGATGCAAATGGTAAACCACAAATCATGCGATTAGATTAGATTTAACTTTGTCACTGCACATGTTATGGTACAAGGCAACGAAATACAATTAGCATCTAACCAGAAGTGCATTTGTCGCAGTGTAAAAATAATTTTTAGATGTAAACAGTATACAGAGAAGGAGTTATTTACAATGAGTGCAAATGATTACAGATGGATGGAATGAAGAGATATATTGTGTATCGTATGGTTATGATATTGTGGTTTGAGAAGGTCATATACATGTGTGTAATTTTATTAGCTTTATGTGGGTGGGCGGGCGCGTGTGGGCGG
>JAOTRS010000032.1:8412228-8422768 GCA_028565755.1 Dinotopterus cunningtoni
TGATTACTCTACAAACTGAAGCAACTAAAACCTCTTTTGGCAAAACCATTTTTTATTGAGCAAACATGATAGAGAACATTAGCTAATAAGCGGTGATGCTTACAACCACTAGGCATGGAAACCTTTTCATTAATTCTTTAAAATGTTCTTACCTAAAATGGTCAATGCCATTTGTCCCAAAAGAAACACAAATTTAAGAATATTATACAGTATTGTTTGAAACAAATACTGCTGGAAGGTGATGCCCTGTTGTGGTTATTCCAGTAGAATTTAATTCACTATGCTGTGAATTTAATGAATGGAACATAATGTTTTGGTAATCAGAACACTGGTATTTTGTATTATAATCAGTACCTTTTTAAAAACAGAAAAGACAAACAAAAGTTTTGACACCCCTGAACTACGCCAAACCACTCCATGTAAACGAAGTTGAATGCTCATTAGTTTGATTTGTGAATACAAAGAAGTTAATATAAACAAGAATTATAAAAAATGCACAAAACGTCATGCTAAATATACTAAAAATAGACATCAAATCTGTGTATCACCTCCAAATTCATTTTTGTTTGATCTATAGTATCTAACCATTTACTGTTTTTACTTGAAACCTTAAAGCACTCTTTTATAGAATGTAAAATCTAGTGTAAAAGTCTTGGTTGAGGAGAAAAAAGTTAAAATTTAGCGATGAGAGAAGAAATTATTCAATTCTTTAATACAAAAGGGCAAGCCAGATAGCTATTTACCTATGCTAGTGGAGAAAGAGAGGAGAGGGTCTTTGATGCAGTAATGAATAGATGTGGTTTGAGCTCAAGGCCATTTCAGAGCAAATAAGTTCTGCATATCATTCCTATTCTTCTTCTCGATTCTTAATCTCATCTGCAAACCCCTCAGCAGAAAACCTGAGCCTGTTAGGGAGTGCAGAACAGAGGAACGAGACAGAGTGGGATGAGAGCGGGGAACACAATGTCGAGCTAATTATCACCATTGAATTTCAGCCGAGTATGTTCTCTCACTGGGGGAAAGCTACATCATCTACACCACGGCAGGGACTTCTTTACACGACACTTTCCTTAGATATCTCTGCAATTATAGCACCCTTGCTTATTTGTAGTCGCTCACATTTCTGTGAAAGAGAAATTTACTTTGTGTACCCCATGCCATGTCTGTAAATTGTAGCTGCTTTTTTTTATTGAATTTCCATCCTCTTGAGGGTGAATGCGATTTTGATGAGGCTCATTTCTGTTTGCTTATTTTGTCAATTTTATATTGCTCCAGAGAGGGAAATATTTTAGAAAACGAGCTATTTTAAGCACTCAGAGATTCCCTGCCAGTGGCACCCAGAGGCATGCCTCTATATCGCCCTCTTCTGACCAGCAGGTGTAATTAATTTGCCCTTAGATTATCCTCTGGGGAAAGGGCTAAAAATAAAAAAGGGAAATTGAGCAGAAATAAAGTTAATATTCATCAACTGCTGTGAAGCTGCAAAACAACTTCTCTCTGTGGGGGCTTTACAGACTCGCTTTCATTACTATTTAATTAGTTGAGGTTGATCACCTTTGTTCATAATACTGTATTTTGCTTGATTTTAAAGAATTTAAAGCAGTCTTTCACAATATTCTCTGCTTTGTACAGGGAAAAAAACATAAAGTATATTTAAATTTTAATATGATTGGATATTTCTTACTAAATATGTTACAAAAGAGATTAACAGTAAATTAGGGTAGCAGCACCAATCAATACTTCTTTTATCTGTTTTTTTTTTTCTGTGGCCCCTTTATGCCAGCCATACATAATATATAAAACAACAGTCATTTAATTTGTGATGCAGCCTGGAAAAGCATTCAGCTCTCCAGATTGTATACTGATAGTAAAAATCAGCTTGGAGACTCAATCAAACCCTCATCCTGCTTCCTCAACAGCTTGGCCATCATGTAAGCCGTTTAGTCTATGCTGGATGAGAGAATGGGTGGCCCGTGTCCTTACCCTGGAGTTTCTCGTGTTTAGCCAAGAGTAACATCTGATAAGGCATCCTTGCCTGCCTTCAGAGGCCCCCAGTGCTGACCAGCATGTGGAAATAACTATGCATATGTTATAGCAGGAGACACTGACCTCCCACTGCCACACTGGGCTGAAGCCTCCACGATGTTCAGCCAGTGCAACAATCACTCTCTCCACCAACTCAGCAAGGTTACTGCACTTCTGCAATGCCTTGAAGGACATGTATTAGACATATTACAAAAAGTATTTGTAAGAATGAAACATAATCATTGGACACAACAGACTCTTTAATGTGAGGAAGTAAAATATGAACAAACCATCTTCCTAGGGTTAAAAAAAAAACATTAGCAACTCATACTGAGTGATACTGAGTAATTTGTTGGAGCACGAAAACCTGATAGAACTGAATGCTGCAAAAGCCTTTTTAAATTTGAGGTCATACAGGTAAAATAAGATTGAAACACTACAGTACAATACCTCTTTTAAATGTCAGACAGGCCTCTCAGACCTCCGAGGAGTATAAATATTTTTAGTTAGTTAATCACAGAAAATGTTACAAAACTTCAAGGGATTTGTGTTAGTTTTACTTGAACCAAAAAGTCCTCCTTTTTAAACCATCACCCGAAGAGAAAATTACTGTTGATTTTCCCTTTTTTTTTCACTTTTCAGCATGTCTGGAGTTTGACATGCAGTTTAAGGGCAGATGTGCCTGGCGGACTGTCTGTTACTCATCAGTGGGCTGTGCTCCGGATGCACAGTACCGGATGGAGGGGGAGTGGGTGAGGAGGAGGATGAGAATGGGAAGAGTTGAGAATGAGCCTTGTCCTGGGACTTTGCCACGAACATCAGACTGACTCTTATTTTTGAGGACGAGCTCTGCTGCTGGTAACTTCGGAAGCCATAAAATTCCCCTGAAACCTGGACACCAATCCAATGCGTTTTCATTCAAAACCACACTGACTATCCACAACTCAATGCTTATCATATAGAAATTTATAGTGGTTGTATGTCATACTAATGGATATTCATATAGTGGTCATATTTTAAAAATATATATATTAGGTATAAACTAACTTATACTACTTCAGGTGTTTGATGTGTACCTTGGCATGATTATGCTTCACATCTGGACAATCCAAGCACTTAAACTAGATTAATTTAAGGAAAATTATTTAACTCAGATGATTCAAATAACTTAAATTAAAGAGAAGTCCTAAAAAATATAATTAATACATCAGACTTCTGTAGTGCTGCTAATCAGCATATTTATTTACAAGCAGAACATTCTCAAAATATATATAAAAAAACACAACATAATAACTGCACTGCAATTTAGTGAACTCAGCAGTGAACTTAGAGTGAATTCCAAGTCCTATATTTTTTTTATCCATGGTTTTAGCTTGTGCACCTGTGGTGTTTGTGGCTCGCTCACTAAATGGCTCATTAAAATATATTGTTGTTATATATGGACTGGAAATTGTAGTCCCACATTGTGCTTAACGCAGTAATTTATTGTGTTTTCTTTATGCTACTCAAGTGTATTTTATATCCTACCCACTGGTAAAAGTGTGCGTGTGTGTGTTTGTGTGTGGGGGGGGTTGTGTGTGGGATGATTTTTTAATTTGCTGAATCAATATTAATTTATGTGTTTTTGAATCAGTGTGGTGACGCACGTACAGCCACATAAAATACTTGTAACTAAGCTGATCACCTGATTTGATGTTTACCTTTTGCACAAACCTTCACACACATTCAGACGTTTAAAGTGTGTGTTTGTGTTTATCCTGTGGTAAGGAGCTGTATGTGTGTTGTCCTCTTACAGAATGCCAGCTAATGAAGACCGAGCGTCCACGTCCCAACACCTTCGTTATTCGCTGCCTTCAGTGGACGACGGTTATTGAGAGGACGTTTCATGTGGACAGTCCTTCTGAGAGGTAGGGGACAGCAGGAACTGAGACCTAGTGATCCTCTTTAATATTTCGTGTTTTTCCTGTAGAGCGCATATTATTTAGTCTTTCTGACGTACAGTCACAGATCATGGTGAAGTACGCTTAACATTCACATTAAAACACTGGACAGTCACATAGATGATCACTGGCAGGAGTTCTCGTTATAAATTGTCCATACATTTAGGAAGGAGGGAGTCAGTTAGAGCTAGTAAAAAAGTAAATATAGTTATAAGTAAATATTAGTAATATTTTGTATTAATTTGAGTTTCCATTATTTCTTCCATTTATTTGGTTTACGAGTGTTTTGAACTACAAGCCCGCTTACGGAACGAATTATGCTCATAATCTAACGTTCCACTGTATTTTATTTTCTACCACTTTATCATTCTCCCAGGGAGGAGTGGATCCGCGCCATCCAGGCTGTAGCAAATGGACTGAAGACACGAGAAGAGGAGGAGCCAATGGACATTAACTTCAGCTCATCAGGAGACAGCAGCATGGAGACACCTTCGGCGAAATCACGCAACAAAGTGGTCAGATTCACATACAAAGTTTTTTTTTTTAAACAATTTGTTTGCGTATTTGTTCTTTTTTCACATTAATGTAACATTAAAACAAAGTGTGTGTGTCTGCGCTATAGACAATGAGTGATTTTGACTACCTGAAGCTGCTGGGTAAGGGCACATTTGGGAAGGTGATTCTTGTCAGAGAGAAAGCAACAGGCGTGCATTATGCCATGAAGATTCTGAGGAAGGAGGTCATCATCGCCAAGGTGACAAATACACACGATCACACACACGAATTTCTGTCTGTCCATCCGAAACCGCGGTCCTAATAAAAAGCAGTAATGTGGACGCCACTATGAGATAAAAGATGGGTCGTTAGCGCAAACATATCCGCAGCACTCCGAGTTGAGGATGTGTAAAATTTTGGCTTTCGTGTGGTGCATCTCGGTCATAAATGTAAAAAAAAATTGTAAAAATCCACACGAAAGAATCCTGATACCTAACTGAATTGATCAATACAAATTAGTCTGGCTTTAGTGACATCTGTGCAGACTGGCTGTGAAGTATCCACTCCTAGATGGGAACGTCTCGTTACCTGGAAACAAGCTCCTGGCTCACACTAATTCCACATTACGCTGTTGGATTTATTTTGCACTTTATTATGCTTTGTTACGAGCGTGTGATGGCTGGTCCATTAAAAACTGTTTCACATAAAACTTATTCGTGGTGCAAAAAATGTTGGAGACCACTGCACTAGAGAACGGTTTATAGATTATAGATGGATATAGAGATCATGGATAGTTAAAGCTTGTGAGCAAGAATAGTCACTATAATGAGTTTTGAGTGAACATGGAGGACTACAGTTTTTATGATATTAATAGAAAAATTATTGTGGAGTAAGTTGTTTTTCTGACATTTAACATATGCTGATGTTTCAAAGTAATTAAAGTAATTAATATGCCATTAAGCCTAATGTTCGTGTGCCGTTTTTTTCTTTTTTTTATTGCATAGCAACACTTATTAAACTCATATTTTAACCAGTAATAAGGCCCAACTCCTAACAGGCGTCTTTATTGCCCAGTACCGTAGTAAATACTAATTCTGTCTAGTTGTTTTAATTAGCATGATAACTGCAGCATTATTTTCAGTAGGTACTGCATGGTTGTAGATGAAAGTTCTTTTGTGTGTGTTTTAGGATGAAGTGGCGCACACAGTCACAGAGAGCCGGGTGCTGCAGAACACCAGACACCCCTTCCTTACAGTAAGAATGTTGTATACATGCAGACCTGCAGAGAAGAGTCAGTGATGTGATAAATAAAAAAATAAATGAATAAAAAAAAGCCCATAAATGTGTAAAGATCTGGTGCTTGTGTTTTTGTGCTCAGACACTAAAGTATGCGTTCCAAACACATGACCGTCTCTGCTTTGTCATGGAGTACGCTAACGGAGGCGAGGTATTTAACACCTACACACTGAAGATTAGGTACACAGCTTAATGCCACATGCCGTATACCTGATCCTCTCTCTGTCCTTGTTTGTGTCCAGCTGTTTTTCCACCTGTCCCGCGAACGCGTTTTCACTGAAGATCGAGCACAATTTTACGGAGCTGAAATTGTTTCTGCGCTCGAGTATCTGCACTCTCGAGATGTTGTCTACCGAGACCTGAAGGTCAAATGCACACACACACACACATACACACTTCGTTTACTGTTTTTTGTCGTTTATCCACCTTATAGATCATATCTTGTTTTCCAGACTCCCGTATTATAATGTAATGAAAACCACATATTAATAGATCTTAGACTGTACTTAACATTGTGTATATTGCATAGATGTACTCTCACCAGTACTATCACAGAAAAGTGGCATTTGCATTAGCTGTATTTTCTACATCTGATATCATAAATCTGCCTGTTACTATGTTTAGGTGTGTTACTCCAGCAGTGCTGGTAATCTGATTCAATGACCAGATTAACTGTAAGATTGTAACATCATCTGACCCTGTTGGGCGTGGTTTCCGTTTCTAATCTGTTAGCATTAAGCACTTTATTCCACCTTAGTGGTCGCGTGTCTCTCATTTATTTATAATTTTTTTCTTGCCCATAAAGGGAAATGATCTAGCTAGACGTCAGGCCACAAAGTCTTAAACGGCAAATACAGCCGCACATTCGGTGACTCTACACACTGGTGATCCAAAGCAATCTTGCCATCAGACTGTGTCAGTTCCTGCTTGTTATAAAGTTCTTCTGCAGCTTTTCCAGATCTACCAACTAACGCCAGTATTTTACTGAGGCCAGACTCAGCTATGATGAATAGACTGTACTGGTTTGAGTGGTTTCATGTGACACCAGAGCTGTTTGCTTATTAAAAATGGCTCGGTACAACAAGTGTTCCAAGATTAGAGCAGAATGCACACACACACAACGATACCTCTGTCCTGCCTTTCTTGTGAAGTTTTAGCAGTCTAGGAAGTACATCGCATACAGCTTAGACAAGGAACTCACGATGCAGCCTGGTTTAACCCTTAAACCCTGAGCACCAGTCAGCCGTCCACAGTCCAGTATCCAGGATTTGAGTGTGGAACTGTTTTCTATTACGTGCTGGACATCTGAGACTTTTCTCTCCTGTGTCTTGTGTTGCTGAGGCGGCACCTGCCAGACTCCTAATCTTTGATTGGTGTAACTTTATACCCCTCAGTTCTTACATGTCTTTCCTTATGCACATTACTTGCTTCATGTTGGTTGGTCATTGACTTGTTAGGCAAATAAGGAGGTTAACAACTACTAGATCAGGTGAACTTTAGATGTTTATGAATATTTAGAGATATGA
Source organism: Dinotopterus cunningtoni (assembly GCA_028565755.1). Classification (NCBI taxonomy): domain Eukaryota; kingdom Metazoa; phylum Chordata; class Actinopteri; order Siluriformes; family Clariidae; genus Dinotopterus; species Dinotopterus cunningtoni. The sequence goes on from JAOTRS010000032.1 coordinate 8,419,511, forward strand.
TTAGGGTTCTGTCTAAGGCAATATCAATAAGGTGCACTGAAGTGTTTCATGAAAAAAGAAAGACACTTATTTAAATTATTTAAATTAATGAATAATGTTGGTAATTAGCTCTCTTTCCCTAGTGAGATTTAAGTTAAGCAGGTGATGTTTGCTTGTTTGTTTGTTTAATTTGACTGCCTGTTTGTTCCGCAGCTGGAGAATCTAATGCTGGATAAAGATGGACACATTAAGATCACAGACTTTGGATTGTGTAAGGAGGGAATTACCAATGAAGCCACCATGAAGACTTTCTGTGGAACTCCAGAGTACCTTGCACCTGAGGTACACACACGAGCACAAACTCACACACTCTCTCTCTCCCCCCTCTCCATCACCATATCCTTGCCAAATACATCTAGTTTTTTTTTTTTTTTTTTTTTACATCTTTGTCTCTCTTCTTATCTATCTGCAGGTACTGGAGGATAATGATTACGGACGGGCAGTCGACTGGTGGGGTTTGGGTGTGGTCATGTATGAAATGATGTGCGGTCGACTTCCATTCTATAATCAGGATCACGAGCGACTGTTTGAGCTCATTCTTATGGAGGAGATCCGGTTCCCCCGGAACCTGTCACCTGAGGCTAAGAGCCTGCTTGCTGGACTGCTCAAGAAAGACCCGAAACAAAGGTTAGATAAAGACACTGTCCCATGGTCAGCCTTAGATATTTTAATTGTTATCCTTAAATACAAAGGATGTAGAAGGTGTGTTTCTGAAACGTGAAGCTGATAGTGTTCACTGATCCTTTCTCCCTGAATGAAGGTTGGGAGGAAGTTTTGAAGATGCCAAAGAAGTGATGTCTCACAAGTTTTTCTCCTCCATTAACTGGCAGGATGTACTGCAGAAAAAGGTGAGCAGTAACAGAGAACCAGAAACAAAGATCAGCGCAGTGACTGGATAGACTGGAAAGCCTAACACTTGCTTCTTTTACATGTGATTTAGGTGTTCAGTGAATGAGTTTTAAAATGTATTTATTAATATATATATATATTTTAAGGGTAAAGTGTCCGCTCCTATGAGACATTACACTGACCTGTTGTATTATTTTAAGCCGGTTAGGTAACTGATTAAATTGGTTACCAGCATTTGGGGGTTAATAAAAATAAATAAATAAAAAGGCCAGGCAGGTCATTGTGCAGTGCAGTGGATTCAGAGCTTGTCCCAGAAACACTGGGTGTGAGGTCAAAACCATAAAACGTACAGGTGCATCTCAATAAATTAGAATATCATCAAAGTTTATTTATTTCAGTTATTCAATTAAAAAAGTGAAACTATAGCTTCATTGCACACAGGCTGATGTATTTCGTTTAATTTTGATGATTATGGCTTGCATCTAATGAAACCCCAAAATTCATTGGAGACCCAGGGTGTCACCCAGTGACAGCTAATCAGCTAATCAACTCAAAGTTAATTTTAACTTAAAGTACCACAAGCGTATCCAGGACATGGGCTACAACTTTCGCATACCTGGGCTAAGGACAAAAAGAATCGAACTGTTGCTAAGTGGGCCAAAGTCCTCTTTTCTGATCAAAGTAAATTTATTTGGAAGTCAAGGTCCCAGAGTCTGAAGGAAGAGAGGAAAGACACAGAATCCAAGTTGCTTGAGGTCCAGAGTAAAGTTGTGCCATGTCATCTGCCGGTGTTGGTTCACTATGTTTTTTCAGGTCCAAGATCAGCGCAGCCGTCTACCGATTATTTTTAGAGCACTTCATGCTTCTCTCTGCTGACCAGCTTTATGGAGATGCTGATTTCATTGTCCAGCAGAACTTGCACCTGCCCACACTCCGGGGCGTTCGTGAACTAAGGTTCCATTGTAATAATCTAATTTTCTAGGATAACGAATTTCAGGTTTTCATTAGCTATAAGCCATAATCATCAAAATTAAAAGAAATAAATACTTGAAATATATCAGTCTGTGTGTATTGAATCAATATAATACATAAGTTTCATTTTTGAATTGCTGAAATAAATCAACTTTTCGATGATAATTTATTGAGATGCATATATGTATCTAAATTGAATATAAATTGTTCAGTCACTTAGAGCTGCCTCCGTAGTGTGTCCGTTTAACTTGCCGATGTCCCCAGATATGGTAGCAAAAGCCCATTGTTCTTAATTTGTCCTTGTTGATTTGATTTTGTTCTTACATAAATTACATTATCTCTGTCGTTTTTAGCTCACCCCGCCCTTTAAGCCTCAGGTGACGTCAGAGACTGATACACGCTATTTCGATGAGGAATTCACTCTGCAGACTATCACCGTCACGCCGCCTGACCAGTGTGAGTATAAAGTCTAAAATAAAGTTTAATGTAATGTTGAGTGTTAATGGAGCGTATTAAGTCTTGTTTTATGTTTCTTTGCTTTTGTGCAGATGGTAGTCTGGATACTGAGGACCCGGATACGCGCACACATTTCCCTCAGTTCTCTTACTCTGCCAGTGTACGGGAGTGATTGAGACCTGCACAGACACGCGCATATGCGCGCGCACACAAACCCCACATGCATACACACACACATATATACACACACACACGCCCACACCAGCAAGCCAGATATCATTGCAACACACGTCTACACTTAAACACACCAGCAAATTGGCTATCATGCTAACAACCATTCATACACACACACTGTTACCAGCAAACTGTAAAACACGCACACACACAAACACACACACACTCTCACCAGCGAATCAAACACCACAGCAGCTTCCTCACTGAGATCAGCAGTCTGTTGCGCAGTGAAGGCCTCATTAAGCTGCACCTGATCCAGATTGGTCCTCCAGGCTGTCTGTTACACTACACACTGTTCACACCTTTTAATAAAATGAGTCATCGACTCATTGTGTTAAACACCTCAGAAACAACATATACTGTACACACACACACACACACACACACACACACACACACACTTGTATGCACGTTTTAACCAAGTTTAAAAAGAAGTAGAGCTTCAGATTGTTACAGTTTTTAATACAGGAAAAATGCACGCATTGAAGCCATCCTGCAGTGCAAGTGCCCTTTTTATGCATTCAGTTGTTACTGTGGTCTTTTAACAACATGTACTGCTGATATAATGTGTGTGTGTGTGTATGTGTGTGTGTGGTGGTTTAGTGTGAATGATTAGGCGTGTGTGTGCTCTGAATGTACATCTTTGTGTTTGTGTTTTGATTCGATTTTGTACAGGACCCATAATGGGGGGGTGGGGGTGTCGCTATA
>JAOTRS010000032.1:8516295-8526375 GCA_028565755.1 Dinotopterus cunningtoni
TGAATGTATTTTAATTTTAACTAACGCTAACTATTTGATTTAAGAAAATGCAATAACAGCAGCAAATAGCAATTTCCACCTTAATACAAACTACACTTCTCTTGCTTTTCACAGTAAATGACCACTGTAGCTTCCAAATTACATTTATTCTAGAAATGCATTACAATAATCTTACCACATTATAATGGCCTACTATAATTAAGCAATATCACATGAGAGAGAGTGCTGTACTGCTGGATATAGTACAGCTGTGATACGAGGATAGGCACGAGGGTTTAGCCGGATTAGATACTGCTTTTATATGACAGTTATCAACAGATTATTTGTTCATTAATGCAGCTACTTTGCTCTGCCAACACATATCCTTCTGCAACTGGCAGAACTAACTAACTGCGACTGGCGGAGCTGGCAACCAATAGTTAACGACCAACAGTTGGTGTAATTAACAGGAATAAAAGTATTTTCTTAATTCTTACTGGTACTATGTACCCAAAAGGTGATCAGAATAAGTACTCTAGTTATTGCATAATGTAATTTATGCAAATTGTCGGTTGTTTATATTATTGAGAAGCATCACTGCCATTTTTTGTTTTGGTATTACAATTTGGTTATGTCAAATATCTAAAGGCCATGGTCGAAATTCTCTTATTAAAAGAAATGTACAAGTGTTTTTGGTCATGAATGCCAATAGTCACTTATGTAATAGTACCATTATATTTCCTGAATAAAACAGAAGCTTTATGCAAAGAAGGCAAAAACACTTGAAGTAACATTAAAATATTTTTAAATATCTTAATTGGTTTCCTATTTAAAGGTTAACATGTTTAAAATAACACATTAGTTAGATTTTTTTTTTTAAAAGTGATTAAGGCTTAAGTGAGATGCTATTTATTTCCAGAATACACCTAAAAATCTTTACTGAATATTTAAAATTAATGTAAACGCAGGTCTTAAGTCTTAAAATAAAAATGGATGCCCACTACTAAAATCGAGACCAAAGGCTTGCATACATGTAAGCTAAAGATATTCAATTACACAACTCCACACATTTTATGTTTTATAAGGTAATCCAGTTAGAGTATCTAATTTACTTCAATAAGAAGTCATTTTAAAAGATAATCAAAAAAGACATTCATTCCTGTTAGTGGTTCAACTATATATAAAAACTTTGCAAGTATTTGGTGGCATCGCCTTGTAATTGCTTGCACGTTATTCGCAAGCTTATTTTTGCTTTGCCATATTTCCCTATCAGTATGTTTGCTTGGACACATTCATTTCATTCCACAAAAGGACATGTGGCAGTCTTTAGTACCAATGGCACTGGGGTGTTTCCATTTAAATCCCAAATTGCCCAATTAGAACTTTCTGAAGGTTATTACATCTTCTAGAGTGTTGAACTGTTTAAAGACACAGTCAACTTGGTCTACGTAATCTTGTGACCAGTGAACTTAAACCTGAAATAAATCTGTCTTTAATCAATTGTTCTGATACGAAAGAATGTTGACGTTGTAATAGAATCACCCCATGAAATGTGTGGATGTGGGAAAATGAGATTGAATCTTTCTATTCTCAACTGTAAGTATTTAGTGGTCTTTAATCCAGTACTGGTGAAGCAACACTGCAATTTAATAAAGTATTATTGCTTTCATGTACATGTATGCATGTACAAATGTATGTGCATATGTATGTACAAAGAATATGTAGGTGTCTGTGTATACGAGTTCAAAAATGTATACACACCAACAGTTCTGTGTCCTTTTTTTAAAACTCAAATTAAATTATAGCAGCAATCCGTAGTATAACGTTTCCTCAATGTAAATAGTCACATCATCGATGCTATTATGTGTATGACGTACACTAAAGGATGTGTACGATAGGGATATTGTCCACAGGGATTGCTCTGCATGACGCTTCAATTTTTTACTGTAGAAAACCACCAACAGTTGCTATACTGGGAAAAAAAAGTACCATGCAAAGCATCAATGTTGTTTATCAAAAGTGTCTGGATCCTAATGGTGACCACTTTGAGCACCTAATGTAATGACATAATTTTTTTTCATATGGAAGTGTGTAAACATTTATGGGCCCCTCTGTGTGTGTGTGTGTGTGTGTTTGACACACATAGTATATGTACATATGTAAAAATGTCGACTTCCATAGAGTGCTTCAATATATCGCAATGCATTTTGCCAGCAAATGATGGAATATAACACTTTATCCTCAAATATCTGGCCTGATCTTCAGATGTGTAGCAATTCGTGAAACAAACAGCTAATAAAATGGTACCATGTGCACACTGGGAGCGATATGGCTCACCACAGCACGTGCCTGCGCATGCATCTCATACCATCTTGGTTCCCTCAGACTGAGATGGCAGCTAGTGTTCTAAAGCATTTTTTGAGCACATTGGCAAGTTGTAAACAGTTTGTTTATGCAAGTCTAGACTTTTAAAACTAAGTGACGCATAGTTAAGTTTTGAAATGGCCATTTCCTGCATAGATTTCATGTTAAACGTCAAATGCTTTTCTTTAAGTTCATATTTAGAAATGTGGTAAACTGTCACTGATTTCATGTTGTTTTGTTAAATTAATAAGAAGATTTCTCTTATAGAAATTCTGTCAATTTCGCCCCACATGGTCGCTGGACTATATTGCTGACAAGTATTGTAAAAAGTCTTTAAAAAAAAATTATTAAAAACAATAAAATAATAGTAATCAAGCCATATACACAAAAACCAGAAAGTTTTTCTTTGTTCTTATCATTTTTAACATTGTACATTAATACTGAAAACATCCAAACTAGGAAAAAACATGTATAGAATTATGTAGTAAACAAAAAAGTAAACATGTTTTATGTTTTACATTTTAGATTGTTCAAACAGCTGGCACACTCATGGCATTCTCTCATCAGTTTCACAAGGTGGTCACCAGAAATTGGATTTCATTTCACAGGTGTGCCTTGTTAAGAGTTAATTTGTGACATTTCTTGCCTTCTTAATATAATTTAGACTTTCAGATGTCTTGTGTAGAGAAAGGGTGAGTACAGAGTCAATAACCCTATTAGTGCTACTACATCTATCGTATAAATCCATTTTATGAACTAAAAACATTCAGTTAAGAGAAAATACATCAATTTGAAATTTGAAACATCTCAAAACAATTTGTATCTCCCAATACAGTCACCAAAACCAAACACTATGATGAAACTGGCTCTGTTCCAGAAAAGGAAGACCAACAGCTACCTCTGCAACAGAGGCTATGTTTATGAGAATGACCAACCCTAGAAACTGCCAATTTACAGCACCTTATATTAGAGCTCATATAAATGCTTCTTAAAGTTACACATATTTCAACATCTACAGCTCAGAAGAGACAGCCATTGCTGCGAATTGCAGCAAAAAAAAAAAAAAAAAACATTACTTCAGAAGAATAACTAAAGCAGGATAGAATTGCTTGGGCCAGGAAACAAACATTAGATCTATGGAACACTGTCCTTTGGGCTGATGAGTCCAAATGTGAAATTTTCTGTTCGAAAATTCAATTCCGGAATGTATGGTTCCCCTGTGAAGCATGGAGATGTGATGGTGTGGGGGTTGATTTGCTGTTGATTTAGTTGGATCGGATTGTGAAGAGAAAGCAGCCAACAATTACTCTGGGAACGCCTTCAAGATTGTTGTGAAACCATTCCAGGCAACTCATGAGGCTGACTAAGAAAATGCCAAGAGTATACAAAGCTGTCATCAAAGCAAAAGGTTTAAGGCTACTTCATGCTGGGTTATTAACATGTTTTGTTGACTACATAATTCAATATTAATGTCATGTTATAACTCCAGGATCCTCAGTATTGATACACAATGTTGAAAACAATAAAAAAAAATAAAGAAAAAACATTGAATGGGAAAGTGTGTCCGAAGTTTTGACTGGTAACATTATAGAAACAATAGTTGGTTGTTAAATGTAAAACTCTGGGTGACTGTTACATTGAGCTTAAGCTGTTTGATTAAAAACCCAGATACTAATTATACTTTAATATTATGACTAACATTTTAAGTACCAGAAACTCACACGATGGCTTTGACTTATTATAAATATATATATTTTTTAAATGAATGCATACGTGTCTACTATAAATAAGGTAGGGTGAGTGCTTATCACTTGCCCTTTGCAACATCTTACCGTCTATGGTACAACAAGCCGCAGGACAAGAACAAGAATAAGAATATGGACTTACCAATCTGTATTCTTTTCCCATCACAGTAATGACAAATGTCCACAATCCTACAAATGCTAAGAAAAATAAATAGTAATTATTCTCTATTGAGACTGTCAGGCTGATCCAATTCTGTTACTAGATTGCATATCTGCAAATACGACAATGTGTCATAGGCTCAATAATTTATTTAACTTTATACCTGCATGTAACATAAGTAAAAAAAAAATAAAATAAAAAAAACCTGTTATGTTTAAGGGGCCCTTATGTGGAAATCTGCAAATTATAATAGTGCCATTTCTCACCTCTGCTAATTTAATGTGCAAAGTGTGTGCCAAAGCAGCTACTGGAACTGTGAACTGAAAACATTTATGCAACTTTTTTTCCTGAAAATTGCTGTACAGCATCGACAGTGCACAATAATGAGGGAGCTTAGCAACCAGATAGCTTGCTGACAATGGTGACAACAAGCTGGCCAGTAAAAAATAGCAAGTACAACTGACCACAAACTAGCCAGCTAACGTATAAAAAAAGGAAATATTTTTCTAAAGAAAGAGACTGTGGCGGTAAATATAAACAAGTGTCATGTACCATTAAGTAACATTAAAACAAGCTAGTCAGCTAACATTTGTAATAACCAATGTTGAGGCTAGCAAAATGAAAGTTAAATTTTAGAGTGCATTTTCCAAGGGTTTTACCAGGTATAGACAGAGAATTACAAGTTGCCATTTTACCTCAAACACAGCACCAATGAGTGAAACAAAAGTAAAGGGTTTGTCCAAATTTAATGCAACATGGCTGCGAGGTGGATCCGACCTGCAGGCCTTGTATTTGATAAATATTTTAGCATTAATTTAAAATTTTAGTTTTTGCACTTTACTTCATCTACACTGTGGGAGCTATCAGTAAGACAAAGTAAGTAAAGGGCATGCTTCTGCAAAAAAAAAATCATTATAAAAAACCTGACATAATATTGATAATAATTAATCATTTTGTCTGCCTTGTTAAATTAAGAACATAGGTTCGGTAAAATTACCATCATGCTCAGAAGAGTGTTACCTTATTTGGATAACTCACTTCTACTTAAAGGGTACTCATGCACATGCATGGTATCAAAATTAAGGAAAACATTCTGAATGTGCATTTTTGTCTTCACACCGTTTTGACGGTTTGGAATTGCCAGGAATATAATTTTCATGCTATGGAACAGATTCCAAACTACTGGTTCCAAGTTTTTCAATAACGACACAAATTTTGTAAGAAATATATAAACGTGCATCATCCATAAGAACATATACGGACCAAAAACTTAACTTATTTCATAACCAAGCAAACGCTTTTAGCCATCCTAATTTAAACTGTCTTGCACACAGAGATGCCATGGGTGCAAGAAACGTGGTTAGCATTATCTGATAATGACTGAAATTTAGTTTTCGTCAGTTAAAGATGTTTCTTGACCAACATTCGCTAACATTTAGCTAGCCAGCTAAGTTCATCACACTACACTGCACCGAGTTGAGTTCCAAAAGCTGTCTAGAATTTTTTTTAAAGAAAATAATTATTAAAATTAACGCTGATTACAAAATACGTAATTTAGTATACTACATTACGTATTTTACGTAATTACTTATTTTAATTAACTGTTGAATTCAACTTCTATTGTTTTGAAATTCATCAACTGCTTTACAGCATGTGTTATATGACCAATCTCATTGATTTGAGCTGGGAAGGCAGATCACAGTAACAAAGATTGCTGTATTAATTTTTTTTGGTGGTTGGGGGGTTGTTGGGGGATGCTACTGGCAACTTTCTGGATAAAAAGTCGTTGTAAAAACAATAGGTGCATTGGCGACTATTTTAGTTGACATTTATTATACAGACTGCTGTTATATAGCAGGCATGAAGCCTCACACTTTATATTCACATACCCCATATTATTTATATCAGTATATTAATTATTTGTAGTGCAATATGTAACTTACTGTGTGCTATATTTAATTCTATTTTACTTCTATTTATTGTTATTTTTCTTTCAATTTTTTTCCTTATCTAGTCTAATCTAATTTTTCCTTTCTTCCTGATGAATTAATCAAAGCAACTGTATAACCAAGACAAATGAATTTCCCTCTGGGATTAATAAAGTTCTTTGAATCTTGGATCTTTGAATTATTTTAGTTTTATTTAAATAAACTGTGGTAATTTTTAAACTGTGGTAAATTCTAAAGAGGCATATGTGCACTCCTTTAGAAAAGTCATTACACACTAATAAGAACCCAAGAAGTTTTATTGGGTCGACTAAAATGCAGAAAACTTGGCCATCTACATTTCTAATAATTTCAAGCCAATTTGCATAATGCAATTTCCTGCAGCTTGTTTAATTCAACCACTGGGTATGACATTCCATATTTAGCAAATTTAAAGTTATCATTGGAAAACTGACCATGAAGTTAATACTTACACCATATTCTGCGATTTTGTTCTCTTCCTCCATCTTTGCATGAATGTGGAACAGATTCCTTTCAACATAAAATAAAAGTATAAAACACTGTTATCTAAAGTACAGTTTACCTGAATGCTTACAAAGTAATAGATAACCACAATTTACACAATTTGGAAAGTTTGGGGACACTTACATAATTATAGTATGGAACTAAGGATTCTTCCATCATCTTTTGACCAATGATGTATCCCTGTATGGAAAAGTTGCAAATGATTAGCTGTCAATATGCATTTTAGCTGTTCTACAACAAAGATGCCATTCACACCCTTTATAATTTTTGTAAAGACTTTCAAACAAGTTTGCACCAATGTTGATTAAACCAGCATGAAATTATAGTAAAATCTGTATGGCTGTGAAGTTTACAGTTTAATACTGTAACATATGGTAGCACAGTTAATAAAAATAAAAATCATCCCCCACATGCACATACACCTCCCCAAAACATATGTATGTGTTCATATATTATTTGAATCCAACAGATTAAAAAAAAAAAACATTCTATGGACTGCAAAATACAAGGAATAATAAAATATTAACATGAATATGACAACTTAAATGTCTATATGCAATTTCATAATGAGAAGAATAAAAGAAAAGTATTGTATAAACTTGACTTCGAAAATACATACATCTTTAAACTTATTGTCAGTGAATTTTAGACTAAAAACATAACTACATACAACCACAAATATGACAAAATTTAGGCTTAAAACACTCAAACTGTTCAACAAGATGGTGGTTTTCTGTACCACAAAGGGTTAAAAGCCAACACCCTGGTATTTAACATCGAAGAAAATTGGAGAAAAAAAAAAAAAACAGAACAAACATTACCAATTCCTTACACATAATTAAATAGTCAAATGCTGATCAATTTAGTAAATAATTGTATACACAATAAATAATAAACAACTAATAATGATTAAATCTCTTTTTTCTAGTAAAAAAAAATACTGTTTAATTCGCAAAAGTCAATCTAAAAGTTAAAAAAACAGTAACAAAAACATCGTAATTAAAAATCCTTAAATAACTTAGTCCTGAAAGGCATATTCAAAAAAAAAACATTTTAATGCTAATCCCAATATGGGGACAATAAATAAATAAAAGTGCCCGCATTATTTTAAATGACTCTAAATATATTATTAGTATTATTATTAGCTTTCTTTTTTTTTTTCTTCCTCCATATTCAGTCCTGGCAAGGTCGTTCGTCGTTTCAAGGACAAAGCGGTTTAAATGCGCAGTCAATAAATTTCTTTTTCTTCGCGGATGTATCCTATATGTTCTTCACTTTCTTACCAACACAACAAGTTTTTGTTTTTGCATTACACCACATAGTTTCATTAAGTATTATACATTTAATCGACTAGAATATATTTTATGACTTTGCGCTGGCCACATCATGGCCATTTTTGCAACAGCAAACCTTCTCCAGATCCACCATATTGGAATACCTTAAAACTCATCTAAGGACGATCGTACACTTCGCTAGGCAATAAATTCTTACCAAGATCCAAGTGCGATGCCCAGCTTTGTCGTCTGAACAAAAAGATAACATATTTTCTCGCAAAATTTGTGGCATTTTATCACGGACATATCGAAACAACACAGCCTTCTCGCCATTTCCAACTGCAGTCGCTCTGTTCCCCCGTTGTCCTTCTTCTCGCGTTCAGCCTGTGTTGTTATCCTGTTAGAATGGGCGGAGATTCTATCAGAGCGTCAGGATGACAGCTTCCGCTTACTGGGGCATTCTGGGTAGAAGAAGCAACTGCGTAGTTGCTTTTTCAATGGGGAGTAAAGGATGTGAAATTGGTTACATTGTGTGTTACCCGTTTTGTGTTGGCTTCACAAAGTCAGCATACTCTTATTTTTTAAAATTGCAAACAGCACACAAGGAGGCCAATAACTTTTAGTCCAACCTTTAGCGACAGACGAAGACCAGAATCCGCTGGGACCGTTTTGCGTGTCACAAGGAGATATTATGGTTTTGTAGTAATGTCACATTGAAGACACATTGTCAAACGTCTTGGTGTTTTCCATTGGTCTAAAATACACGTGGTGGTCCTCAGGAAAATTCAGTTTCCTCAGTGTTCTCTGTAATGACGTCACCCACTACTTAACTCTAGTGATGGAAAGTTTGGATCATTTTAGTGACTCGGTTCTTTGAACCTCGTTTATCAAAATGAACAAATATTTTTTGACTCATTTAGCTCATTTCGTGCTTTTGAACAGAAATAAAATAAAATGTTACATTTTTAATAAACAGACCCCCAACACGTCTATATACACAAATTTTGGCTATAGTTCCAGTAATGAAAAAATTACAATGCAGCTAAGGACGTGTTAGGATAAACAGAATGAGCAGCTCACCTCTCATATCTTCTGGTCCGAATCATTCGTTCTTTTGTCACGTGACTCACATAGACGCTATGAAGTGCATTACACAGGAAACGGAAATGAAAGGTTATTCTCATGAGTCTTCTAGTCCGCGTCATTTGTACTTTTGAATCTATTGCACTGCATAGTGTCTATGTGAGTCACGTGACAAAAGAAAAAACGACTTGGACTAGAAGACTCATGAAAAGAACCGTTCAATTCTGTTTCCTGTGCAATGCACTACATAGAGTCTGTGGGAGACATGTGACAAAAGAACGAACGCTTCAGACTAGAAGACTCGTGAGAAGAACCGTTCAATTCTGTTTCCTGTGTAATGCACTACATAGCGTCTATGGGAGCCATGCGACAAAAGAACAAACGCTAGAAGACTCAAGGGTAACTACTCATTTCTGTTTCCTGTACATAACCGACAGAGGAATGTGTGGTAGCAAACGGGGATAATTATAGTCGAATGAAGATGTCAAGCAAGGCTGATCCAAAAACTTGGGAGAGCTTCACAGTGTGGATTAAGGCTGGAGTTCATCAAGAGGCGCAGACATCTTGGGCTTTAACTGTCAGTACACAGAAAAGGTATATGTCGTTAGAAAATTGAGTACCCCACTGCTTGGGTTGCCAGCAATTGTAGCACTTGGATTGCTCATCCGTGTGGATGCTGTAAATATGGAGACTCTTCCCCAAGCTATGTAGCGGCCTAGGAGAGGTGCAACAGCCGTACACAATTAAGCTCAAACCAGGTGCTGTGCCTTTCTCTCTAAAAACTCCCAAAAGGATTCCATTACCATTATTGGGAAAAGTCAAGTAGGAGCTCCAGCGAATGGAGAAGTTAGGTGTTATTAGGTGTGTGAGGAGCCGACTGACTGGTGTGCTAGTGTAACAGGTATAGAAATTACCCTGTTAAATTGGTAGAATTTAAACAAAATTGTTCATTTCATATACCTGATGTAAGTGCCTGATTGAGATGAGTCCTTTCCCCTTTAAAT
>JAOTRS010000032.1:8543745-8555884 GCA_028565755.1 Dinotopterus cunningtoni
AGAATAAGGAGAGATATGTTGCTCTAGCAACACTACAAGGTTTTTTTGTTTATAGTTAAAGATGCCCTCCTTCCATGCTGTTTGAAATACTACTAATTTAGTTTGACGCATTTTACATTCTAGTTTTCGAGTGGTCCATGAGATCATTATACCTCGGAGCAAGCTTATTTCTCTTTAGTTATTTTTCTTTTAACTGGAGCTACTGTACATTATCTTGGGCTTAATCAAATTTTGATTCAAAACATTAGAATTTTGATTTTGATGTGTCATTAAAATACTCCCTTCTGCTCCCCTAAGAAACTTAATTTACTAGGAACTGGTGCTCTAGATTTCTACTTTCCCACTACGTGTGTGACTACATGGTATAATGAATGATTAACTGATGATAAAGGAGGGCTCTATACTATAGTTAAGATTTTTTTTCATAATCTCACACCAAGCATAGAATCTTGCCAAACAGATTTTTTGAACATGGTTTTTAGATTTGTAACACGTGTGCAAAGTTTTCTGAGATAATGAAAGGCTCTCTTAAGAAAATGAAGGAAACAGTAGAGATTACATATAAGTTTTTGCATTATTTATGGCATATTGATTTATGGCAAATTGATGGCATGAATAATTTTTGGATAAAATGAAGTTTGTTAAAGCATCACAGAAGCTACTGTAATAAAAATATACATACTTTTCTTTCTGCCCAGTGATTCCCAAGGTGACTAAACACCTGCTGTCTAACCCGGTGTTCACCTGTATTGTCCTTGCTGCATGTATGGAGATTGCTGTAGTTGCTGGTTTTGCTGCCTTCTTGGGCAAGTACTTGGAGCAGCAGTTTAATCTTACAACCACCGCGGCCAATCAGCTTCTGGGTATGTCTGATATGTCTTGCTTATGTTGATCTTTGCCTGCAGTCAAAGAGTATTATTCACATAAAATTTTGTTCAAACCAAATTAATATTATTGTTATTAAAGGAATTAACTTAGCTTCTTACAGGTATGACAGCCATCCCATGTGCATGTCTGGGCATTTTTATGGGAGGTCTTTTGGTGAAGAAGCTGAATCTGTGTGCTCTGGGTGCTGTGCGGATGGCCATGTTGGTCAACCTGATTTCCACAGCCTGCTACGTGTCTTTCCTCTTCCTCGGCTGTGATACAGGCCCTGTTGCTGGTGTAACCGTCGCATATGTCAATGAGTAAGCATGGCTAGTTCATTTATTTTTTTGAGTTGTTCATCTCAATGCATACTTATTATACTGCCCAGCCAAAAAAATGTCATCATTACAAAAGGGTCAAATTATTGGCCTATGTCTAGCAAATAGAACGACTACTGAGATGACTGGTATAAGGTAAAGAGCTGTCCAACACATTATTAATACCTGGAGGGACAATGATGATCCGTCAACGTCAGAAAAAATTGTGAATGGAGATCACTTAAATACTTTGTGAAATTGCATTGTAAAAGATCCCCAGTAGAAATCGGAGCTTTGTTCAATAGGTTATTTAGTTTCCTAGAGAGCATTAAGATTGGACTTGGAAGCAATTGAAAAAGGCCATGTGGTCCAATGAGTCCAGATTAACCCTATTCCAGGATAATAAGGGAAGCACATGAATCATTGCAGCCATGATGCATAATGCATACTGTACTGTACAAACCTCTGGAGAAGGTGTTATGATCTGCAGTTGGTCAGGCCTATGTTCACCAATGTTATGTGTCATTAAAAGCAAGTCAGCTGATGACGTCAGTGCACTGAATGACCATGTTATTGCATCTATGGAGTTTCTTTTCCCTGATGGCACAGGCTGTATTCCAGGATTAAAACTGTGAAAGAGTATTTCATGTCAGGAATCATTTTCAGACATAAACTGGCCACCAACAGTGTGTGCTGTAATTAAAGATAAAGTTGATCAAATGAACATTAATGTATGTGACTTTTTTTGGCTAGGCAGTGTATAATTGGAAAAAAAATCCTAGCTTTAGTGAGTCTGTTATATTTTATATATGCCTGTGAATATCTGTATTAATATGTGTAAAGCCTCTGCTAATGTTTAAATATAAATGGTATGTCTGTGTGTTTGTGTGTGTGTGCACAGAACCCTGCAGCCAGGCCAAGCACCAGAAGCTCCCTGCATTAGTAACTGTAACTGCTACACATCATCCATTAGCCCCGTTTGTGGCTCTAACGGGGTCACCTACCTGTCCTCCTGCTTCGCTGGCTGTACCAGATCCATTAGTACTGGAGTGCTTCCTCAACCATCTCAGGTTATTTATTACTATTTTATGTGCCACACTCATTCTTTCATGTCCCACTTTTTATCTCATTTCTTTTTTGGGGAAGTTGGATCTCTCTCGTCTCTATCTCTCTCCTCCCCCTTTATAATGATGCTAAGTTTTACTTTGTGATAAGAACGTTTCTTTGAATGTGTTTACTATTAGTCTTAGATTATGAGCATATCCCACACAAGTCTCACCATCTGTGAGTTGTTACAATAAAAACAATAACACATAAGAACAAGCGCATTCATGTATTGACCTAATGTTATTGTTATAACGTGGACAAATTTGAAACCATATTTAATGCTGCAAGTCTATTTAATCCTAAATAAACACAAGCCTAAATTCTGCCTACCTCTTGGGTTTTCAATAACCTTATGTAGTGTATGAAAGCCTCTCCATACCATGGAAGCATCTTCAAACAACAAGATAATCAGCTGCTTTGCCATCCTTCACATCAAGCAGCAGCTATGCTGCGAAGCTCTTTCGCAGGCTCAGAGCTGGTGGACACTCCAGAGACTGCTACAGCCCAACACATCTCCGCTTGTGTCCTGTCTTTACTCCATCTCCAAAAAAATAAAGATGATTCTGGCCCAGGTGGAAGGAGAAACCCAGGAAAAGGTCTGTGTTTGCCCCCTAAATGGGATAAACAACAATTTCCCTACTAAATTATGTATATGACAACATAATGTTTATGTATTTTCATTATTGCTATCATTAAAAGAAATTTTGTCATTGAAGACTCCCCCTCCCTTTTTATTACTATGAAAATGGTTCAGTTATAACACTTGGCCAGTCACATAATCGATGATGGTGACTTAAAGTGAGCTTGTATTTTGAAAAATAAAACCCATTGTAGGTGCCCCTAATCTACTATAGGTGCTCCACAATGAACCAGAAAAAGCTCAAGGAATACTTCCTCTTTTCCTCTGAGAGAAAACTGGTCCGAAGACTGTATTTTAAGCACATTGTCAGAAACTTTGGTGCAAGAAAATTGGCAACTTGAATTTTTCTTCTTCTTCTTCTTAATAATAATAATAATAATAATATTTATTATTATTATTATTATTATTAACATCGCCTACACAGACCACTTGGAAGCCTTTCTGGAGCTATTCAGGTCTTCATCGGAATAGCTGGGGATGTAATAGATTCTGTGACTTCTCTCATTGCTATCAGGAGAAGCCCACCTTGCTACCTTGGACACAGCTGGAGTATTCCAGCGTCAAGAGGACAGTTATGTAGCACAACGGCTGGACATCTGAGGAATACTACAGATGCCTCTAGTCACTGCAGCTCTTGAGGGCAGACATTCCTTCACTTCCGTGCAGCAGCTGAAGGACCCTTGTTGCTGTTGATAGATGGCAAAAGATTAGTATTCATAACACATGCAGCTAGTGTTACTGGAGCATTGTGTTGCTCAACATTAGATAGGATTTGTAAAAGTGGGTTCTATAAGCCAAATCCCTGGACAGTGAAGTGCAGCTGATGGAGGATTAGTTGGCAGCAGTCACTGGTCTCCCTTTTTTTTTTCTTGCTCAATCACTATCACTCGCTTACTGTTTTCTTTGTGCCTGCTTCTGTAAGAAAGGTGTGTGTGGTGGGGCTAAAACCGACCTCTCCATTTTTCTTTCGCTTCCTCCTTCACCCCAGTGTCTGTCCCAGCTTTCTTCTACACAGAAGTAATTTTTCCACCAAGATTGGGACAATGCCTGTGCAGTTTTAAGGGGACAGCAATAAAGCTAGGCATTTCCAGGATTAGTATTAGAACCAGGAATGCTGGATCAGGATCTCTAACATGTTGCAGGTCTCCCCAGACTGAACAGAAACATTCCAGATCGGTGATTATACAACAGTGTACCTATCAGACCTTAGAGGACTCGGTGTGTAACTTGACCACTGTCTATCAAAGCCTGATTTAATGTGGGGCATTAGGAAATGCATATTTGGCCAAGGTCAGGTGTGCACAAAGGAATGTTCACAAATAGCCATTTGTGCCAATCATTATTAAATTTTTGGGTTAATTGGTTATTTCTCTCCTTACCAATCTACTAATACATGGGCCAAATTTTTCAGGGAATTGGGCGTTAGAAAAGTAATAATAATAATAATAATTATTATTATTATTATTATTATTATTATTATTATTATGGGTTAATTGGTTATTTCTCTCCTCACCAATCTACTAATACATGGGCCAAATTCTTCAGGGAATTAGGCGTTAGAAAAGAAAATGTATAGGTATAGGTAGTCCTGTTATGCTTTGTTTATGAAGATAAATAAAGATTTAGACTCAAAGGGACATAGTTGACTCCAAAGTATTTTGCTGATCACGGCTGGGGAAAGAATTCCAGTGAGGTTAGATGTGTTATGCAATTATATAGTTTATTGCACAGAACCAACATTTCTTAATTGGTTAAAAGGGATTAACCAATTATCCCTTTTAACCAATTATACCAGTAAGTTTATTCTTACTGGTAAAACAAGGATAATTTTAATATAAATGAACCCATAGTGCGTTTGTGAGGCATGGTGTGGAATGTGCCCAGCATTGCCTGGAGATGGGGTTTTGGGATCATCAATATTTTATATCTCATGCACATATTTAAATAACTAAGTGTAGTTTATTGTCATGGTTTATGATTTCAGCTGTCAGCAGCCATCTTGTTTGGAGCAACCTTGCTTTTGAAAGCCTGATCTGTCCTGATTTTTGCAATGCTGACTTTACCTTTTGTATTACACTGACCAAGTAAGCCACAATCTGCTTCTCTGAATTATTCAGTGAGTGTGGCGCCTACTTGTATTTGTATATCTTTATAACCTGAGTCTGGGTTCCCTGAAATTATGTGGTGATTTTTGATATGAAAACAGCATGTGCTTTCTATACCTGTATGCTACTATAACCGAGTCTGACCTGACCATGTTTGTATTTGTGAATACATTAGATAACTTTCCTGCTATGGCTTTGTTTGGCGAGCACTAGAGAACTGGGCTACTCTTACCTACTTGTTGACCTTCAGGTCTTCCAGGTAAGGAGCTTTCTCCCCCAGCGTGAGTCAAAAGCAGCCTGACGCTTAGCCATTCTGTGCAAATCTTCATGTTCCAACCCTGAGAACAAGATACAGCAAATATGCCACTTAATCATTAATACCCTGCCCTTGTGCAACCCTTTGGGGAGCTCTTTCTTGACTGTTGCATTGTTCAGTACTTGAGGGTGAAGGCCATCCGAATCTCTTTCAGAGATCTTTTTGATGACTTGTCCTTTAATCCTCCTACAAAGTGTTGCCCTACGGGTGTACCCACTTGACCCAAACACACACACTAATGCTTATGTTAGCCTACAGCTCCTCAGGTAAATCCTCAGCTGCCCCATTTCACAAAATCACTTGTTAATCTCTTTCTCTTTAAAACTGTGTTGAGGTTCTCAACCTCTTCCCTGTGTGGAATCTGCCAGCAAGCACCTAAATGGCAGTTATTGCACTCCCTCTGTTTTCGCATCATTTCAATCACTTGTATTCAACCCGAACTGCAGATCAATCCCTGTTATCTGTTATCACCCAAATAAGGATGGGTTCCTTTTTGAGTCTGGCTCCTCTCAAGGTTTCTTCCTACTGCCACCCCAGGGAGTTTTCCTTGCCCCTGTCGCCGTCGTCCTCGGCTTGCTCATTAGGGACAATCTTTTCATTTTGATTCATACACGTTAACATTTAATACAAACTTCAATAATTCTTTTGATTGTGTAAAGCTGCTTTGCAACAATGTCAACTGTTAAAAGAGCTATACAGATGAAATTGAATTGAATTGATTGATCGTGTCCTGCTTTTGGGTCCAACCTGTCTGCACTCTTTCCAACATTTTATATTGAGTGACACAATACATTCAAACTAAGGAAAAGATTACTCAGTTGTTGTTATCAAATGGCCATATGTGGTAGGTGCTCCTTGTTACTCATAATTTAGACCTTACTCCAAAATCCCTTACCCTGTAAAAAGCTTTTGAGCAGGCCAAACCAAAACACAGACATTCCAAGGCAGGAGGCAAGTGAAAGAAATGCTCTTTTATTAAACTAAAAGGTCAAAAAATGGAGGGGAAGGGGAGATAAGAGTCATGAAGGAAGGTACAGAGGGTGCAGTTCCTAAGCCTTTGGTGATAACACCACTTGTTCAGAGCAGGTTGATGAGTGCCACTGGCAGAGGTTGAAGATAAGGAGGTGGTTGAGGTTTGGCGGCAGCCAATTCCTGGTAGTGTGCCCATGGAAGGGAATTTTCAGAGCAGTCCGGCTCTAAAGTGAGAGGAAATGGGAGAGTAGATTGTGAGCTACACACCCAGGACAAGCTGCCAGCCCAGGTGGGTTAGTGCAACCCATCCCTCTTGTGCGTGTGGCAGAGCTGGTTATGGTGCTGAGCATGCTCTGTGGTTTTGTTTTCCCAGTCGAATAAGGAGCATGTAAACTCTGAGCAGCATGTAACATCACACCCGTCAGCTTTAAGATTGTTTATGACGAATAGAAGACACCATGGCACCTGTAGAGGCTCTCTCTGTTGCCATGTTTTGCTCTGCCCCTGTCCCACATACAGGACTGGTTCTTCATCATTCTGAACGGAAAATGTCCTGGAATTGATCTACCAGCTCGTTCAGCTCTTGGCGATTGGATGGCGTGAGATCTTCTCCACATTAGACCAGGTCACGTCCCAACAGCTTGGAAGAAAGAGATGCAGAAGCTGAAACAGCTGACAGTGGCTTTATCCACCCTTTAAAAAATTTTACATGATACAGCTCAGAGATTTTTCTCTTACTCCACTGTTGCAACCTGTAGTTCACTGACCCTACTCATTTGATCACATTGAGGGGTCCTTGCCCACAGGCCAGGAACTTACAGTTGCATTGGGCATTAACGGGAGCATTCAGTCACCTGGCTGGAACAACCGAGGCTGTGCTGACTGGTTGTCAGCTTTCCGCTGATTGGCTTGAGTTTGTCTGTTTGGGGGTGGTACACAGGTGATGAGCTGCTTGACCTGCAACAGCCGACAAATATCTTTCATTAAAGAAAAATGAATGGAGTACCTTGGTCTGTGAGGATCTCCTTGTGTAGACCCACGTGGCTAAAAAAGAGAACCAGCTCCCTTGCTTGAAGTCATCTTTCATAGTGGGACAGTTTTGGGATATCGTGCAATATAGTCTACCATGGGCAAGATGTACTCTTGGCCCCTCGCTGACTTTGCGAGCAGGCCGCCACATCCATCCCAACCTGCTTGAACTGCACACCAATGATGGGTAGTGGAATGAGCGGGACAGAGGCCAACTTCTGACGTGTAATTTCTGGCATTTGGTGCAACTTTGACAGGCCTTTTTAACTTCCACCTTGAGCAAACTTTGATCTCCATGGTGTTGGTCTCCTCCAAGATGTCTGCTGAGGGGGTTAGAGTATGTCAGATGCATCAGTGTCTACTTTGCCATAAGACACTACTAGAAGATGATAGAGGCGCGCTCCATGGATGTGAATGTATTATGCGTGCCTGGAGTGACCGCCATCCTCAGCCTCTCCCTCGATCTCCCACATTTGACTCCAGCAGTGTTTTAAACCAAAACTGTCTTTCTGCTGCTGGGCAGAAGTGTCGTCTCGTGTCACCTGTGGAGAGTTTCTCACATATATCTTTATCTCACATATATCTTAAGGTGTTTATCTCTCCTTCAGCCTCTGTGTCTGTGCTGTCATCCTGGGCCAACCACACTGAATGGAAGTGAGTGCTGCTTCTGGTGGTGACAATGAGGCTTAGAGGCAGCTTGGCATCTCTTTTTCTTTTTCTATAGCAATCCCTGCTTTTCTAGCTCTAGGATGAGAGGGAGAGGTAAGTTTGGCATCACACCTGATTTAATAGAATGCTTTCCCCATTGGTCTTTCACCAAAGTAATTTCCTGTCAATCTACATGCACAGATGTAACCAGGAGAGGACTGCATGGCAGCGCATCCGCTGGGATGTATAAGCAACAAGCTAGTGTGGTGACTGTCCCCTCATTCTTTGGGTGCTAGGTTGATGTCATGTGATTGTTGGCCCAGAGCCCTGGACAGCGGGCTAGAATTTCCTTATTTAACTAATCATAGTATTCAACTTCATCACTGGTGAGTGATGAATGTCTGCTGTACCTCTCTGCGAGGGGTCGAGTAATGGTACATTGACATCATTCATGCTGTTAAGACCTGGCGAGCTCAGCATGGTTGCTTGGGTCCCTGAGTTAGCTGCTGCAGAGGGGTCTGCTGCTGGATACTGGTCTGGACCAGATGGCTGAGGAACTGTCCCAAGCTGGGCTTTGCCCCTGGGTGTGCATAAGCTGGCCACATAGTCCACCATGACTTGTGGGAGCACCACAGACAGGAGGCAAGGTCTTGCACTAAACTCTTTTTTTTATTATATATTAATGGAATGATTAGGAGAAATAGGGGGACTCTAAGGAAAGGAAAAGTAAAAAAAAAATAATGTGAAGTGTGCAATTGTGGGAACAGTGTCCAGCAGGTATGATGGCACACAGCTGAAGAGACAGAAGAGGTGGGCATGAAGCAGTAGCAGTAATTGCTAGCTCATTAGTAGCATGCCTGTGTTGCAGGCCAGTGGGCAAATCAGTTCACTGGCAGTGCCAGCAGGCTAAAGTTTAAAAGAGAAAGAGACAAGATGGCTATAGCCAATCATTGGCAGCAGTGCCAGCATATTCGGAATCTAATGTTAGCAGCAGCAGGCCAGAACTGAAGGCATTAAGATCAAGGCTGCGGCAAGCTGGTGAGGTGGGCATGAACCTGAAGCAGCAATCGCAAGCTCATCAGCAGCATATTCATGGTAAAGTTTAATGGCAGCAGCGGTAGGCCAGAGCTGAAAGCAAAAAAGCCGACATCACTTTCGCAGTCCGGTAGCGGCAGTGGAAAACCAGAATCAGTCAGCCAATGATGGCAGTAGCACAATATTCAGAATCTGCAGCAAGGAAGCAATGACGTGGCTATTGTGATCCTGTGGCTGCGGTGGCATTTCAGAACTTGAGGCCTTGAAGTCGAAGCTGTGGCCGATATCTTTACAGCGGCTGAATTGCAATAATGTAAGTGTAAAAAAGTGTAAGCAATGTGGACCATCCACAGACAGACTGGGCAAATACAATTTTTTTTTTTTTTAATGGTTAAAAATATGATTAATATGATGTAGGTTATAATGCCAAAATTAAGATAAGTGACTGAGAGCATAACACCTTAAACCACCTAACATGGGGATTTGTGTCAGTCCTAACTATATCTCAGAGGTATTTGGCTATGGGAATTTGCACCAGAAGATAAGGTATTCATTTTACTATCCCAATTTCTCACAAAGAAAGAACACAATGAGTCAGAGAAGTCAACTGTGTGGTCAAACAAATGAATATAGGTGATAGGCGTGCATATCTCAATTTCCTGAAATTGCGCAGTTTGTCAGTTCCTGTGGCCCTGTTCATGGTGTTTTTACAGAGGAAAGAGCTGGGACTTGGAATTGGGTCTAAAACGTATGGCCCAATTCGTCCCAGTGACCTGTGGAGACCACCTTTCACCATCTCAAAGAGCACAGGTTGCCAGGTTTAAAGGGAAAATGTATGATGTGTTTTCATCTCTACCCTGTTGCATTGACCTCATAGAATGCTGGATATTTCTCCAGTTGAGGCTATACATAGCTTCCCATAGTAGTAACCTGATGATTAATAATATGGTTTGTGATTAGTTAAGACTATGCTCAATGTTGGAATAATTGATGAGTTCCATAGTAATTGGAGCAGCCTGGTGGTCTTGGAGCCTAAGACCAAATGATTTTGGTCATGTTCATACACAATTTCTACACAAAGGGGCAGATTTGTCTGCAAATGGGCTGAACATCAAAACAGCAGGTGGTGATAGACTGTTATCTTTCACAAAGAAGAAAGCTGCCAAAAAATTCCAGGATCACAGCACAATGAGGTGGAGAGAGGGAGAGAGTTGAGTATGATCACAGCCACATAATTGATAGGGTCTATAAGTCTCTTGTGCAGAGTGGAAGCAGGCACTCTGTTAGGACTTGCTGTGACAGCATAACTCAAAGAGAGAACCACAAGGAAACACAAACATGAGGGCTCAATTTTTCAAACTTGAGAGGACTCAGGACAGCGAGATAAGACAGCATATAAACATACCACTTCACCATAAATCACTACATTTCTCTGAGTCCCCCAGCTCTGCTGTTTTAACCAAGAAAAACTATTCTAAAAATGCGTTACTAAACAAATGACTTAAAGACTGAGACTATGTCTGGGTCCTAAAAAAATCATTGAAAAGCTATCCCATAACTTTAATTCTCATTATACAATGTACCAACAAATCTGGGGTATCAAACAAAACCTGCACCTTTTGGTCCAAGTGGGGATGGCCAATCATAGCAGCAGTTCACTCCTCGTGGCACAAGGCAGATTATGACTTCATAGGTGAATATTTTATGTAGTACTTGTAGTATTTTTAAATCATTGAGAGACAATGCAATATCGTAAAGATAGAGGAGACTTAAACCTCCCTGTTAATTATCCATGTAATGAAACCATTATCACATACATTTTCTAATAATAAAAATACAAACGTACCGAGCATTTTATAAATTAGAATCTACTGGAAAGTTTAAATATTTCGAGCATTCTCTTGTTTTTATTTTAAAACTTACGGGTTACAGCTAATGAAATCACAAAGTGAAATCTCAAATTCTCATTTTTCACAGATGAAATCTTAAATATTTGAATATTTTATTTTAAGTTTGAGTAAATTACTATATGCAGTGAAACCTCGGATTGCAAGGAACGCGGTTTGCGAGTGTTACGCAAGACGAGCAAAGATTTTTAATAAATTTTGACTTAAAAAAACGAGCAAGTCTTGGTTTACGAGTACCGAGGATCATGTATCACGCATGCACTTCTTGTTTTGACGCCGAGCGTCACGTGATAAATACTGGGCCGACGATTTTTCTCTCTCCTGTGCTCGCAGAATTGTGGGTAATCGTCGCCCCTGCTGGGTCTTAGTGCGCGTCTCTCACTGGTATAATCAACATCCGTGCACGCGTGTACTGTTTACTATAACACTGTGACTACGTGTGTGTGTAAAACATTTTATTTTGTGTTTGTAAGCGCATGTGTACAGCATGTGTGTACTGTTTCTTATAACACACGTGTGAGCGTATAGAGCAAAAGAAAGTCTCATTAGAAGGTTAAAAATCTAATTTGACACGGTGCCGGGTCACACTCTCTCTCTCTCTCTCTCTCTCTCGCCTTTAGTGTTTTGTGTGTGTGTGTGTGTGTGTGTGTGTGTGAAGCACCCCCTCTCTGCTTCACACACTCAAAAACATACACACACTGCTCTACACAGAAACACATTTTCAAAGGTAAAGTGCAGGTTCATTTGTTTGTTTGTTTTACTTTACAGCAGTGGTTCTGTTAGTATGCGCTCACACGAGTGTCCTTAGCAATGTTCCTCGCTAATTTTTTCGACAAAACAGTCTTTCCGTTGTGTGTATGTGTTTAAATTTGTGTGAAATTTAAATAAGAGAGGAGAAAGGTTTACTGTGTAAGATGAGAAGGGGGAGACGGGGGAGACGGGAGGGGCTGAAAGTAAGAGTCTCCTCTTACATTAGCTTCACACACATACACACAGCGCTTGCGCGCATAAACGGTAACACTTATCTGTCGGGATTTATTTTTACTTTTTTTTAAAGGTACAGATGGTACTCAAGCAGTATTCTGGTTTTCATTCTCTCAAGGATGCTGTGCTACACGCAGTAGCGGATAAAATCAAGTGAAACATTGTAGTTAAACGAATTCATAATCACAGTACTAAAATTACAGTACAAATGT
>JAOTRS010000032.1:8642525-8653309 GCA_028565755.1 Dinotopterus cunningtoni
GGAATTTGATGTATACACTCAGTGGTACTTGTAGATACTTCCGAAAATCAGTGGTGTATACAGGAGTTTCCTAGTACTGATACACCTCTTTTCATGCAGTGCATTGAGCCTCTTGGTTGTATGTAGATACCCGAGGTTCCTGTGATCGGTTCATACTTGGAACGGAAGCTTGGTCCCCTCCAGCCAGTGCCTCCACTTCCATAGAGCTAACTTGATAGCCAGTAGTTCTTGGTCCCCTACGTCATAGTTCCTCTCGGCCAGGGATAGGCAATGGGAGTAGAACGAACAGGGATGCAGTTTGTTATCCTGTGGGGACCTCTGGGACAGAAGCTAAGGTGAATCTTCTTTTGAGGTCAGCAAAAGCCCTCTCCGCCTCCTTGTTCCAACAAAATCAATCTTGGAGGAAGTCAGAGAGGTTAGGAGGGCAGCGACAAACCTGTATCCCCAAATGAAACTGCAGTAAAAGTTGGCAAAGCCCAGGATCTTGGCTGGGGTTGGCCATTTGAAGACCGCCTGATCCGTGGCTGGTTCCATCTCCAGCCTCGAGGGGGAGATAACAAAACCCATTAAGGTAGTGAATTTTCTGTGAAACTCAAGCTCGCCTCTATAAGTGGGCCGGGCTGGTAGGCGTGGCTTTCGCCTAGAGTTGTTGCAGCTGAGTGGTGACATCGGCAAGAGTCTGCCTAGTGGTGAGGGGCTCCTGCTGGTGCTTTCTGAGGGAGGCGCCTTGACTCTCCAGGGCCAGCCTCATCCTGTCGAACTCTGCTGGATCCATCGCAATGGGTGGAATATTCTGTCAGAAACGGGCTGAAGGGCGGAGAGATGCAGCCAAGCACAGGCAGGAGGCACACTGGTGTAAAGGCTGGCATGGGAGCAAGCCGCTAGGTCTTTGGATGCCTTTGAGAGGGAAGACGCTAGGCAGAGATGTGGTCAAGGAGCAGAAGCGTAAGTCCGAAGCCGTGAGATCCGGCGGCGCTGTGATCAGTTGGATTTGTTAAGCTGAGCCGTGGTCGATAGAGTAGAAGCAAAAGTTTAAAACCATGAGTCCGATCAGTGAGGTAGTCAAGCCAAAATGTGAAACAGTGCCGTAGTTGAGAAACCGAATATGAGAGTTCAAAGCCATGTGTCCAATCAGTGAGTCAGTCAAGCCAAAACATGAAACAGAGCTGTAGTTGAGGAAACGAAAGCGAGAGTTTAAAGCCATGAAACTAGAAGCAAAGCAACAAGTCCAAATCATGAGTCGAGAGGGGAGAAAACGGGAAACAGGTTGAACTTGACAATGTGAAAGTGAATAAAGAAAAATGCAAGAGAATTGAACGAGAGCACACAATAACCTGGCAGTGAAACAGTGTGCTGTGCAGGCTTTAAGGATGGATTAAATCAGCGAGGAATGAGCGACCAGTGTGGCGGCGTGGGAGAAGACATGACAGCCTGGAAAAACATGATCACATGGGGATGGGGGGAGCATGACAGCATGCGAAAGGAAATGTCAAGAAGTAAGTCTTTGAACGGTGTGTGAGAGCTGGAAGTGTGAAAGGTCATTCTCCTTCAGGAATTTCTGGGAGAGTGCAGAATTAATGAATATTTGAACGTGAGTATGATTTTCTTTTTAAGAAACTCTGTGTTAGTTTTACACCAGATGTAATGGGACACACATCTTCCGAAATGTTACCCTTTTGTCTTATCAGTCCACAAAACATTTGCCCAAAGGTCTATGGGATGATAATATTTTTGTTTTTGCAAATGTGAGGCAAGCCTTTTTGTTCTTTTTGGCCATCAGTGTCTCTTATAATAGTTATAATAATATCATATTATTATCATAATGTTATCACATATATCAATATATAATGTATAATGTAAGTACAAATATTTGTTTATTCAAGTTTTTCTTTTCCTGAAGTGTGTTTAATATGTGTTTAATATAAATATAACATTTATTTAAATATATAATATATTATAGTATGTATTCAATTATATATTTATTATATTTATATCATTATTTTTACCCTGCACCTACACCCAAAGTTTATGATATCTTTATTCATGATTTGTTTTGATGTGTTCAGGGTTTTAACCCAGTTCCAATTTGTATTTGTGGTGTCATGTTGTCACAGATGTGATGGGTGTGCACCCTTATCTTTTCCCACATTTCGCTCACTCCTGGAAGCATACTTGCAGCAGATGTATTAATCTTGCACGGCTGACATCAGGTGATCATCTAAGGACACCGGGTGGCTTGTTCCGCTTTTTAAAAGGGAGGCATGGGGCAGCTGGGGACTACTTCTGGACCTACATGTGCACACCTTCACACTTTTCACCTTCTTCACTTGCTCCCTACTTAAATTCCCTTACTTTCCATATTTTCATACTTATTTTCATACTCGTACAACCTCACCTTGTGTCTGTGGTGGGCCCTAAGTTAAAGATCTTACACATGTCTATGTAATATTGTCATTGTCTTTTGTTTTGTTGGGTAACTTTTTTTAACATTATTTGTTGTCATGATTTTCGTGTGTTAAGGCAACCAAAGTACATTAGCGACAAAGTGCCTTTTTGCAAAGCCAACTTTCCAAATATGAATTTTGGTTCATCTGTTTATCTGTTTTCTTTTTCCCTGCTTCTGTATTTTGAATTGGGTACAGATTTGATGTTAAACCATAATACATTTTCCCAAAGATTATGTGGTGCTTTCTAACATCCAATCAGCTTACATTGGCATCAATGCAGAGAATTACCAAGCCTGCCTACAGTTTCAGACAGAAAAACTAAAGGCCTGTCTAGTATTTATTTATTCATAAAATCCAAGCAAAGTTTAAAAACTGCTATTAGAAGAACCCAACCAGAAATAGCTCGGAATGTCACTTGTTTGGCCTATACAGTCTATATAGTCAGTTGGTCCCTATTCCTTCACAGCAAGGAGCGAAAAATAAATGTAAATCAAGCTAGTATACAACAGATAAAAAGTAAGCGCTTCCTTACATGGGCAAGTTATTTTCAGGGGATGCGGTATATGTATAAAGCAAACTGACTGAAAGGGCAGACAACAATTTTTGGTTTAGTCATTGTCAGTGAGTGGTAAGTATGCACACATAAATTTTTATACCATATACTATATTAATTTTATTACAGTAAGGTTTAAAAATACTTTAGTGTTTATTAAGTTTACTATATTATGCTACAATAATTTAATTATAGTTTACTTTATTAATTTTATGCCAGTAAAATAAACTCATACTAAAGCATTTACTATAGTATTTTTTTCCTAGAGTATACTATAGTAATTTTACTACAATAAGGTTCGAAAACACTATAGTATTTACATGTGGTCCCCTACCTATGAACGAGTTCCATTCCGGGAGCATGTTCATAAGTCACTTTTGTTTGAGAGTCGGGGACAGAGTGCATCTTATACACCTTTCCCACAAATATACAATATAAAGCATACCAATTACCTTGACTAAATCTGTCCCCTTTCCCAATGCTCCCATCATGTGGCCAAAAACTGTAACCATGCCTAAGGAAATTATCCTCACACTGAAATGTAATCTCTGCCCCTTTAAATCTTGACTAGGGGAATCTCGGACACCATTTTGTTTAAAAGCAAATTTCCACATAAAAAATTATGGAAACTCTAGTTCATTCCACAACCCAAAATATTTATATAAAAATTATTAATAGAAAATTGAAAGTAAAAATAAAATCAATTAACCTGCACTTTACCATTGAAAAGAATCTGGCTGTGTGTGAAGCAGAGACAGGATAGGGTGGTGGGGTTATTGTGTAGGACAACTTTCACACACGCACATGCACACACACACACACAAAACACGCCTGCACACACATGCATGCGCACACAAACATGTACACATACACAAACACGCACACACACGTACAGTTGGTGACTTTACTGCAAACTTTAACCTGCACAAACTTTAACACACACACACACACTCTCTCTCTCACACACACTCATGCACGTGTGGATGTTGACTTTACTTAAACTGTGAACTAAGTTTGGAATGGGAATTTCGGACGCCATCCTGTCAAAGTTTTCTATTTTCTTGGACTGTGAATTTTCTGAAACTAAGATTATTCATCATCAGGACAGCTTTACAGGACAGTCTTTCATTGTGCTCCCGGACTGATTCGTTAAAATGGGTGAGGCCGACTCAAATCCTCAATTCGCGCACACAGACAATATAGCAGGCTGTAGACATTTTATACATTCATTTCCACACTGCATTCATATTGTATGTAATTGTAAATATTGGCATCTGATGCACTGCAGTGTCGATTTTTGTACAATACACCTGAGTTACTTTTGCGATTTGTTCGCATTTACGGATGTTAGATGCAAACCGCGGTCTGTTCGTATATCCGGAAATTCATAACTTGAATGTTCGTAAGTCGGGGACTACCTGTACTATAGTATTTGAACTGCTATTTTTTTCTTATGGGAAGGTTGAGGCCAATGTATCCTTAATTTTTTTTTTTTTTAAAGTGTTTTGTTGTTAGTCTTGCAGCTGCTCCTGACAAGGGGTCGCCACAGTAGACCATTTGATCCACACACAACTTGACACAGGTTTTTCATGGATTTCCTGATGCAATCCTCCCTTTTTATCCAGACTTGGGACCGGAACAGCATTCAGTGGCTGGGGTTTGGGCACTGGGTGGTAATTGAACCCGGGCCTTCCACATGGGAAACGAGAAACCTACCACCAGTGCCAAGAAAAGTTTTTCTTATGTATGGCAAGAAATTAGGGTTAAATAGTAAGCATTTGTTGTAAAAGGGTTTAGTTGTCTCTTTACTGGCTATTGCAAGTTTACTGACCAGTATTTCTCTTTAAAATGTCCTATTCAAATGCTTGTTTAATTGCTTAGCAATTTATCCACAGGTTAGTTTTGTGCTAAAAGAAAAAAAAAAATACTGCTGATTTCAGAAAGTGTTAAAGTTAACAGCTCCTCCTCCAATAAAGGCATGATCTAATAGCCCACCTGGGGAGAGCCTACGTTATCTCTCCCACTCTGGACCTCATGAAGACATACTGGCAGGTAGACCTCACACTGGATGTGCTCCCAAATCTGCAACTGGAGACTGGCAGTATCAGTTCTCGACAGGACCCTGGCTACTTTCCATGGACATTGTCCCTCATCCCTTAAACAGTATGCTGTGGCCTACCTCAATGAGACAATCATTCACTCCATGATGTGGCATGATCACCTGCAACATGTACTAAATGTGGGTTAAATGCTGGGCTCACAGCAACCTCAAAAAATGAGCCTGACGGATTCACAGCACCTGTGTTACTAAGCCACAGAAGAAGTAAGGAGCTATTCATGTCCCATGACCAAGAAACAGGTATATGACTTTTAGGGGTTGGTGGGATAATACAGGAGATTAACTTGACTAAATCTGTCCCCTTTCCCAATGCTGCCATCATGTGGCCAAAAACTGTAACCATGCCTAAGGAAATTATCCTCACACTGAAATGTAGTCTCAGCCCCTTTAAATCTTGACTAGGGTCTCCTCTTTTGCTCACTCCTTTTCAGATCAAATGAAACAGGCAGCCAGAGCAGGTGCAGCAGTCAGAGCAAATGGAAAAAGTCTCCCAGCCCCTGAAACAGGCTTTGAAGAGCTTTCCTGTCCTAGTAAACCCTGACTTTGACCATCTGTTTGTCATCCACACAAACATGTCAGAGATGGGGTATCAAAGTGGTACTATCAAATCAAATCACCAGGGAGCAGCATCCTGTCCTGCGAGTGGAAAACTCACCTCAAGTCAAGTCAAGTAGGCTTTTATTGTCATTCCAACCATATACAGTTCAGTACATAGTAAAATGAAACAACGTTCCTCCAGGACCAATGTGCTACATACATGCAACAACATAAATTAACACAACTCTACCGGAGCCAGCTAGCTAACTAAGGGACCTAATTAGCTGACTAGCTCAGATATGACAGATTTACATTTTTTTATTTTTAAGTTAACCTAAAACTACTTCTGTACAAAAAAGAGATAACAACAGACAACACGTCAACATGTACAAATGTGCAAACAAAGAGCTACAGAGCACCAACGTAAACATGTTTCAGTACTTATGTAGTAATGAGATATGAGTTGAGCTAGTGGGAGGAGAAACAGTAAACAGTAAACCTTTGACATTCCTGAGTAGCTGCAATAATTAAAAAATATTTTGTGCAAAAATAGCAGAAGATAAATATAGTGCAATATAGTGCAAAAAGAGAAGATCAGGTAGGTCGGATCAGAGTGTTTGTGCATGAGTGTGTTTATCAGTTCAGTCCTGATGTTATTTAGATCATCTGAGTGATTTGTGTGTGTGTGTGTTTTATCATTCCAGTCCCTTTGTATTGAGAAGACAAATAGCTTGTTGGTAAAATCTGTTACATAGTCTGGATGTGAGTGCCTTTGGTACCTTTTTCGAGATAGCAGGAGGGTGAAGAGTGAGTGAGAGGGGTGTGTCCGATTAGCCACAATGCTGGTGGTTTTGCAGATGCAGCGTGTGGTGTATATGTCTTTAATAGAGGGGAGAGAGACCCCGATGATCTTCTCAGCTGTCCTCACTCTCCGCTGTAGGGTGAAAGTGATCGCTCCCTTTCCTCCTGAAGTCAACAACCATCTCTTTTGTCTTAGCAACGTTCAAAGACAGGTTGTTGTCCTTAGACTAGTCCGTTAGCCTCTGTGCTTCCTCTCTGTATGATGACTCATCACGGTCGTGTCATCAGCATACTTAATGATATGATTGGAACTGTGTGTCGCTACACAATCATAAGTCAGCAGTGTGAACAGCAGGGGACTGAGCACACAGCCCTGGGGGGCCCCAGTGCTCATTGTGGTGGTGCTGGAGGTGCAGTTCCTGATCCGCACTGACTGGGGCCATTCGGTCAGAAAGTCCATGATCCAGTTACAGAGGGAGGTGTTCAGGCCCAACAGACTCAGCTTCCCGATCAGGTGTTGGGGGATGATTGTATTGAATGCTGAACTGAAATCTATGTACAGCATTCTGACGTAAGTGTCCTTCTTGTCAGGATGTGTCAGTGCCAGGTGGAGTGTGGTGGGGATGGCGTTGTCCGTCGAATGGTTTAAACGATACGCAAACTGCAGTGGGTCCAGTGAGTGGGGCAGCAGGGTCTTGATGTGTCTCATGACGAGCCGCTCAAAGCACTTCATGATGATGGGTGTGAGTGCAACAAGGCGGTAGTCATTGAGACAGGACACAGAAGAATTCTTCGGCAAGGTTAAAGATGTCGGTGAGATGTTGGTGAGAACATCTGTCAGCTGTTCAGCACATTCTCTGAGCACTCTGCCTGGGATGTTGTTTGGTCCAGCAGCTTTACGTGGGTTGACTCCAAATAGAGTTTCTTCTCACATCAGCCGTTGTGAGACACAGCACCTGGTCGTTTGGAGGAGGGGTGGTCTTCCTCGCAGTCACATCATTCTGAATGTTGAACCGTCCGCAGAAGCTGTTCAGCACATCTGGAAGGGAGCCGTCACTGTCACAGGCCTGTGATGATGTCCTGTAGTTGGTGATGGCTTGTATGCCCTGCCACATGAGCCGTGTGTCACCGCTGTCCTTGAAGTTGTTGCGGATTCTCTGGGCATGTGCGCGCTTTGCATCTCTGTTGGCCCGGGACAGTTTGTTCTTAGAGCCACCTTGTCCCCTCGCTCGAGTCCTCAGAAGTGCATGCACCTCTGCAGAAATCCATGGTTTTTGGTTGGGTCGTGAGATGATGCTCTTGGAGACAATAATGTCATCGGTGCACTTGTTGATGTAGCTGTTCACTGATCACTTGTACTCCTCCAAGTTGGTGAAGTCGACGTAAGTCACAGCCTCTTTAAACATGTTCCAGTCAGTGTTTTCCTGAAGAGCAGAGATGGCTCCTGCTGGGCAGGTTTTCACCTGCTTCAGAACCGGTTTTGAATGCCTGACTAATCGTCTGTATGCTGGAGTTAGCATAACAGAGATGTGGTCTGAGTAGCCGAGGTGGGGGTGGGGCTCTGCCCGATATGCGCCAGAGATGTTTGTGTAAACAAGATCCAGCGTGTTTTCCCCTCTCGTTGCAAAGTCCACATACTGATGGAATTTAGGACGCACTGACTTGAGATTTGCATGGTTGAAATCTCCAGCGACAATAAACAGTCCATCGGTGTGTGTGTTCTGCAGATTACTGATCCTTGCATACAGTTCACAGTGCGTCTCCTTAGCATTAGCGCTAGGTGGAATGTACACTCCGATAATTAAAACGGTGGTGAATTCCTGTGGTAAATAAAACGGTCTGCATCTAACAGTCACAATTTCCAGCAATGATGAGCAAAAGCTAGAAACTAGCACAGGGTTCTTACACCATTCCGTGTTGGTGTAAACACATAAGCCACCGCTGCGAGTCTTACTGCACATAGCTACATTTCTGTCTGTGCAAAACGAGGCTAGCCCGTCTAGTTAAATGGTGGTGTCTGGAACTCTGTCGCTGAGCTTGTCTCCATGAAAACAAAGACACAGCAGTCCCTAAACTCCCGCTGTGTAGTTTGTTGGAGTCGGATGTAGTCCAGTTTATTTTCTATTGAGCAGACATTTGATAATATGATGGACGGAAGAGCCGGCCGGCTAGGGTTTGTTTTTAGGCTAGCACAGACTCCCAACCGCTTGCCGCGCTTCTGCTTCCTTGCGCATCATTTACGATGTCCCCTTACTCCGGCCACCGGCATCAGGCAATGCTGAGGACTAGAGGCCTGGTTCCCGAAGCAAGCTGTGGTCATGTAGCTTCTCATGCAGCTCATCTTAAATGTTTTTTACCGGGTTATTAAGTTCTAAAAGTGTCTGGCGGTGGTAAATATGAACACCGGTGTCGCCGATGTACATATACTTTGTAAAATAAATGTGCTACGACACAAAGTAAACAAAGAAGCTGCATTTTGGCTCCGGAGCAGTTGCTGCGTGCTACTGCCGTGCCACCATCTTGGATCCTCCCTCAGAAGAATACAAGTATGCTGTAGTTGGATGAGATCCTCACTTAAAACACAGTAAATTAAATACTATCTTGCAGGTTGCCAGTTTACCCTGGTTATGGACCATGTGCCTCTGCAATAGATGGTGAGGGCTAAGGTTACCAACACAGTCATAACCAGACGGTTTCTCTAATTACAGGTCCTATCCTTTCTGGTCAAGCACCAAGCAGGGGCACAGTCTGGCAGTGCAGATGATTTCTCAAGGAACCATGCCCTGTGAGATGCCTTGGCAGTTAACTCAGTGTATGAATAAAAGCTAAGCATACAGCACTAGAAAATTACGACTGCTTTGCATTATGCATACTTACATTTTTTAAATTTGCACCAGAAGGAATGTGCGACACATTTTCTACTTGCGATTACATTCATGGGAAAAAAAATCACCTGCAGAATCCATCTGTACCTAAGTTGTGGATTTTGGTCGGATTGCCATATTAAAGTACATATAATATATTCAAGTTATAATATATAATATAATATTATAATATAGCATTTGTATTATACATTAAAGCTGAACAAAAGGCATACACTGACCTTAAACTGCATGACCCAGCCTTTGTCTGGGATGATGTCATGTGTAACAGCATACACTTCTTGGCCATCCATTTTTCCACATACCATTACCTCATCTGGGAAGAGGCAGAAACTTTGTACACAACAGTCTTCTGAGAAGAGCCAGTGGTCGCTTACTGTGAAAGCAGTTTTGAATAGTTCGCAATAGTCATTGAAACTGCATGAAAAAAAAAACAGTATAAACAGATTTTAAATAAATATTACATCTTTTATGCTTTTGGATAATTTGTGAGCATTACCTAATAATTCCACATCCAAAATATTGGTCCTGTTCATATGTATAGGGATATTTTTAAAAACATAATTGTAACACATCTGTCTAAAAATAAACATGCTTTGAGAACAAATACCTTTATTTACACAAAAAAGTAAAAAAAAAAAAAAAAACAACCTGTGAACACAAGTTAGCTGTCTAGGTTTTGATAGTATGTCAATACTTTAATGGCAAATTTTCTGTACAATTTTAAGAGCATGTGTAATGTGCAGGATCTGAGGTTGCATGTAGGGAGGTAAAACTCATGGTAATTTATATATACACTACTTAAGGTATAAGGTATTTAAACTACACTTGAGACAGTTTTGAGAAAAAAAACTCAAAATGGATTTATTTTTTACAAAAGCAGAGGTCAAGACATGCTATTTGAGTTATTTGTTCAGTTATGTAAAATAATGTCATTTGGATGATGACCATCCTCTTTTCAATCCTTTACCTGAAATTGCAACTGCAATGCTGTGATAGACCCACCACTTTAAACAAAACTGGCAAACAAATTATATTGTAACACTCAATGCTTCATTATGACTAGATTGCCATTCCAGTGGGAGACGTCTCCCATCACCACTTACCATGTACTACCTGTTCTAAAACCGTCCGACTTCCGTCGCTCACTCTGTTTTTCACAGTGAGATAATATTTTTTTTATTGCCTTCCCATGATTTTTACATATATTTTTGTTCATGTAAGGTTATATTTGCCTAATGCCTAGGCATAGAAATTTTATTAGATAGATAGATAGATAGATAGTTTATTGATTACTGATAAAAGAAAATTCCAAGCATCCAGTTCCAAGGATAATAAAACAGTAGGAATGTAGTTGAAATTACATACATGCAAAATAAAAGTGCACATGTGGGGGGGTGTGTGTGTGTGTGTGTGTGTGTGCGTGTGTGGAGTTTGCATGTTCT
>JAOTRS010000032.1:8675133-8688018 GCA_028565755.1 Dinotopterus cunningtoni
ATTCAACCTATAGTTACTGACTGTTTAGCTATCTGTCAACTTGTGCACGGAAGCCACGCACACTGGAGGACAGAATATAGACCGTAATTAAATAACAAATTACAGACCGATTTCAAATCTTTCGTTTATATCAAAAATATTAGGTGGTGTCAGCTCAAATATGCACATTCTTACAGGAAAACTACACTTTCGAAGAATTTCAGTCAGCTTTTAGGCTCCACCATAGTATAGAAACTGTGCTAGTTAAAATTGCAAATAACTTGTTTTTAGCTTCAGACCAAGGCTGCACCTCAATACTCATCTTACTTGATCTTAGTGCTGCATTTGACATTATAGATCATAATCTTCTTATAGATCGCTTACAAAACCACATAGGTATTCAGGCACAGGCATTAAAATGGTTTAGATCCTACATGTATGTTCGATAACATTTTGTAGATCTGAATGGAGAACTGTCCGGTGTAATGCCAGTAAAATATGGGGTCCCACAAGGATCAGTTTTAGAACCTCTGCTGTTCTCCGTATGCATGCCCCCCTTGTGTAACATCATTAGAAAACATGAGATCAGTTTCCATTTTTATGCTGATGATACCCAGTTATACATCTCACCAAAACCAGATAAAATATCCAAGTTTGACTAAGTGTGTCCAAGATATAAAAGATTGAATGACCAATAATTTTCACTTACTAAATTCAGACAAGACAGAAATATTACTTATTGGTCTGAAAACCAGTACACAAATGCTCTGTCTCTAGAAGTATGTACTATTACTACCAGATCGACAGTGAAAGACCTGGGCATAATATTAAACAGCAATTTGTCCTTTGAAAATCATACCTCAAATATTACAAAAATAGCCTTTTTCCATCTTAGAAATATTGCCAAGCTTAGGAACATTTTATCCATATCTGATACAGAAAAGCTAGTTCATGCATTCATGACCTCCAGACTGGACTACTGTAATGCATTACTAGGTGATTGTCCTGCTTCCTCAATAAACAAGCTATAGTTAGTCCAAAATGCAGCCGCCAAAGTTCTCACCAAATCAAGAAAATTTGATAATTTTTTTAAAATAATTTTTTATTTATATAGCGCCTTTCCAGAGCTCAAGGACACTTTACAATGAGTGAAAACAAAAAAAGATAATACAGACAGACATTGAAGTACTGTAGTAGAAAACAATTAAGTCCACAAACAGACCAAAAAAAAAAAACAACCTGCAGGAAGTTGTTTGGAAGCAGACAATCTATGGTTAGTCCAGATGCACGGAAGGGCTTCAGGCTTAGAGCAAAAGGTACTGCTGAACACACGCCATGAGTGGTGGATGTACCGTGGGCGCCGGAGAATCCCTAAACTCCGGCAGTGCTCATACGTCATAGGGTCAAGACGCGGATCATATATCCCCAATACTAGCATCCCTGCACTGGCTACCGGTTAGGTTTAGAATTGATTACAAACTAGCATTACTTACATACAAGGCCCTAAATGGTTTAGTGCCATCAAATTTAGCCAGTCTTCGGTCATGTTACAATTCACAGTGCTCCTTAAGATCACAAAACTCTGATATTCTGGAAACTTCCAGTTTAAAAGACTTAAGACACATCTCTTTAGCCTGACATGTATATAATTTATCCCATAACCTCATACTCCAGTACATTTAAATGCAGACTCTCATCTAGTGCTGGTAATATAATGAATGGCTACTACGCTAATTTCTTCCACCTGTTCTTTCTTTTTCTACCTATCCCAAGGCACCTAGAGATTGTGCCAGCTCCAGTAGACAGAGGCCAACCCTTAAGGCATCCAGAGGACCACCTCTAGCTGGATTCTGCTTTATGATGGTTTGGAGCTACATATGGTGCTCCTGAGCTCCTAGCAATCCGGACCATCTCTCCCCTCTGCATCTGCACCTGTCTGACTTATCCTGGTGCCATGCTGGTGCTGAACTGAACTGGACTCCATGTTAACTCGGACATCTTTTTAGACATCTGCTATAATAAACTTTCAGCTGTCTAACACACAGTATGACTGCAGATCAATCCCTGCTATCTGTTATGACCCAAATGAGGATGGGTTCTCTGTTGAGTCTGGTTGGCTTGCTCATTAGGAACAATAAGATCACTATGCTCTATACATATTTTTCCTTTCTTCTACACATTTCTATAATCTTCTTTAAATTTGTTGAAACTGCTTTGAGACAATGAACTTTGTTAAAAGCGCTATATAAATAGAATAGAATTGAATTGAAATA
Source organism: Dinotopterus cunningtoni (assembly GCA_028565755.1). Lineage (NCBI taxonomy): Eukaryota > Metazoa > Chordata > Actinopteri > Siluriformes > Clariidae > Dinotopterus > Dinotopterus cunningtoni. Next base: position 8,677,386 of record JAOTRS010000032.1, read on the forward strand.
AGAAACGCCTATATTTAATTTAAATTCTACATTTGTACTGTAATTTTAGTACTGTGATTGTAAATTCGTTTAATGTTTCACTTGTATTTATCTGCTACTATGTGCAGTAACAAAAAGTTATTTCACTCGAGGAAGGCTTTCATGCCAGAATGCAACCGGAAAGGGAGTCTTTAAATCCCTAGTTTTCACATGCCTAATTTTCTTTGATGGATAAGATTATCCATTGCTGTCCAGAGAAAAATATCTCTGATCCTCTTGGCTGTTACATGATCAATTTATAGAGTGTGTTTAAGATAGAAATGTGAATAAAGAGCTCAGGAGAATTGCTCATGAACATTCGAGCTTGATGGCCTGAGAGGTGAGGGTATTAAGTGTGAGCGTGAAGGAAGATTGTGGAGAAAGCCAGCAGTTATTCAATCCCTTCTGTATATAACATGCAGCAGCAAGCTAAAGGTTTAGGGTCAGAGTTAACAGAGCTTAAAGAGATTCTGAAATGCAAATAAGTCCAAATTGATCAGCTTAAATCTGGCCACTAATGTCACTAGACCTTGGGCCTTTCAGGGAAGGGGCCCAATAATTTGCAGGTGATGCCAGAAACCAGGCCATTCAATCTAGCCAGCAAAAGCTCCAGGCCAATGCCATTGAAAAACTAGCTCCCTTTTTAATGTTGAGTGATATTTCAGATGGGGGCACTGCTGGCTTAAAGGATGTTGATTCTGCACCATCTCAGGTAATGCAGTCTGTTATCTCTGTGTTGCCCTCATATAGAGGAGGTATAAAGTAACAGCTGATTTTACAGAATGTCTTGAATCAGCTGCACAATGATCATAGCCATCAAGGGATATAGAAGACGATTGATCTGGTACAGCAACGATGTTACTGGCCTGATATGTTCAAAGACATTCAAAACTGATTTTGACAATGTGAGTGCTATGTACTGGCTAAAACACATCTCAAACCAAAGACCAGAATGGGTCATTTGTTGGCTTCAAAATCTAAGGAAATTCTTGCTATGGATTTTCCATGTCTTCAACCTGCAGCTGATAATCCTGAGTTTGTTTTGATTTTGACTATTTTTTTCTTCTAAATACACTCAGGCATCAGAAAGCAACTACAGTGGCTCATGTTTTAATCCAGGAGTGGTTCGATCGTTTAGAGAATAATCCAAATCGCAAAGCAAAAACATATCCAGAGATACTTGGAACTTGGCATAGATGTACACGAACAATAGGTTACGCAATAATTCGACAAAGGGATGGTTGTTCCATCCAGGATCCATTCAGACCTTTTGAAAGTGCAGTTATTCAGCAGCTTTGTCACCTGAACAATGTGAAGACCCGCACAACTCCATATCATCCACAAGGGAATAGACAATATGAGGGGTTCAGTAGAACATTACATGACCTGTTAAGAACTTTGCCCCCAGAGCATAGGAGAAACTGGCCTGCTTACCTGTAGCAAGTGACTTTTGCCTACAACACAACTATTAATTAAACTATAGGTGAGCAATCATATTTTCTTGGCCGAGAAACTTAACTGCCTATTGACTTTCTTTTGGGGAGAGTACAGGAGCCAGTGCAGGGTTTAGTTGCTCTGTCTGTTTTTCTGTGTTTGCTTGCTGAAGTTTGGAACCAGCTGGTTTTCTACTTCTATTAGAGTTTAAAAACAGCTATTTTATTTGTTACAAATTTAGTTTGCACGCTGTTGCTGGCTGGGTTCCAGTTGGTAGTGTGTTTTTGTGTCATTTGTTTTTTGTGTTTTTGTTTTGTTTGTGTAAACATTTTGATACGTATGAAAGAACATTGGATTTTTTTGTATAACTGTTATATTTTTACTTTGTCCCAGAATATAGGAATTGCAGGAAGATGGTGAGCCCTTAGTCTTTCTTCACTGCATGTTTGATCACTTAAGTGGTATATTTTAGGCATATTAAGAGGTGGGCAGCAGTATGAATAGATCGTGGCTGAAGATCGAAGTTAAGCGATGAGAGAAACAGGGTGCGTGCAGTGCCCAACAGGCAGAGAGAAAGCGACTGTGTGAGGAGATCCGGGCTGCAATATGCGTGCCGAATCCAACGCGCAGGTTTAGAGCAGCATGTAGAGGGATCGGAGATCAAAAGGCGCTGAGCGTATGCTGTATCCAATGCAAAGAGTGAGAGTGGATTGAAGCGCTGGTGATCAAACTTGGATCAGGAAGCACCTGTAATCCGAGTAGCAATTGTCCTGGAGATTGAGGCAGAGTCGTGGTCAAGAAACGGAAGCGAAAGATCAAAGCCAGTATATCCGTTGGCGTAGAGAATAATCCAAATCGCAAAGCAAAAACATATCCAGAGATAATTGGAACTTGGCATAGATGTACACGAACTATAGTTTATGAGCACGCAATAATTCGACAAAGGGATGGTTGTTCGTGAGCAAGTTATATAGAGTGAAGTAATGAATGAAATACGGAGCAGGTGTGCTTGTGTTGGTATGAGGCAGCAAAACGAAAGCCATGGAATGGAATGTGGAGAGGAGTCACGGGTAATCTTGACCTGGCTCGAGCCTTGGGCCTAACCTGACATACCGTGACAGTTTTGTAAAGATTACATTATTATTATTATTATTATCTGCCACAGAACGTTGAACAATCACAGCATTGTATAGCTGTTATTGAAAGGCCAGTGCTGCTGTATTGTCTGAGGATACTCAGGTCTTTCAATGTCTACCATACCATACTGTGGATGTTTTATGAGTCTAAGGTAGCTAGTGTAATCTTTTACATGATGATCTGTTGGGAGTTTAGCTTAACGGTGCTGGACAAAAATAGACTGGAGACCTTAACCTGTCCATGTTGTCCAACTCCTGTCTGATCAATGGGGCACATTCAGCCAGAGACCCAACACTGCTAGGTGTTCTACTGAGACCACAGGAGATGCTTTCTTTCAGTGGGTATTAAACTGTACAACTTTGCTAAAGTCTGTTCCATGAAGGCTTCATCTTGCAACTTACAGGACTCAAAGAACCCACTGTTACCACAGCACACATTGGAGTTCTTGTGGAGTCAATACTTGAACAAGTCAGAGGTGTTTTGGCTGTACAAGGAGGAACTACACAATAGCATGATGTTAATGTAATAGCTGATCTGTGTGTGTGTGTTTGCGCTACACACACTAATGCAATGTGTTCCCATTTTATTCTGTATTTCTATTCTATAATATGCAGTAGATCAACATAAATTATTTTTCTTATTTAGATTTCTCTCATTACATGAAATATTAACCTATGTCGGAAGTGTGTATATTGTTGTACCAATACTGAGTATTAACAATTCATTTGTTGCCAATATATTAGAAGTGACAGAATTTCTTACCTTGTGTGGGTTGCCACCAACGGAATATGGTGTAAGGAGTTTTTGCTTGAAAAGGCAGTTCAATTGTCACCACTTGTGGTTCTAGAAATGACCCAAATTCTAATGCATGGAGGAATTTCCACTGCACCCCATTATTAATGGAGTACTGGACAATCACCCCTGAAATACATTCCAAAGAAACAGAGTGATGAAAGGTCCTAACCACTCACTGCATATTAGTGGTTATATCTTGAGGAGTGTAAAAGCCCAATTTGTGGCAGTAAAGCTGAAATGTCACTTACAGTAAATGGTGAAAAATAATACCTTCATTGTGTGATTGAGGCCTGGTGCAAGCTGGGCCCATGTTCTTCCCGCCAATCCGAATGTAGAATTGAATAAGTCTGCAGTAAGAGATTCTCAAACAATGTTTAAAAAGAAAACAAGTAAAATAATCCACAAATTAGTGCCTATGGCAGAACTGATTAATAATTTAACTATTAATTAACTTTATCATTAGGGAAGCTATATATGAGAAGTTGTTATACCACTAACCGTGTGCTAGTGGTGTCCAGAGGCACAGTGCGAGCCTCTCGCTGTCCAAAACTGCCAAAGTAGAGTGCCTTTCCCTCACTGATGGTACCACAACCATTCCCTATCTGAGCTCCCCTAAGTACTTGCCAAAAGGGACTTAACTTTCCTTCGAAGTCCTCAGCCAACTCAGTGGGACTAGGTGCAGAGGGCACACAGCTGTCCTGTTCGACTAATTGACAAAATATACATTTGCCATTGTCTATATGACATGAGAACAAAACAACTATACATCAACTATACAAGGGTCTGTACCTTCCATCCCCATGTCACAAAAGCAGACTCCTGATATGCAGTCCCCATGACCCCCACAATAATTGGGGCAAGGTCCAGAGATGTAGACACTGTCCAGGGCAAATGCAGGTGCATTCTGATAAACACTGCTTTCTTGTATCCAGCGAAAACGAGTTTTACTAAAGAACAGAAAGAGCAAAAAATTTGATCATATATATATATTCCATATTAGCACAAACATTAAACAAATTACAGTGAAACCTCGGATTGCGAGTAACATGGTTTGCGAGTGTTCCGCAAGACGAGCAAAGATTTTTAATAAATTTTGACTTGAAAAACGAGCAAGTCTTGGTTTATAAGCACCGAGTATCATGTATCACGCATGCGCTTCTTGTTTTGATGCCGAGCATCACGTGATCACAACTGAGCCAACGGTTTTTCACTTTCTTGCGCTGCGGAATTGTGAGTAATCGTCTCCCCTGCTGGGTCTTAGTGCTCTTACTGGTATAATCGCATGTTTTTTTACACCACGTGTGTGTGTGTAAAACATATTTTATTTTTTGTTTACAGCGTGCATGTACTGTTTCTTGTGTGCGCGCTTGTAAAGCAAAAGAAAGTGTGTATGTGTTTGTGAACCGGCATGGTGTCGATTTACGCGTGTGCGCACACACATAACGAGAGGCCCAAACACACGCACACACACAGCGCCTGCGCGCATAAACTGAAACACTTATCTGTCGGGATTTATTTTTACTTTTTTTAATTAGAAGGTTAAAAATCCATTTTCCTCCTCAGCCTGTCATTGTGTGTGTGCACGCGCGTAATTTGACAAATTACGTGCGTGCACAAACATAACGACAAACACACACACACACAAACACACACAGCACCTGCGCGCATAAACGGAAACACTTATCTGTCAGGATTAATTTTTACTTTTTTTTAAAGGTAAAGTGCAGGTTAATTTGTTTTATTTTTACTTTATATTTTGTATTAATTATTTTTACGTATTTTTTTTGGGCTGTGGAACAAATAATTTGAGTTTCCATTATATCCTATGGAATAATTAAATTTGGTTTATGAGTCTTGTGGAATACGAGCCCGCTTCCGAAATGAATTATGCTCATAATCCAAGGTTCCACTGTATTCATTTATATACAGTATATGATATTAAGTGGAACTTTTTTTCGTTTTATCCCCTATTAGTAACCTAAACAGTAATAATTAGGGTGGTCTATTTACATTTTTAATAAAATGGGAATGTACACTGCCTTGCTTAAAAAAACACACAAAAAAAACAGGCAGTGTATTGAGTGTATTGATCAGTGTTGGGGGACGTTACTTTTTTACGTCCCCCAACCACAACTAATTACGTTACAAAATTATTGTCATTAAAAAGTAATCAGTTACATTACAGCATTACCCTCTGATAAAAGTAACTAGTTAGAGTACTTTTCCATTGCAGAAATTGAAAACTCCTTTGTGATTCCTCAGCATGTTGTTCTAGTCAAGCCCTTTATAATTATTATACCATCCGTTTAGTCCATAAATTTTTAACACCTAACAGCAGGAATAACAGAGAGGGGCATGTTATCGGGGCGGGGGCGGGGCTTGTAGGACGACTTTCACACACACACACACTGACGGAATCTCTGCTGTCTGGCTCACGGAACACATAAATTGTCTGAATAGCGGATTACATTTTTGAAAATATAACTAAATAACTGAGTACTTAAATGGCAGACCTAATGCGTTAGGTTACTTGTTACTTCAAAAACTCTATGTACAAGTAGGGTAAAGTACTCTAACGCGTTACACCTAACACTGGTATTGATGCATTAAGTATCCATGTATTCTGATAAGTATCCAGATGCATGCATTATAAAAATATCAAAATATTTATTTGTAGGATTAGCAGATTTTTGTTGCTATTCTAATGTACCTTGCAGCCACAGTGCGTGGAATTACAACTGTGACTCTGGTCCAGCGCTCATAGTCTCCAGTATTGTAGACAGTAGGCTCTGTAAACTCATTCCCACTGACTTTACAGCCTGCTACTCCAGGGGATTCAGGGAAACAGGCCTCCTGGACCAAGGCCCACATGCGTCCAGCATCATGGGAATACTGGAGCATTACAGGTGCTGAGTCACTGAACTCTGATTTGCAGCCAATGTTCAACTATGAATAGGAGACACTATAAGAACTTTGTATGCTAGAGTAAAAGTGCTGCTTACAAACATTTAAAAACTATTACAGGACATTTAAATGTTGCTTTACATCTTTTTTTTGAAAGTAGTAAAAATTATTCATACATATGTTATTTTTGCAGTGTTTTGTTGTGTAAAGATCAAAGTTTCCATATCTTAAGGGATGGACAGTGACAACGATGCTCTAGTAGTTTTTGGAAAATCTTGAATCCTAGTCACAGTACCTTGAACTGTCACAGTACCTTGAACTGCAATGTATAGCCAGGCTGGAGGGCAATGTCTCTGGTCACTGCTACTCTGTCACCATCCGATCTTCCAAATACCAGGGCTGAAGGTGTGGGGGCACAAAAACTACCATTTTGTTCCTTGGTCATTCCTTCATTACCCAGCATCAACCAGATGCTCATTTGGTTCAGTGGGTAATCAAATGCTGGCTTCTCATAAATGTTCTAAGGAAATTCAGAAAGTGAAATAGCAAATTAAGGATTTGAGAATATAAATATTTTCTGTGATATTGATATGGACTTGTGAAAATTCTTAACAGTAATAATTATCAGTAATTAGTAGTCAACATAAAGAAAAAATCTATTTAACACATCTGGCAAAAAAAAAAAAAAGGTTTTCAGTTGGAAACTGTCCTTAATACTGATTTTCAGTTTTTAAATTCCAGATATACAATTTAAGACTGCTGAATTATTTAATTATTTAACTCTTAGTAAAATACTGTTTTTGTAATAAAATCTAATTAAAATTTTATTTGTCACAGACACAGTATGATATGCAATGAAATGCTTGTACAACCACCCATGACTTAAAAAAAATAGAATAGAGTATAATAAAGTATTCAAATAAAGAATATGAAAGAAGAATATAATGCCTCTGGACGTTAGGGCGGGGAGCCTTGGGAAGGCATTTATAAAAGTCAGATATTAACTTGGTATATATTAACGAGCATGAGGCCAGACGGCGTAACTGGGACTCGGAACACAGAGGGGTTGATCCGCCGCATAATTGAGGGGAGCAAAAGCTTAACGGTGGAGGGGTTGACAATCTTAGTAATGGTAAAAGGCCCAATGTAATAAGGAGAGAGTCTATGGGAGATGGTATTCAGGGGAATATCTTGGGTACCGAGCATGACCCTCTGCCCCACTCTGTACTTGCCTTGGAGCGCCTGCAGTCAGCTTGTCCCTTGTAACTTTTGCCGACCCGTTATATTGTCTTTGTAGCTTGCAACCAGATCTTTCTGCAATGACGGACGAAACCTTGGGCAGATGGAATGCTAACCTCCTCCTGAGACAGAAACAAGGGCGGTTGATACCCCAGGCATCACTGGAAGGGAGACAAACCAGTAGATGATGAGACTTGGGAGTTATGGGCGTACTCCACCCAGGGCAGAAACTTGCTCCAAGAGGAGACATCTTTGGAAGTCAGGCTACCACAAGAGACTGATCCTTCCTCTCGGTCTGGCCGTTGCACTGGGGTGGAACTCTGAGAACAGATTGGGGGTGGCTCCAACGAGTCTGCAAAATGCCTTCGAAAACTGTGGCCCACGGTTGTAGACAATGTGTTTGGGAAGGCCGTGGAGCTTGAAAACGTGAACTATCATGAGTTCGGTGGGCTCTTTGGCAGATAGAAGTTTTGGCAGGGGAACGAAGTAAGCGGCTTTAGAAAACTGATCCACCACAGTCATAATGCAGGTGTGGTAGGTAAACCTGTGATGAAATCTGGTGCGATGTCGGACCAAGGACGGTACGGGATACGCAGGGGTCTGAGGAGGCCTGCTGGGGCCATGTTGACATGTTTGTTGCTTATACAGATGTCTCATGCCGCCACAAAGCTAGAGGCATCCTCCTTTAACATGGGCCACCAAAAATGTTGCCGAACCTGAAACAAAGTCTGTGCTAAACCAGGGTGGCAGCTTGGAGCTGTGTGCCAATTGCAGGACATGAGAGCATAGAGTGAGGGGAATAAAAGGGCCATTAGGAGGTTCATTACTTGGCCACGGTTCACGAGACAGGGCTTGCTGGATCTTGGCCTCTATCAAGTTCCACTGCTGCAAGCAAGCAGGATGGAGGGATAATGGTCTTGTTGGCAGTGATGTAGTGAGTGGGAGAGAACTGTCTGGAGAGAGCGTTAAGCTTAAAGGCCAGGAGTTATCGATCACTGATGTCATAGTTTGCCTCAGCAGGGGTTAAACGGTGAGAAAAAAATAAAAGGATGCTGGGAAAGGATGCCCCCTAACCCCCATGCTAGAAGCATTGATATTGACAATAAATTGTGGTGACCGGTCCGGAATGGTGAGAATAGGCGCGGACATGAATCGCTTTTTGAGCTCTGTGAAGGCTCTTTTGGATTCCTGGTACCAGCTGAACCAGGTCTTGGGGGAAGTCATGGCCGAAAGGGGGTCAGCGATGGAGTTATAGCCTTGGATGAAAAGGCAATAGAAATTGGCAAACCCCAAGAACCTCTGAAGCTCCTGCCGTGAGGTAGATGTGGGACAATTTGCCACTGCTTGGAGTTTGGCGGGCTCCAATGGGCTCCATCTCGATACCAGAAAGGCCAATAATGAACCCTTGAATGAACCCCTAATGAATCCTTAATGAAAAGATTATGATGTCATCCAAGAAGACAGATAAGTTAAGGAAGTCCCTAAGTAAGTCATTAATGAAGGTCTGAAAGACTGCAGGAGCATTAGTAAGACCAAACGAGACCACCAGGTATTCATAATGTCCTTACCGAATCCGGACGAGGTGGTATGCATTGAGTTAATCTAGTACTGAAGTGGTGAAGATCTTGGCTCCCTGGTGGAGTTCAAAGGCGATTGCCATTAACGGAAGAGGTTCTTCACTGTGCTCTTGTTTAGCTCCCTATAATCTATGGAGTGATGAAGGGAACCATCTTTTTTTACTCACAAAGAAGAAACTAGTCCCTGCAGGGAAGAAGAAAGGATGAATGATCCCCACCACAAAGGACTCTGTGATGAACTGGTTCATAGCTTAACGTTCTTTGGGTGACAAAGTATAGGAGGCCCTTGGGAGACGTGGTGCCCTGGAGCACGTTGATCGCTCAGTCATATGATCGGTTGTCTTAGTTAGATGGCCCGAGATTAACTGAACACCTCCTTGAGATCGTGGTACTTTGAAGGGACGCGGGTGAGATTGCAGAGGCAGGGCTGAGGCAAGATGTGATGGCAGCTCATAAGCAGGTCGTGGAACATGAGGGGCTCCAGGCCACAATCGAATTTCTTGTCCAGTCAATCTGCGGGTTATGACGGGTTAACCAGGGCAGACCTAGGATGACTGTGGTGTGAGAATCCTCCATGATAAACACTGCTCTAAGTGGTTGCCTGAGACCCTCAGGCCAATGAGAGGAGTACTATGAGTGATAGATGGGAGTGGTCTCCCATCGTGAGCCTGGACCTTGAGGTGGGTCTCGAAGGGCAGCGCTGGGATTCCCAGAGCTTTGGCTGAGGCTGCATTGATCAGATTGCGGACCGAACCTGAGTCGATCATTGTGGTCTGTTCTCCGTAGATGAGGAAGACAAGGAGCAGTGACCAAGGGAGTTCTTGGGAGACTAGATTATCATTGAGTGCCAGATGAATGATCGCAACGTTAGACAAGAGTGTGGTCAGAAGGCGAAAGCGAGGGTTAACCACTGTAGAATCAATCAGCAAAGAGTCAGAGCCAAATAGCAAAATTATTATCATAGTCTATAGCAGAAGCATTAGATCGGGAACAGGAATATCAAACAACAAAGCAACAATCCAAAAAACGTGAAACAAAAGCCCTGGTCAAAAGGAGGGAGCACAAGATCAGAGCGGGGAAATCTAAGAGCGAAGTGACAATTCAATTCGATAGACGAGAATTGAAAAAACAAGAAAACAAGGTGAAATCAGGAACATGAAAAACCATGAAACAAAGCGCAAAAGAGTTGAGGCAAAGAAACACAATAATCCAGACTTTAAGCAGTGTGCTTAAGTGCTGGAATAATCAGCAGGGAATTTCGAGTCCGGTGTGCTGACGTGGTGAAAACGGGGGGGTTGGAAAAACACGAGCACATGAACGAAGTGACGGCGTGGGACAATATACAGTAGTGTGTGTGTGTGTGTGTGTGTGTGTGTGTGTGTGTGTATATATATATATATATATATATATATACACAGAGGTGTCAAGTAACGAAGTACAAATACCTGGTTACCTTACTTAAGTAGAAATTTTGGGTATCTATACTTTACTGGAGTAATTATTTTTCAGTCGACTTTTTACTTCTACTC
>JAOTRS010000032.1:8833213-8850472 GCA_028565755.1 Dinotopterus cunningtoni
ATTAAGAAAATATTGTATCTGTTAAATATTTTAATACATTTTTATGGCTGTATTGACTTAACCTAATAATGTGGCAAGTTCCAGACCAATGAATTATTGGCCAAGTAACAAAAAAACCATGAACACCATACAAAGGTTAATTAGTTCTAATATTTGTACTTCATACATCCGTCATTCATTTAAAAAAAATTGTCAAGTTCCTTTTGTTTTTACGAAACAGATGCATCATTAGCAGAAGCAAGTTTTATTTATTATTTATTATTTAACAGCAATAAGAGCCTTCATAAACAGTACGTCAAGAGGCTATCTTTCCCTGCAGGATTGAAGATTTAGTTTAACATAATTTCTTTTCCAATTTTTGAGTTGTTTGTTTTAACAAACATGCAATCGTTATACTGTACCATTGTGATTTAAAAAAATATATATATTTTTTGATACTTTATTATTTTGATACACTAAGTGTAGCAAGTTGTCAAAGTTCAGTTGAATAAAATTTTATTTATATAGCACTTTTAACAGTGGCCTTTATTCCAAAGCAGCTTTGGAGAAATAAAAATGCTATCTATAAAAATGAGATCACTATTTACATAAATTAACATAAATTAAAGCGGCCAACTTTGGGATATAATTGGTAGAACTGTGTGTAGTAACTGATGTTAATGTGTGTTTGACATGGTAGTGTGGCACAGTGCATATATTTTACCTAAGATTGTTTTCAGGCTAGACCTGATTGCTTTGTACTGTGCCCCAGTAAAACTGCTCCCCATTTCTCCTGACCTATGCTTGAGCACACTTGCACATGCATATGTACTCTCCAGTACCATAGATGGTGGTGGTATACACCTACTGTAGTTGGTTTGCAATCCCACAGTAAACACAAAGATGATAAGTAAGAGAAAATTGCATTTTTCTTATTATTGTTTTAAAGACGGTGTTAGGAATAAACTTCTCATTACCTTTCCTGTTTTATTTTCTCTGGCCATGCAGTTCAAAGTATGAGATCAGCATGTAGTGCATCTAGTGCAGAGTTGATGGCATGAATCATAACAGCAGTCCACTTCCGTGTTTTTTTTTATTTTTTATATTACCGTTAACTGTCGTATCTGATTTGAACTGTGGCCAAGTACACCAAAGCATGCTTAAGACCATTTTTTTCAAGTGGACTTGAGCATTGGTATGCTGATCCTTGGTATAGTGTATTCACTAAGTAAACTATCTCGACTTCCTTTGACACAGGAGTCCATAGTGTGAACACCTTAAGACGCATTGTAAATAAGACGAGGTAATATGAGAGAGCTTCAGTCTTTGTTTGACTACATTTTCTATATGTAATTCAAATGTTAATGTTAAATCAAGGCTGAGACTATCTTTATAGTGGGTCCTATAGCATTGTGTAAGCATCAGTAAGCCCCCCAGGGCAGGGGATAATAATGCTGCTTACACCATACCTGATCCTGTAATGTCTTCGCTCACAATTTATATTCAAGCAACTGGGTCCAATGCAAGTGCTAACACTGTACGTTTAAACAGAACCTCTAAACAAGGGGTCATCGAAAGGTCCAGTAAAGTTCTATGCAAATGAAATATCTCAAAGAAAAAACAAAGTTGCTTTTAGCAATTAAATAAAAAGACAAAAAAGACCCAAAATGGTTTAGAAGAAGCAGATAAGTATGTCTGCTTTGCACGGAGAATTAAAGGATTGTGTTCAGGCCCATTAAAGTGATTTTTTTTTTTTTTCCCCCCCTGGGAATTGTGCAAGATGGGACCATCAGAGTCTCACTGCAAGATAGCGACTAAAGTTTTTGACAGAAATTTGCCACAGTCTCAGATATCAGAAATCTATGATCGTTCAGGAGCCAGATAATTGGTCGTTCAGGTGATTAATCAGGCAACGTAGAACTGCTGTCATGCTCTCAAATGAAAAGTAATCAACCTGGATAAGAAATAGTCATTTGTAGGTAATTGACAGCAACCATACATTGTTTGTCCAGCTTAAAAGTTTGATAAGAGTTAGTGCTTTATATATGGGATCTAATATTTGAACATTTTAGCTTTAGATCAAAAGGTGTTAGCTGTGCATTCAGAGCTTATTTTATGGTCTTAAAACTACTAAAGCTGCATCGCGAAAGTTAGCCCAAATCTGATTTTCTTGTTTGTGATTCATGTTTTTTTTTTAAAGCCAGAGTGAACAGTATAAATCAGAGTGAACAGTGTTGCATTTCAATTCTGTGTGAAATCCGTCTGAAGTCTGAACAGTCAAATCACATTTTGTGTAACTTTTACATCCATCTTAACATTCATCAAAAATTCACTCTAAAATGGTAGATTAAACTTTTAGATATATTCTTTGATTCACAAGCAGCAAAGCATTTTTGGCAGCATATTATTAAAAATGAACTGAATGTCTAAAAATGGCTAAAATTAAATTTTGGATAATAGGTCAAATTTATGCATGATCCATTATCAATTCTACAAGCAGTTTTGACACCAATATAAATTCTCTAAACGCCATACTATCCCCAGGTTTTCTCAGACTCTGGAACGAGTGTGTGTGGACACTGTGGAGAGTGGGGTCATGACAAAGGATCTCGCTGGCTGCATTCATGGACTCGCTAAGTAATTTATCTGTCTTAATTGATAGTTCATAAAAGTTTGTAAAACTGCATTGCTTTCTTTGTTGTCTTTATTCTTACCAAGGCATTTCGTATTATGTGATCTACCATAAAATTTAAACTAATACAATTATAACCACCTGCATTTTAGCTTACTAAAACCTTTAGAAACAAAAAAAGCATGTAGGTTTTATTTATCTTTTTAATGTTTATTGTGTCAACTTCAGGTTCCTTTAATATGCTGAAATCACTCTAATGAATTGCTTATTTCTAACTTGCCATCCATTTTTGTCTACAGTGTCAAGCTTAATGAGCATTATGTCAACACGACTGACTTCCTGGATGCAATCAAGACCAACCTGGACAAAGCCCTGGGTAAATGAAGAGGGAAGACACTGAAGCACATCTTTCCTTTTTGTACCTCATTTAACTTAAATGTTATTGTAACAAAAATCATTGCTGAAGGGAAAAGTTTTTGGCAGCAGTGCTGTTGGCTAGTGTTAACTAAACTGTAGATGTCCACTCCATTTCCCAAATGTCCTTATAACCACAAGGTTTTAGTTTTGTAATATGAATTACTGTATGTAGTACTGTATTAAACCTGGAAACAGAGGTAAAAGGTCATTTTGGAAACATAAATTTGTCTTCTCTTTTGTGCTTCTCATGAACATGACAGTTTTAAAGGTAAATTTATTAATATACAGTGTTGTCCAGAGCACAACATTTAACATAGAACTTTATCAACAGCATATGTACAATGATGTGCAAACAAAATCAAAGCTTATACAAAACTTAAACAAGACTTGCCCTGCTTAGTATGGCAGGATACCTCAAGCCTTAACGACAGCTTTTAAAACAGTAGAAATGTCCATTTTGGACCATTTTGTGCTGTATCAACATGTAGCCTTGACCAGGTAGCTGTTCAGTGGATGTGAAAGAAAAAAAATGTTTTTAAAAATTGCTTAACTTTATAGTCATTGTGTCTTGCATCTATGGCCCTGCCACACCTCTGCAGACTGTAATTAATCACTGTAGATCTCCATATGAAAAAGATGGATTCCACACAGTGTTACACAGGGACGGTTAATATAGTTATGCGGGGTGGGAAAAATTGTTTGTGGCTTGATATTTACATTTACCCCTGGAGACAAATAGAAGTCCTACGAATTATGGGGTAATGTGTTCCTTGTATGGTCCCCTGAACTAATGTGGTAAGAACCATGTAATCTAGCTTTAATGAGAAAGCTAACATTTTTACCCAGATATATTATACCAGACTAATAATGGTACAGTACGAGCATCCCAAGAAAATAGTATTTTGATAATAAAGAATAACATTGCAAACTAAAAATGGCTCAAATATGTCAAACATGATATAAAACTATCTGGAATGGGATTAATAATTAATTTGTACTACACAATTAAAATCAAACAAGATTTTGCACCTTGCCTAATTTTGATAGCAGCTCCTAACACAAATGGCCTGTTGCTATAGAAACTGTACTACATGAAACCAGCTGACAATCTTTTTGAACTTAGTTCACTACACTGATTTCCTAGTGTTAGTAAGTTTGCATGCACTAGGCCATTTAAATTGACTACTGCCCATGTCCCATTATAAATGCATGGCAGGGGAATGAAGTATTGCTGTATTTGTATATGCTGTACACTTTCCTTTTTGTACAAATGAGGGGGATGCTGTCCCTTGAATTCATGGTGCTATCCAAAGGCAGATAATGACGCCATATTGTTAGTGGCTTCTTCCTCTGATCGACTTCCAGGTCAAAGCTAGAGTGTCAAAGAAGCCTAGGCCGATTTCTGTGTCTAGTTATCTGTGCAAGGAATAGCTGTGCTAACATAATTGGTCAGATTAACACACTGTCATGTAAGCCTACTGGGTTTGATTGATGGGACAGAGAGACAATGAGACTCCACCTTTTCTGAGAATGGCCAATTTAGCGTGCTTGGTCTCCCAGTCAAGGGTGCCTGTGGCATCATCAGATTTAAAATAACACTTCCCCAACAAGTTTAATACATTTCTGCTATGCCACTTCATAGCACTACAGATTTAAAAAAAAAAAAAAAACTTTGTAATTCAAAATGTAATAAAAAAAATTTGTAATATTTTTAAATATTTTTTTTAAAGAAAAAAAAGTGTGGTCGTTAATCACAGTACTGTATTGCTAGCATTTTCTGAGCAAAATGTGCAATACTTGAGTATCAGAAGTAATGGTGTTATTTCTAAAGTAATCTCTCTGGGGTGTGTCAGTTACTAAATGCAGTTACACTTTGGGGTCATCACATCTAATATTTAAGAATGATGTGGTACCAGTACCTAGAATTTTAGACACCCACATGCTAAGATGGCTACCTAATTTAGCTAATGCTAATATTGAAAAAAATATTAGTATTGATCGTTCTAGTTAAAATTGATGGGTGTGGATGTTGTTAAACAATTAAAATAGGCAAATCAAGCCTCCTATTAAAATAGTTGGGTTTACATGTGACAAATGGTAGATGATTTACAAAAAGTTAGTTCACCAGATTCCAGCATTTTTAGGATGGTCTTCCTAAACAATTTTATTAATTTATTTATTTTTGAATTCATGTTAAATATTAAATTTATTATTGTGCATTATATTTTGTGTTTTTGTAGAAGCTTTAATGGTTTAGTATTACATGTCTCGGATATTTCCAAAGAGCTGAGGAGTGTTCCCAGTGTACCTCTGTGTGCCGATTTTTTTTTTTTATTAGTCTCAGAAGTGTTATTTTTGAAAACTTTCTAAAGCTGTGTATGGCTTTAGATCATTTTCCCGCGATGAATGTTTAGCTGATGTCCTTACCCTATTTCCCCCTGTTTGAAACCTAAATATACTTGTAGTATTATACACACATTGGAACCTATCATGAAACCTATCAATCTCTAATGATCTGGAGGCATATGAATGATTTCCTCTTACAGAGTAATCAAAATACCAGTGCACAACCACCAGGTAACCATTTAATCATTAGTCCATGTTAAAACCTTGAGGCTTAAAAAAAACAGGCCATCGGTGAGTGAGTGTCTCACAGTGCATTATGCTGTGGTGTAGTAAGTAGCAGCCTTCGTATAGTTGTAATACCCAATCTCAGCCAGTTTAGCCAGGTCTTGGGTGTTGCTGCTTGCCATATTTTCTCTTTCACTGTATTCAAAGCTGTCTTCCTCATAGTCCTCCTGGCCCTCCATATCGGGGAGGCTGTCTAAATATACAAGACAATTATTAAAACCTTAAGTCATTCATTTATTACATGCCACTTATGTACACAAGAGGGCAGAATAACAGTTCCAGGGCAGCCCTAAACAAGCATATTCTTACCTTGCCCATCTGGTGAGACATCTAGAATGCCATGCTTCACCTTCATATGCCTGCTGAGATTCCCCTTTAAGTTGAACTTGCTGCTGCAGTAGGGGCACTTGAAGGGCTTGTTACCAGCATGAAGGTGCATGTGGCCAAGTAGGTTGTACATTCTATTAAATGATTTCCCACATACCTTCAAAACAAAATTGAACCCAAAGTCTCAGTGAATAAATCTTATGCTTAACCTGGAGTATAGACTGAAGTAAGTAAAAAATAAATAAATACTAATTTAAAACAGCACTTGTGACTAATTAAACATGCACAAATCCTGCAAAGTTGTTGCTATCTCACCTTGCATTTGAAGGGTTTGACAGGAAGGTGGACAATCATGTGGGTTTTGAGGGTCTGTTTCTGTACGAAGGTCTTAAAACAGATGTGACACTGGAAAGGTCGCATACTGGTATGGATCAGCATGTGTCGCTTTAGATTGGCTGACAGGGTGAACTCACGAGAACACACGTCACATTTGTACTCTTTCATACCCTTTAAAAGAGAGAGAACCAAAAAATTAAAACTTTTTTGTTCCTTTGTCGTTAAGAACAGTTCGATTCCTACACTTAATATCAACTCTTGTTCTGTATAGGTTTACTAAGGAAATGGAAGGTGTGGTTCAAAATGCTCATCTCATTAATTTTATGAGAATAATTTTAGAAGAATTGTATTTATCTGCACTCTACTTATTTCATAGTAGAACAATCTCTGGGACTATGATCTCTCTATATGAAGAGAATGGTTTCCTTTTGGGCTACTAACACAAGGTGTCCCAAGAAATGCTCTATAAGTAAACCTTTAAGCAGAATCTCTTCCAAATAATCATAAGTTTATATAATGTATATACTTACTGTATGTGTGCTTAAAAAAAAAAACTAACTGAATGTTTCTCTGTTGTGGTGCAAAGTAAATGGTCAGTGTAACCTTAACTGATTTTACCATGGCGTGTATTTCAGGGACCGCAGTTCTGTTTTTTTTTTTTACCCTGATTTCTGTATTTAGGATTTTACCCTCAAAAGTTATGGGCTTATCGCCGGACCTCTTGCCTGTTTCTGTTTATAATTTTTTTTAAGGTTTGGATTTGATTGCAAGCTTTAACAAAACTACTTGCATATGTCTCAGCACCCTTTTTCTGACAGATTGCACAGCAGGAAGACCAAAAGGGTTCACTGCCATAATCACCCTGCCAGCAATTATCGTAATCCAATGTAATGAAATTACATTCGGGGATGCTCCGGCTTCATATGAGCTTCATACTGCTCCAAACTAGCTCCAGCCAATGAGGCATCCTCTCACACATGAGCTCAAGCAAGAGGCTGACCCTCTTGCACTATCTCAGTATATGTGTGTTTTCAATGATATTGCAAATGTGTAGACCATTTCTGGTAAATAAAGTGACACTTTGATAAAAAAAAAAAAAAAAAAAGGGATCAATTTCCTATATGTATGGAGAGTTTTGGGACACCCTGTTTGTTTGTTTGTATGTGTATGGGTGTGTACATTCATCAGCCATATCATTACAAAACAGAACATTATGTTCAATATTATGTAGGATCCCCTTGTGCTCCCTGGGCAGCTCTGGCCCTTTGGGGCATTACTCCACAAGATCTGTGACGGTGTGTTGGCAGCAGATCTTTTAATTGCTGTGGGTTGATGGGTGAGGCTTTTATTGATCAGACTTGTTTGTTCAGTACATCCTATGGATTCTCGATTGGGATCTGGGAAGTTGAGAGGCCGGGATCTGCGGAGTATCTTCTCACCAGTTCACTAGTATATAACTGCCAATCAGTGTTAATATTATGGCTGATCAGTGTATGTATGTCTATGTATGCATGTATGTTTGTTAATACATACATGCATACTTAGTTAATTTTAATTTAATTGTTTTTCATGTTTGATGTCAAGTAACATTTAAAAAGTTATGTAATGTGCTTACTTTAAGTAATTTAGGACAATTACCTAATTAACCTAATTAAACCTAATATTAAGATAAGTAAGATAAGTGGATTGACTAGTTAAATAATTTTACAACCGGTGCAAGTTGATGGTTTTGGCATGTAGTGCAATATTCATGTATCTCCCTGTGCACAAAGCAGGTGATTTCACCAACTAGCTGAAGAGTTGTGCTAATGAGAATCAGTTGGTTTAGTTAATAGCTGGAACAAATATGTGGCAGGACTTTTACTTTCTGAAGCTGGGTTGTTTACTTCTGCTTAAAAATGGCTGAAACTAGGAAATTCTCAATCAAGCAGGCATGAAGTGAGCAAATGACACTGGATGGATGGATGGATGGATGGATGGATGTAAAGTTCAGTCTGCTTTGTACTACTAACGTATTTCTAATGTATAGATTTTTTTTTCCTTTTTGGATTCCAGAAAATAAATTAATAGCATTGTGTTTTAATGAAATGGGCTTGCATAAAATGCTTAATTAACGTCCGGTAATATGGACCTGTGAATGATATAATTCCCTTACTTTATATATCTTTGGACAGTCACATAACTTAATTACCTAATTTTAACCTAATTAGAAATTTGAGATAAGTGTAATGATTAGTTAAATATTTATCATACTAATGCAATTTGAATTTTTTGGCTTATGTATTTGACCAATTCTATTTACAAAAAGCTTCGTAATGGGGCAAAAAAAAAATCACAGCACGGCATATATACAGGAAAAATGTTGACTACCAATTAATGCTTGGAATAAAATGCAGAAGGGCTATACAGTAGCTGAAAAATGTCATTTGCTGAGAAATTTACAATTTCCATTTGGGTTTAATAAGTACTCTGTCTGTCCGACTGACTGACGGACAGAAAGGGTAAGGACTGACTTAGAGCAGTGGTCGGCCTGCACATTTTAGTATTTTCCCTCCTTTATCACACCCTCTTCAATTAAGATAAAGCTGTTAATTAACAGATTAGTTAGCTCAGGTGTGCTGGGAGCTAAGAAAACACTAAAATTATTAATAAAACATTATTATTATTATTATTATTATTATTATTATTATTATCTCTGTATTATGAAAGAAATGAAGGATGAAGAGTATAAGTCAAAAATCTTCCAAACAATTGGGATTTGCAGTAAGGAACTGAGCTTAAAAGTACCTTGTGTTCAAGGGCCTGCTGTGCTAGTACCTTGTGTGTGAGCAGGTGCTGCTTGAGGTGGTGAACCTGCGCAAACTCTAAGCCACACTCAGAACAAATGTGAGGCCGCATGTTCTGGTGCTTCATTAAGTGGTTCTGTAGCTGGCTCCGGTAGGCAAAGCTCTTGTGGCACTCACTACACTGAAAGGCAGCAGGCCCCTGGTGACTGATTTGGTGCCGCCTGAGGTGAGCATAGGTGGGGAATTCCATGGTGCATTGTGTGCAAATATGACACCGGCCATTCTCATGCTTGGCCTCATGTGTGCGCAACTCACTGGGGTAGGCGAACCCACGTCCGCAAAAGCGGCAGCTGTATGGCTTGATGTCACTATGCTGCAGCATATGGCGCTTGAGGTGGCTGGTCTGTGTAAAGGCTTTCTTGCACACAGTGCACTTATGTGGCCTTGTGCCTTGGTGAGTAAGCAGATGTGTCTGTAGGTGGCTTGGTTGCTTGAACAGTTTTCCACAGTGCAGACACTCATGTGGTTTGACCCCACTGTGACCCAGGATGTGCGTTACCAAATTGTACTTTGACGTGTATGACTTCTCACACATTCGGCACTTCCAGCGCTTCAGGCCTTCACCCACATCCACACAGTAGGACTCGTCAATCTGCACATTGACATCCAGACGGTCAATCTGCACGCGGCGGGCCACAGGATTTTCACCATCTGCCCATGCTGCTATTGGTACACCATCATCATATTCTGCTGCTGTCTGATCTGGCTCAGCAGCTTCATAAGTCAAAACACTTGATTCATAGTAGCGTCTCATTGCTGGGCTCACTTCCTCCACGGGAGTCTTAAGATTCAGTGCTCTTTGCTCATCTGGTCCCTCCTGTTTGGTGCTACCTTCCTCAGGCTGTCTGTGTGCTTCTCTTTCCTGTGTGTGATCAGCACCTTGTGGAGGTATGTATGAATCTGGATCACTCTGTTGCTTGTGTGACTCCTTTGCAGGCTTAGGGCTGTCTTTATTTTGCTCCTCCTTTAACATTATTCTGTGAGGGGCAAGGTCCAATACTTCAGACTCACCGTCATTGCAATGAATATTTGAGTAGTAGCAGGGGCTGGAATATTCAGGCTGTTCTCCTTTTACCCAAGTCTGTACATCTAAGGATTTCTTAGCCAGTACTTCTGCCTCATCGTTTTCACTTTGGTGCCTTTTGGCCTTTCCCCGAGTTCCTGAACGCCTCTTCTCCACCCCTAAATGTCCATGTGCCCTCATATTTCCTTCATTGGGCTCAGGTAGGTAGTCTCCATTTGCACCAATTAATTGGTCTGAATACTCATATTCCATTGCCTCTTGAGGTGGAGGGGGGCAGTCACGTGCCTCTCCTGTGTAAAAGCCATTAGGGGCAATGGTGGTGCCAAAGAATTCATTCTGAGATATGAGGCCCAGCACAGCTGCTTGAGCCAAGGATAGAACCACTACTGGATCAGTCTGTGTGCCAGTGTCCACAACACTCCCCATCACTTCATTGTAGCAGTGCACCAGAGGAACTGCCTGCTCCTCCTTCAAGATAACAAATGACATACAGTCAGAAAACATAATATTAAAATCACATGGCTATAAACAACAGTCGTGGCAACAGGCACTACCGTAAAATCCGAACATTCAGTGCATCAGCATAAATGTGAAATAAAGGAAAATGAGTGGAATAACAGGCCAAGGTGACATATTTAAGCAATATCACATGAGAGGGGGGTTTGTACTGCTGGATATAGCATAGCTGTGTTAGGCACAAAGACACATCCTGAGCGACCAACAGTTAGTGACCAACAGTGTAATTAACATTGGTGAAAGTAGTTTAAAATTCTAACCAGTACTAAATGAGGAATATAAAACATGGAGATGTTGGACAGTCCTGTAAATCTCATGATTTTTTCTTTATATTTCCACTTATCCTGCTTTTCAAATATATCAGCTCAGTTCACTTCCAGGTTCTGGGGTTGAACCCCAAATAGTGTTAAATGGAAAGCTAGCGTATTAGGATGTACAATTTATTGTCTCTCTCACACACACACCCACCCACCCCAGCCAACAAAGTAGTGCCCTTGATCAGGGGTTGGGAGAGGTTTGGAATGCAGGCTTCTGTTACGAGCTAGTTAGCTTTGTACGTTAGCTATATGTGATTTCCTGCTGAGTACTTCTGTGACTGGTTTTGAATGTGTTTTTTGTAAGACAGTTGCTCTCTCTCCAGTATGGTGGACCTTGCAGACCCACTTTTACCCATGCTGTAACCGACAGTTAATGTAATTAACGATTGTAGAACACCTGGGACATGGAGTGATACATATGGTTAAATGTACCAATAGTGTTACCATCCATTATCACCACTCCTATAATGCATCTCGTCCAGTCAGATTGCTCAGTCAAAACTAACTGTTGTATAATTTACTTTAACAAATAAACAATGCCAACTATCCCCCCAATAAATAAATAAATAAATAAATCCTTCCACGTACATACACATATACATCCATGCTTGTTATTTACCATGGGTAGACAGCCAAAAGCAAATCTGCTCAGTAAGGACTAAGAGTGTGTTAAATATAATTATATATAGGAGGTGAAGAGCTGAAAAATTCCATGGGTCCTTTCTCATTGGCTTTCATAGTTCATAGACTCTCCACAACATTTCAGTTAATGTACATTACATTTACAGCATTTGGCAGACACCTTTATCCAGTGTTACTTATGTTTATCTCATTATACACCTGAGCAGCTAAGGTTATGGGCCTTGTTCAAGGGCCTACCAGTGGCAGGTTGGTGGTCTTAGGGTTTGAACCTGCAATCTTCTGCACAGTCAAGTATATTAACCACTGAGCTACTTTTGCCCCAAACCTCTGCGTTTACCTGTGGCTTCTATGTTAGGCAACTAGACACGTTTTGTTTTGTTTTAGCTAAATCCATATCACAGATCCATATAACTCAGGCGCTCAAGACTCAGTATAAACTATATAGCTTTTTGTTTGTGCATAAATGGTGCATAAGTTTAGAAGTCATACATTTCTAGAAGCTCATGAACAGTTTTGCAGTGATTGGGTGTATTAACAAACTGGAAAACTGAGAGAGCACAGTCACAGTTAAAGTGGCACTCAGTTAAAGTGGCACTCCTCTATTCTGGCTCAAATATTAAATTAAACAAAATACAAAACACTCAGCAATGTGATTATTTTGTTGAGTTATAAGCTATAGATTTTAGACACATTATTAACAAAAAGCTTTGCTATAATCTTGGATTGTGTTTTAAAAAATAAGGTTAAAGGTGAAAAACTTATTCCATTGTCCAGTTTTCTCCCTAAACAATGGTTTGATCTACAGTGGCAGTTCTGAAGCACAGCATAGACCTACCATGGATAAAAAGGTTATCAGAGTCACTCTAGAAAATCAAAACACAGCTAATAAAATAAAAAATTTCACTAATAAAAAGATGCATGATCCTTATGACATGGTGTGTAAACATAATATTGTCCAAAATTCTGCACAAAATGATGTCACCTTCTTTATGTTGGAGGAAATGCTTGCATTAAATCTATTAAAAAGAATCTTCCTAATATAAAGTTCTACTTCAGATATAAAGTTCAACTGCAGCAAGCATCAGTGATCACAATACAGACTGGCCTAGGATTTAGGATAAAGGGTCCTGCTGCTAGAAATATTATGTGACCCTCTCCTACAGAGTGAGGTGAATGTGGCATATTTTAATATCGTATCTCTGAGGTTACTGGAATATACCACAAACACCTGTAAACAAGCCATGTAGGAGTAGCAGATCAATCACACACTGTGGACAGAGTAAAATATTGTTAACACTTAGAGCTGTTTATTATTTTTAACAATTTACCTTAAAATGAATTGATAAGAGGCCAGTCGAATATGAAATATGTGCAAATGCAAATTGCATTTGTCTGCAAAGGGGAAATAGTTGTAATGACATGAATGAAACATGGAGGAAAAGCAACAGAGAAAAGTGAGAGAAAGCAAGAAGGAAAACTAAATGACCTGATAACCAGATCATTTATAATTATTTGTATTAAAGCCGATAGGGGACAGATGATTGGGTAAGTGCAATAAAGAGAATGAAACAGAAGGAGAGTGATTGTTTATGGAGAAAACACATGAAAGAGGAAAATGAAGAGGGGTGCGAGAGAGGGTGAGAGAGGAGGAAGGGGAGCAAGATAAAGAGAGGCATAAATAGAGAAAGCATGAGAGGAAAAAACAAGGGGATGGCGGGGGAAGAGAGACTAAGAAACAGAGTACAAGAGACAGATAAAGAGAGAGACAGAGTGGGAGGGGTTGTGGGGAGTGAGAGACTGAAACAGAAAGAAAGAGAGATAGAGGGTGGGAAAAAAGCAAGAGCAGGAAGGGAGGGAGTAGGAAAGAGAAGGAACAGAGAAAATAACTGGCAAAATGAAAGGCAGAGAAAATGAAAGACAGAAAGACAAATGAAAGAAAAGCAGTCAGGCAGGATAGGCGCACTGTCACTAAGAGCAGAGCTGAACTGAATGTTAATATAAACACAACAATGATATGAACACATGATGCATATATGAGTATGTATGAGTGAGAATGAGAGATGATAGAAAATTTAGGTTAAAACTGAGAAGAGTATGTCGGAAAGATGGAGTATATCCTTTATCAGCGATGGATATACTCCTGTCACTTTCCTGTCAGGTATCCCATTTTCAGAGAAAAATTAAATAAAAAGTGAAACTTTTTTTTGGACTGCAATTAACAAACTTTAATGTAAAGCTGCAATGCAGTTACCTATAGTGTTAAAACTTGTGTGTTAAAACTGTACTTACCAAATTGGTCCTGGAGTGATGTTTAAGGTGTTTCAAAGCTCTCATCCTTCAAGTGAAGTGTGGAGCAAAAAAACCCACCTCTTATTTATAGCTGAAGGAGAAAAAGGGGTGGTGCCTCTGCTCATCCTCCTCCTCCCACTGTTGCTGTTATCAGAACTGACTGTGCTGGCCTCTCTCTCTCTCTCTCTCTCTCTCACTCTCTCTCTTACACACACACACACACACACACACACACACACACAGACATTCTTTTTTCTTTCTATTTCCTTTTATGCTCTCCTTTCTTCTTTTTTCTCTCATTCACACATGCCAGTGTGCACACAAATACATACACACTTTTGTATAACTTCTCTTTCTCCCTTTGAGACGCGCACACACACACACACACACACACACACACACACACACACACACACACAAAACTACATGGACATTCAACAAACATATACCTCTAAATAGCCTATACAAACAAAAGCTCTTGCTTTTTTTTTCTTCTTTTTTTTCTTTTTACACACACATGCACATACATGCACAGCAATTTATAATAAATCATGTGTAATACACTTTCTAGAGTAGTTGTGGGTTGTTACACTTGTCTGTTTATTTCCAAATTTCAAAGAATTAAGCTGCAGGATGTTATACAATGTCTGAAAGCTAGTGCAAAAAAGTGCCTAAAGAAAAGGAGAGAAAAGCATTTTGGAAAAAGAGCTAGGGAGGGAGACAGACAGGGGAGAGAGAATGAGAGGAAGAGGGAGGAGGGTGAGAGAGGTATGGGGGATGACAGAGAAATAGAAAGAGAGAGGTGTGGGGGAGGGTGAAAGAAAGAGAATGCAGCAAAAAAGGAGGAAAAGAAACTGGGGGAGGGATAGCGAGAACAGAAGAAAAGATGAGGTCAAAGAAATAAGACAGAAAGAAAGAGAGTAGGGAGGGGTACACTAGGGAGGGTGGGGATTGCAGGAGAGAGGGAACAGAAGGGAAAAGAAAATGCAGTGAAGGTAAGAGAAATAGAAAAGGGCAATGGTGGAGGGTGAAAAAAAGAATCATGAAAAAGGCTGAGAATGCAGAGAGAGGATGAGAAATGGAGTGAGCAGAATAAAGACAAAAAAAAGAAGATGGACACAGAATAACAGAATAAAATTCACTGTTGTAGTTTTAGGTGTGAATGCACCTGGTAGACGTTTGTTGGGTGAATAGCAAAGGTGATTTGAACCTTGATTGTTTCAGAGTATTAGAATAAGACTTCCTGTAGGTTTATTAACAGAGGGGCATGACCCTGTCATCTCACAAAAGCACTCCCCTCATCGGGTCTGTGCATCCTAAAATGCAACACACCTGAGCAGATTTAACACTACACTATTCGTAAGGAGCCAGAGAAAAAAATGAAGTTGCTGAACAGGAAATGACAATTCATTAAATAAACAAGGTAAAAAGAAAAAAAAGACAAAACATGACATTGGAGGAAAGATCGCATACTGAGAGAATGTGTGAGAGGGAACAAGGAACAGAAAAGGAGTGTGTGCGTGTGTGCGTGTGTGTGCGCGCGCGCGTGTGTGCGTGTGTGTGTGTGTATTTGGCTGTGAAACAGATAAGATGAATGTGTATGAGAGAGGGAAATGAAGAGAGAGCAAGAGGATAGAGGGAAAGATATCAGGAAAGGGAGGGGATAGAGACAGATAAAGAGAGATTGAGGGAGGCTGGGAGGAGGGTGGGCGCACCCAGAAGTTGAGAAACAGAATGAGAAAATAGAAAGAGTGCAAGGGGAAAAAAGAGATAAGTGACAGAAAGGCAAAGAAACCTCAGAAGAATAGCTGGGGATGCGTACATAAAACAATACATGGCTACGCCTATGGGGAAAAGGGAGAATAGAATCAACAATAAAAGTTGAGAAAAGAAGAAATACACTGGCTCCAATTCAGTCCTACACCTCTCAGAAAAATAAGAAGAAACAAAAGCTCAAACTTGTCCACTTGCCCAAAAGTATCAGACTTCTGCATAAAAAAACACATAAATCACACTTGCACACTGAATAATGCACAAAGAATAGTGTGCACCAAGTAGAATTTTTTTTTGGTCCGTTCATGTGTGTTTCTGCTGGTTTTTGAAGAGGAAATTTTTCTGGGAAAAAGATTTCTCAATCATGTGTGTATTCAGTTTCCCTGCAAGTATCTACAGAGAGATTGAATGAGAGAGACTCTTCTACAGGCACTATACTTGAACCTCTCCACCAAAGTCTGTGGCTTGTCATGGCTCTGCAACAAATATATACCCAAGACTATCGATATCCCGGCCAAAGATGTGTGTTGCTTTTCAACTGAATACCTCTACCATTAAAATCAGCACTTTCTATACAGTTTATTGGGTAATGATATGACAGACACCAGAAGTGAAATACTACTCAATATGTAACCTGGTAAATGTTAAAATGTGTTCAGTGCTGACACAGTGAATTATTTTAAAGGCAATAGGGATTGGATCATGACATTAAGAACAAAGTGCATTGTTGGACTTTAGTACATGGTAGTAACCACTGAATGGGAAAAGAGGTGCAGTTGCGGTGATCTTTATATTATCCAACTTAAAACATGTTGGAATAGTGAATGCTTGCTGTGATGTTGACTTCCATAACCATTTTCATGACCAGGATGAAAAAAACATTAAAGCAAACCAATGGAACTCAGGTTGCTTTGGCATAAGTAGTGGCTGAAAGATGGACAAACGTCACCTTGAACAACATTTCTCAACACATTTTCATGGGTTTGCTGTATATATTTTCACACAGTTGAGTTCTAAACAAAACACATATAACTGTAATGTGATTACTGTTAGCTGGGCATACATGGTTTAAAATGATTGCAACTTAGCTAACTTACAACTAGCTGGCTGCATATCTGCCTAATTAATCAACTAATGAAGACTAAGGAAGAAATTCATTCTTTGGGAAAATCAGCCTATGAAATGCTAGAGTGTCTTCAAAGCGATAAACACTGAGCAGTCTAACCAAAAGGTAAAGTGACAGCAAGCTCTCACTTGGAACAACACTGCCCCTGCTACTCAAAGTCTAGAATCAGAAATGGGCGCACTACATGGTGCATTAACAGTGTTATTCATATGTTGCATACTGTTTATTATATTAGTAAATTATGGAAAACTACTTCAATTCTGAGTCAATTCTGTGTAATATAATATTGATCAGTGGAATATGAAATATATAAGGGCACTGGTGGCACAGTGGTAGGTGTTTCGCCTGCCATGCGGAAGGCCCGGGTTCGATTCCCAGCCAGTGGCCAAACCCCAGCCACTGGA
>JAOTRS010000032.1:8954610-8985292 GCA_028565755.1 Dinotopterus cunningtoni
TTTGTATTAACATGAACAAAAGAAATAAAAAATTAATACAAGCAAATTAATTTAGTACACTGAAAAACAAAATGTAATACATGTTAACCATTATTACATCATTAAACCTAACCCAATTACATAATTTTATACCTCAGCACATTTGACAGATGAAGTTAGAGACTGGAAACACTGGATCTCCTTCTTGAAAAACCTAGGAAGTTTACCTGCTCTGACAAACACTGCCATTATTGTCCCCACTTAAAAGTGATTAAATCTTTTTGTTTGTTTGTCTTCAAAATACTGTGTGAAAGGTCACACGCATTTGTACTTTGTCATACGCACTAGACCATTTATGTTCAGACATGTAATACCAACCTGTTCTACTAGCTAGCTAAGTATATTTTAGACCTGTGACAAACACTGGATTATACATATTTCTTGCAAGACATGCTCAGGTTATGGTTTAGTTTTTATGTTGAAAAATCACTATTTAATTTTTTTTTTCATTAAATTGCCAAAACATAAGTGTTGAGACAATTTGAACCTCATTGTGGTAAACAGGTTTACATTTTTAGTTTAAGAAATACCATTGAGATTGTATTAAATATGCAAACAGTTTTACCAGCCTGGCATTCCTAGTACTAGTGATAAAAACATAAGCATGACAAACCTTGAGGGTCAGCTTTTTTAAAGGCATTGCCTGCATCGATGAAGTTTGTTGCCGCATCATGCTTGCTCTGCATCTGAAGGTGAAGAAGTGCTGCCTGAGAGAAGGCATTTCCTGCAGCTAAAAAGACCAAAATTCTGTATGAGTTACACTATAACAATGTACAGTTATGGGTTAAAGCCTACAGTCAAAGGTAAACCCTTTTATAAATTATGTTTAATAGGGGCTACATGACAATTGGGTGATCCTCACCTGCTACTACAAACAAATGAGTAGAATGACACGCCAAAAAAATGCAGCCATTTTGCCAAAAAGTAAACCAACATTCAGAAACTGGGTGGGCAAAAATAAGTACACAATGCCTACGACATGATTAGTTAATCATCAAGAAGTTTGATTTTCTATATAAAAGTAAATCATCTGGTAGGGTCAGATCTGTCTCTACATCATGTTAAGAAGAAAGAACGTCGACTATGACCCTTCTAACAATTGGGTGGTCCTCAATGGTTTCGAAGGGCTGAACAATAATATTTAAAAATGGAGAGTCTTCAAAAAAAGTCTCTTAAGAAAATCTTCCCAAGATGGACGTTCCAGCAAATTCTTATCAAGGTCAGACCATTTAATCCTAAGAGACATAAAGAAAATCCAAGATCTACATCATGTGGCCCACAGACCTCAACAACTGTGCCAATTTTTTTATATCACAATCAGAAAAAGACTGAATAGCTTTCATTGAAGGGTGGCTAGGATAAAGCCCCTTCTCGCCACAAAGAATGTGGAGTCACAAAAGTTCTAGGACAATATTCTATAGACTGATTTATCGAGGTGGACAGGTCTGGTCATCATACCAAGTATAATGTGTCCACAAACACTACCCTCTGTCCATCACGGATGATCTAAACTTGTTTAGCAGCCAAAGGACATGGCAAACCTGCCTCCAGTGAGACAAAGCACCTAGGTCATGAAACAGACCAAAAATCCCCCAAACCCATCAAATATCTGAATGGCTATATAAAAAAAAAATTAATTAAAAAAAAATAAATAAAATTGGAATGGAAAAGTAAAGGTCCAGGCCTTGATCCCATTAAGATTCAGTAGCTGTATCTTATGATAGCTGTGCAAATAAATGCTCTCTAATATTAAAATTTTTCCAAAATGATGTGAAACACTTATAAAACCCTAAAGAACCTTTTCTTCAAGTTATTGTTGTGGAAGGTAATTCTTCATGCTACAGAATTAGACTGGACGCACTTGTCCACTTTGTTTCTGATTTCTGGTTGACTAATAGAACTTTGAATCATACTATAGGTAGTCAATTAAATTCAATTACATTACAGGCATTGTGATTTTCAATTCAATTCTGTTCAATATCAAGAATGGTGATTGATGTGCTCAAGCAGCTCTGTTACTTACAATTTTTGGAGTATTAAAACCTGATCTGAATCTGATAAACACTGAAATATGAAGGCAGTTTGTATGTTCTGCGAGCACTGACACATTTTTTACGGATTTTTTCCATTTTAGACAACGTAACATTTGAAAATTTGCATATATACTTAAAAAAAGTGCAAATTAATAATGAGTAATTCTTTTTAAATCCTGCATCGACTCGATAAGAGGGCCACCCCAACCTATCTGACCTGCTCGAATGTTCGCAGATCAAGGACCAGCACCCACCCACCGCCACACACACACACACACACACACACACACACACACACACACAAAGCTTTTTTTCCTTACAGTACATTATCCACCATGGTAAGCACCTGAGCCAGCTCCTTCTTTATGACAAAAACAAAAGAATTTTTGTGCTGGTGCTATATAAGCACAGTGTAAACAACAGCAATGGACACCATAAAGGGGAAAAGAGAGCCTCTAATAATAAATCTGCTTGCGTGGTTGCTCTATGTGGATGTAATGACAGAGGGATTAAAGTTTTCTGTATGTTTATTAATAATTGGGCTGACTTTGAATAAATGCAGCTATGTACCTGCCTGCAACCTGCAATATTTTCTTAAAAGATCACCTGACTCTGTCCGACACAACTGTATGTGTGCAAGGCCCATAGATTGACCCGTGCATGACTAGTAAGAATCAATTCTGAAACGAAAGGAGACACATTAATTCAATTAATTTAACTGACCAACAAAAGATCTTATTAATTACATAACTGAATAAATCACAGCTCTTAGGTTATTAGTTAGTTTATACCACATGACCACATGATTGTTATTTAGACCTCTGATGAATAAATATATTTAATATATATTTATATATTCAAAAGTCTAAGACTAGATTCTGGGAATTTGTGTCATTTAAATTTGGAAATGAACAAAAAGTTTTAATAATTTTATATTTATAAAACAAAGAAAGTCAATGTTCACCATCCTAGGTATTTAATATTGAAGATTCTGCACTATTTATGTCAATATTTGAAGTGTAAGCAAAGTTGCAACTTTTTTCCCCTAATACATTTAATCAATTAACAATGTTGTGTGTTATTTTTGTATAATATCACGATATTGTTTGTAATTGTCCCCGGGACTCTGAATACAGGATGAAGCGGTATAGATGATGAGTGAGTGAGTGAGTGAGTGAGTGTTGTTTATAACTGTTTGACGATCTCAGTCATTTAAGTGTGACAAATATGCAAAAAAATAAAAAAACTGAAAAGTAGCAAAATTATTATTTAAATAATATATTTGTTTAATGGCACCTTTTCCTACCTTAAATTAAGCAAAAATTATTTCCACAAAAGTAACACTCAAGCAAGTCCAAACCACATTTTAATAGCATAAAATAAGGCTGATGAACGGAAGTACACGTTACAAAGAGTCATGATTTTAAATGAGATTGCGACAGAGAGCAACCAACAGTGAAACCACCACACAGTCGAGCAGTACTCGTGCCTTGGGAACGGAAATGTATGTTGTTTTTGCCCGTTTGTTTTTTCTCTTTAAGACACTAAACATTTCATATTCATTGCAAACCTTAATGTGTACATGATGTATACTTGTTTCCTCTTGCTTGATAAAATTAAGAATGTGTGCTACACAGACACGTAAATTCAATCATCTGAATATTAATGTGCTCAGACATTACCACTCCAGTTCTTTGCCATCTTGAACATGTTGCCGGCTCTCCCATACATGTCACATGCTTCCTCCATTTTCGAAGATCCCCTGAGTAAGCAAAAAAAAAAAAAAGATCATTTACTCATAGCAGGATGATTTCCGTATTTCCTCATATAACAGAACAGCCGTTTACGCAGTGAGCAAAACAGCTAATAATAATAAACATAAATGATTTGAGTTGATTTGATTCAATAGCAATAATGTCTGATTTGTCTCAATCACATTTTAAAGTGTAAAAACTTCTAAAAGTATCTAATAATCATTAAAATTTTGTGTAAATTGTTGACTGTTTAAATTTCATGTCTTGTACAAAGCGGTATTCTTTCTTTTCCTGCGACTCTGCTTCACACTCTAGTCCTGTAGTTTGCAGTAATGCATCAATCGCCTAAAATCTCAAAAGATTAAGAAGCGATACTCTCGTAAAACACAAGTATTTGTGGATGATGGAAACGGTTTGTGCAAAATTTTCTGCATTTTATTGAGTTTTTTTTAAACCATTTTGGACAATTTCCCAAAATAATTCAAAAAGTGTTCATCGATTATAAAATGGACAGTAAAGTAAATAAACAGAAGGGAAATCCAAGTTAAATTATTTTAATTAGTTGTGACCACCCTTTGCCTGCAAAACCAAAATTGCCATCAATTCTTCTAGGTACACATGCACACAGTTTTCGAAGGAACTCGGAAGGTAGGCTGTTCATTCAATATCTGGGAGAATTAACCACGAAACTTCTATGGATGTAAGCTTTCTCAAATCCTACTGTGTCTTCATGTAACTCTTCTATGGGCCCAAACCATCACTTCCAGGACTCCTTGTGCTTCTCTATGCTGAAGACAGATCTTAATGACATTGGCTGGATGTTTGTGGTCATTGTCCTGTTGCAGAATAAATCTGGGACCAATCAGACACCTGATGGTACTGCATAATGGATAAATATCTGTCTGTATTTCTCAGCGTTAAGGACAGCATTATTCCTGACCAAATCTCCAACTCTATTTACATTTAGGCATTTGGCAGACGCTCTTATCCAGAGCGACTTACAAAAAGTTTTTGTGATGGTACAAAAGAGGTTTTGTGATGATTTGCGCATGCGCGCCCAGTAGACAATGAACGAATCACTCTACGAGACTACTTCTTCTGAGTCACGTTAAAGATCCGTTCAAAACGAACGAATCGTTCATGAACGATCCATCAGTATTTGACACCTCATTCATGGGTCTACGACAAACGGTACGGGATTAGTTACGCGCCAAACTTTTGTACGTAAGAATAATAATAAGCCTGTGAGATAACAATAGTAGTGCTTCGCTTTGCATCGCAAGCACCACTAATAATAAGCCTGTGAGATAATAATTGTAGTGTCTCGCTTCGCAAGCACCACTAATAAAAGACAACCGCTCGTCGGTTTTATTTATGAAGTATGGAATATGATCGCGCTCTAGTTTAAAATGACAGTTAGTCAGCTCGCCTTAAATTAAACATCTAAGCTATCGACTCTGTAGCTAGCTAACGAGTATTAGCTGAGCTGCTGCTAGCAGACAGTTTGTATAAGGACTGCTCACCCAAACATCGAGCCAAAGAAAGATTGCGATGATTTGACTTTCTTTTCGGCTTCCGCCATTAGAGCCATGGCCTCTTTTTCTTTAGCTGAGGTTTCCATATTTCTTGTAAACTGTTAACGTTTGGAGCCGCCAGTCTTCAGCCACATCAACACAAACCATGAACGTTTCCGTGATGGGAAACCTTCGTTTCAAAACAAAAGTCCGTTAAAAAAAATACAACGAGCGCTCATGGTTCTCTGATAAGATATTTCGGTAATGACAACTAACTCTCTGCACAATGTAATGAACATATTTTTCCTAATACCAAAATACTATATATTACAACACGTGGTATAGGATTGTGTTGAGTAGTTGTATTTAACACTAGCTGTATCAGTAGGATGCCTACCGCATTATACAAAATAAAAGTACCATAGCGCGAGCGAGATCATGTGACTAAAGAACAGCTTGTGATTGTTTGGTTTCAGACGGTAAACAGTGCATTCGACACCGCTGAGAACTTACAGAGAAAAACATTTCGCAAGCGCTCACGCTTTCCGTTTCTCTCCTCTCCCCTTCTGGTAGGTTCTCACTGCAGCAAAGTGCAAAAACAAGCCTGGCATTTCTTTTCATGTATTAACATTTAACTTGTACAAAATTGTAAACAGTGACAAACTGGCCACAAGTTCATAAACACATACGGAACGCACAAAAAAAACACATATTTTTCTTTTCTTTATTTTTATGTATCTACACTACCAGTCAAAAGTTTGGACACGTCTAAATTCGTGCTGTTTCTTTATAAATTATTTACATAAATAAATACACAATAATCTCCCTGGAACAGGTGATATTGAGATGTGTCTGCTACTCATGCTCTGTAAAGCCTTCATAGCAGCTTGAATCTGAGGTGCTGTTAATTGGTGATTTTTGTGGATGGTAACTTTAAATGAACTTCTCCTCTGCAGCAGAGCTAAGCTTTGGTCTTGCTTTCCTGAGATGATGGTCTTCATGAGAGCCAGTTTCATCATGGTGCTTGATGTGTTTTGCAAACGCACTTAATCATACTGTTTCA
The DNA here is from genome assembly GCA_028565755.1 of Dinotopterus cunningtoni. Lineage (NCBI taxonomy): Eukaryota > Metazoa > Chordata > Actinopteri > Siluriformes > Clariidae > Dinotopterus > Dinotopterus cunningtoni. The sequence continues at coordinate 8,961,014 of JAOTRS010000032.1, forward strand.
AACTGTTCTCACTCATCATTTATAGCACTTTATTCTATCTACAGGGCCGCGGGGGCCTGGAGCATGTCCCTGGAGACTTAGGGCACGAGGTGGGGTACACCCTGGACGGGGTGCCAATCTATCACAGGGCACACACATTCACACACTACAGGCAATTTGGGAACACCCATTAGCCTAATCTGCATGTATTTGGACTGTGGGAGGAAACCGGAGTAACCAGAGGAAACTCCCCAAGCACACAGGGGCGGGAATCAAACTCAGACCCTGGAGGTGCAAGGCAACAGTGCTGACCACTAAGCCACCGTGCCGCTTCAGCTGACCTTCATGTCTAAAAATAACAACTGGCTGTTGTTGTTCCTTAATTATCTAATGTCATATGTGTTATTTAATAATTTTCTAAAAATCCAGTAATTTACTAGAAAATAAATCTTATGTCCGAAATTTTGACTGATATTGTAGGTGCTAAGTTGTTTAGGAATAGTAAAAGCATTACCAGGCAGCACGGTGGCATAGTGGTTAGGATGGTCAAGGGTTCGTTTCCCACTTCAGGTCTTTGTGGGTTTTCTCTAGGTACTCCGGTGTACTGTAGGTTTGGTTAATTGGCATTCCCAAAATTGCTTGTGTGTGTGTGTGTGCCCTGTGATGGATTGCTACCCCGTCCAGGGTGTACCTCGCCTTGTGCCATAAGTCTCTAAGGATAGGCTCCAGTATAGACAATGAATAAATGAATGAATGAATAAAAAACACTACCTATACCAAATAATGCAAACAATAATTGTTTTAAATAAGAGATGTTTAAAATATTTGGAGGTGGTAACATTACAACTTTTAGCACAACTCAGTAAAAACAACTCAGTAAATTGGGAAGCATGTCTTTAGTGCCATGGCACCACTTAGGGTTTCATTCCCAAACCTGATTTTTTTTTTCCCTTGTTTACGGAGTGACATCACAACAGCATGACTGCTCACAGCATTGGAAACAAACAAAGTAAAACTTCTTATTAATTTCTCAGTTAAGGCACTGTCCCATCAAGGTGACTATCAACCAGGAAGGCGAAGACTATTGAGTGCTTCCTATAAGACTCATGATGCCAGCTGACAGCATCTTCTTGAACTGCTGCTCATGCAGTGTTAGATACAGTACAGCATAACACACTAAAAAGAGAGTGCTATCTGCCCCTTCCCTCTCCGTGAATTGCAGGTATGCCAGAATATACCGTAGAATATACTATTTGCTATATATTGTATATTGTACTATAAATATGCTGAGATATAAATTGCTACAATTTGTAGTAGACAAATTTAAGAGATTTCACAAAAGGTGTTATAATTATTCCTGCAAATCACTTATTAGATTTGTCATTAATGGCAGTGTACAAATTAAAAAAGAGGTGTGCATTAGTGGCGCTTTCAAATTTCAGATTTTATTCGTCACATACACAACCATACACCGTATGATAAGCAGTAAAATGCTTATATAACTGTCCATGACTTAAAACATAAAGGTTTAACTCCAATGAAAAAAAAATTGCACTAGAGTGTACACCCACTAACTCACTCTTCACCTATACCGCCTCAACATGTATACAGGGTCACGGGTGGCCTGGGGCCTATCCCACTAGACTTGAGCACACGGAAGTGTACACCCTGAATGGGGTGCCAATCCATCACAGGGCACACACACTACAGGCAATTTGGAATTAATTAACCTAATCTGCATGTCTTTGGACTGTGGGAGGAAACCGTAGTACCCAGAGGAAACTCCCCAAGCACACGGAGAACATGCAAACTCCATGCACACAGACCCGAGGTGGGAATTGAACCCACAATCTGGAGGTGCAAAGCGACAGTGCTAACCACTATGCCACCGTGCCACCACTAGAGTGTACAATTAAACTGAAAATAGTTTTTTTTTTTTTTCAATAAAATGAATATGAAAATAAAAAATTTAGGCTGGAAATAATTTTTATCTTTATAAAAGTTACAAAATGAAATAGAATTAAAATATAAATAAATAAATTATACAAGGTTTATAGACCGTAAAAAAAATTAATTGTAAACTGTTTAAAAATGTAATGTTATTAAAGTGTAAAAATATAGTGTGTGTGTGTGAGTAGTTAAAAGCACCAGCATGGTTTTTAAAACCTATTTTAGAAGCCTATGTTAGAAATAACAGCCTGCGGTGTGCATGCAGTAGCTGTAATGAAGATTGGATGATTAATATTAAACCTGTTTAAAAGCAGGTACATATGGTTTAACATTATATCATTAGCCCAGATACTAACCACTGATACCAAATGTACTTTAGAGTTCCTGTACATGCAGAATGATACTCAACCCATAATGTTTTAAATAAGTCACCACCAGGGGGCATGCATTTTCTGCTGTATGAATTCAAGCCTTTTGGTTGCTATGAAGTTTGTTTAGTCAAGTTTGAGGTATTCCCCATGTAGGCGGAGTGACGTATTTGGGTTTGGACTCTCTCTGTGTAAACTTCGAACTAATTTAGGCCATGCACCGATATATTCCAAAAACTTATTTTTTTTTGCAGCAGCCAAACCAAAGAGAATGATACAAACAAACCTAACTGTAACTGTAAATGGAGACATTGTTGCTTTAAATCCTAAAAAAAACAGACCACCTGTCCACACTCACTCATATACACTTTCATTAAGCACTTTATCCTTTTCAGGGTCACAGTGTATATAGAGCCTCTGAGGTAGGAATACACACTCTGTGAGATGCCACTTTATCACTGAGCACCATGCACACACTCATTTGGACCACACTCATTTGGACCTGAGGGATCGGCTAAGATAAATTAGGTCCAAATGAATGTGTGCATGGTGCTCAGTGATACAGTGATAAAAGCTGGAGAGTGTGGAGGAGAACATGGGAACCATGAAATCTTACCAGGAATTGAATGATCCATTTAACATTGTTGTGAATTTGAGTTGATTTCTTTGTTATTTTTATGTTGATTTTTAAAAGAACTGGCAAATAAAAAAGGTCTCATCAAAATGGAAACAATTTCACTTGTAAATGTACTTGAGTAACAGTGCAATTCTTCCGAAATAGTACGTAAATGTAAAGTACATTAACAAAGTTAACACGTATAGTACTGCAACAACCTCTTGCGGATTCCTCTCACGTTCTTGGTTACTAAAATGGTGCAAACTAACAAATTTAACTAACAAATGGAAATCTAACAGGTTTGCAATATTCTGTGTAGTTCAAGGCCAATAACGCACTGTATTCTGATCTCAGATTATGTGGTTAAAGTGTGCATGAGCACATTGAGCTGGAACTCAAGGCAGTTCATGCTACAATGCATGATTTTATCCCAGAGGAATGTTATCTAACAATAGCTAATGGACAAACCTAAATGTTTACATTTACATATCTGGTGTGATGTTAAGATGCCATTACAGATAAGTCATCTGAAAGTCAAAGAAATCAAAAATGATGTGTATATAAGTACATTACCTTATAAGATTTTATACAAAATCTTATAATAAATTTATAACATGTTAAAGTTTTCTGCAAAGTGTATTTTGTATAAATGTAACTCTTTTTCTTTATATTACTACTTCTAGTGAAAGAAATTTACTAAATTTGTACTAAATACGTATGAGTCTCAGCTGAACTTTGGAATGCATTTTTGCATGAAAAGAGGGTTGTGTAATTTGCCTCTGATTACTTACATTGCAGTTGGGTTCCGGGGGACATCTTTCACAGTCATGTGCCAGAAAACTTATAAAACAACCAAATCCCAGAGTAATGTTCTTATATGCACCTCAATTTTGATTTAAGACAGACTTGAAAAAAATCAGAACTGAAAATCTCTTTAATTATTTAATCAGAACTGTAATTTATGAATCATATCAATAGAATTCTCCTTTTTTGTTGTCTTCTCTTGTTTCCCTGTTGTCATGTACACACACACAAACCATCAGGAGACATCCTTATCCATTTACACATCTGAGCAGCTGAGGGTTAAGCAGATAGTTTTTTTGTGCCTGGACTTGAACTCACTCTCTTTCTCCTCTTGCTCACTTACTCACACTCACACTCACTCACACACACACACTGTACAAAAAGTACAAGCTTGAGAATTTAAATTGCCTTACAGGGAAAAATCCAAATAGGGACATGCTTTCAACTCCTTTACAAAGATGCAGTGTTTACAGACTGTCTTAAAAACTTAAGGGACCCTAGGAAAAGATTTTATTAATAACTTGTGCAGTCCGGCCCATACATTCTTTGCATGTGAGTCACACTGTAAAGCAGTGTGGAGGAATGGGTGGTTCGATTCTGTTTCTCATTTGTGTATATTTCCATGAAGGAGTGCTGCAGTGGAGGAGGGGTTCCTACCTTTTCTTTTAGAAATATCTGTCAATTGTGCAGATTTAAAAGAAAAAAAGAGGCTACGTGAAAGAAAGTTAAAAATGGACATGGGGAGGGAGAGGAAGAGGGAGCGGGGGATGCAGCAGCTAGCCTTGAAAGTGGAAAATGGTGGTTATGGGATTCTGGCATGGATGACTATGACTCACTGTTTATTGGGTTCGTCGCTACAAAAACACCACTGCACAACGTGTGAGAAGGAGAATAATCATATACCTACAGATTCATGTCCATTTTAACGTATTTCTCTCTGAGCGTTCTCATCTACCTTAAATTGTACATTACAAATTTCCAATAAAGAATATTGTAATAATGGAATTAACAGTTGTGTATTGTACATATCACAGAGTAAAAAGTAGTAGTTGCACCAAATGTAGTAGTCTTCTAGGATTATAAAGACTAAAAACCACATCTTTTAAAGATTAGAGCATGTTTTATGGATCATTACACAACTGAATCAAAAAAAAAAATTGAAAAGAATATTTTCAAGAACTGTGCAAATTGGTCTAATAAACATAACTAAGATCATAACAAAACATACATGAAAAGGTACAAACAAAAGGACCAGTGTACAGCACAGTTTATTTGGTTTCATAATAATGTTTTCCATTATAAAGCAATCAGTAACATGTTGTACAGTAGTCAACAACATAATTATTTTTTAAATGCACGACATTAATAAAAAGAATTACCAGAAACATTTGCAATGATTTAAGCAAATGTCACATCTTGATATTTATGTTTTTAATACTGCATTGAATCACAAATTATACAATTCTTGAGCCTTATACAGCTGGGTAACTCTTGTATGCTTGTCCTAGATACCCAATTTCACTTTTTAAAATTTGATCTTAGCATAACAATATCTTTAATGTTATTTATATTTTAAAGTAAATATATACGTGTATTTAGCAACAGGGACACAGGCAAAGACAGTAGGTGAAGACGCATAGCGGCTGTGATTCAAGGATGATAGCTGTGAAGAGAGACACCAGTGCAGACACCTAGACAGTTTTCTTAACTCAATGCAAATTAGCATTCACACAACAGGGCTTGCCAGTTTCCCCAAACACTTCTAAAGAATTTAATGATCAGGGAGATTTTTCCCTTATCATTAAGATGTGATACATATGAATGCATAGGGCCCAAAAGACAGTAATTATTTTATGAAAATGAGATAAAGTAAGAATTGATAAGTAAAAGAATATGCAGTGTAAGTTTAAACATAAAATGACATCGTATATGTCATGATATTTAAATGTTTTATTTTATAGTTTTACACACTCATTGCAAGTAGGTGCCATAATTATTAGAAATACTGTAATTAGATGATCAAAATTCATGTCACCTGTCAGCTGTTTTAATGTTATGGCTGAACACAGGTCTTGTGAGGTGTTCCTGGTTTGCAGCGGTTAGCACGAGAAGTGGCAGGCTCAGGGACAATCAGGACTTATTGATGCGCATGAGGAGAAAAGGTTAGCCCATCTGGTCTGATCCCACAAAAGAGAAGAGCTCTTGATAGAAATGTATCAGAACACAGAGCATGGCAGCTGTTTGTTTGGGGCTGTGTAGCTGCAGATCGATCAGAGTGCCCATGCTGACCCGTGTACACCAGCGAAAACTTGGGTCCTGACATTCATGATGTTATTTTGATACATTCCACTAGCCAAAGTGTTGCAGCACACACCTTCAAGGTGACATTGGCAATGGCCTCTTTCAGAGGGATGATGCACCTAATTGCACTGCAAAAATTTAAAGAAATCATTTAATGAATGTGAGAAACAGTTCACTTGGCCTCAACTTTCCCAGAACTCAATCCAATGGGATGTGATGGACAAACAAGTCCAATCCATGGAGGCCCCATGACGCAACTTACAAGCAGTAAAGGATCTGCTCCTAACGTCTTGGTGCCAGATACCACAGCAAACCATTAAAGGTCTTATGTAGTTCATGACTTGAGGGATCAGAGCTACAGCACAAGTGGAGACCTACACAATATTAGGCAGGTGGTTTTAATGTTATGTTTATTATGGCTAATACATCCACTTATTTGGAAGTCTTCCTTGGATTGAATTTAAACCTAATTTTTGTCAGTAATAAGAAGTATTTTTGGTGGAACACAGATAAAATAGATCCTCCTATTGTTTAAGTGATTTTTTTTTTATTGTGTACAATGTTTGTTTTATGTCCAATCATTTTTAAAATAATTTTTATGAAGGTTGCCAATAATTATATTAAATATGCATTCTTTCAAGAAAACTATCTAGTAGACACCATTGGCAGCATGTATTGCCTAGGCATCAGATCCTTTTTGTCTGCGTTTCGAAGGTGGCACCAGACGAGCAGGTAATTCAGGTGGAAGGCCATGCCCTTCAAGTTTCACCTCAATCAAGTGGCTGGCCAGGGCAAATTCCTCATCATCCAACATGCCATCACGATCCACATCTGACAACTTCCATATGCGACCCAGCACAGAGTTGGGCAGTCGTGTACTCACCATCCAGTCTTTGGCTTTTGTGCCACTCAGCTTGCCCTCACTGGGTGCTAGGTTGTAAAAGATCTCATCATACTTGGGCTTATCCTTATTCACAATCCAGTCTTCTTCAACCTCTCCATCCTCAACTTCTTCCTCACATTTCTCACCAAATGGATCACCCTCCACAAAGGGTCCTGCTCGGGTCCCCAAGAAAGCCCCACCTTGGACTCCAAGTTGACCTCCTGCTTCCATCTCCTCCTGCCTGAGAAGAGGCATCAACTTGGCAATGTCACTAGACAACAACTCATCCAACATAGTCATCATGTTAGGTTTCAGGGACTTGAACTTGGTGAAATCATGAACTCCCAGGAGTTCCTAAAAATTAAACAAAAACAACAACAACAACAAATAGGAGTTTAATGATTCATAGCATAAAAATGATTAAGTAAGATAAATTAATAAGCAGGTAAGAAATTATAAAGCAGTTATAATCAGCATACTCTTAGTACCGACATTGGATTTAATGCTCCAACATTTTGAGCTCCCGCATGCAGGAGAAAAAAAGAAAAAGAAAAAAAAAGGGAGTTTCCCACAAGCATTTCTAACTTTGAAATGGAATGTTTTCTAAAAGGGCACCACTCTCTTCCATGGTATGACATAAGAACTTGACGGGTTTCCTCCAGTGAGGCAAAGTGAAAAACAGGGTGTTAGATAGGTTATGTGAATGTTTAATTATAACCTTTAACCTAAAAAAAAACAGCCTAATAAAAACAATCTTAGTAATCAATATCATCACTATAGCCAAGTATAGCCAATGTTGTAAAGTAAAAGTAGTAGTGTAGTATATATATTAATCAGTAAAGTTCTAAAGTATCCTTTGATGCTATAAAAATTTCTTCCTGTGACATGGAACAATTATGGTAAAGTTTCAAGTATAATACTAATACCTTTAGGTAGAGTAAAAGTAGTATAAATAATGGCACAAATAACATCAGTTGAACTTTAAGCAGCTATTTAAAGATCAGTGGATATCATCGTAATTCCTTCCCATCGCGGGTCTCTTAAAGTGAAGAGAAAAGCTAATGAAACTCTAAACAGCCTCATAGTGTCTCTGTGAAAGCAGCACTGGTGGTTTTAACGTGCACAGACCTGCATTTTGCCACAGTCAGGAAAATCTCCAGGGGAAATGTGATGTTGTAGCTGGATCTTGGAAAAAATGACTGGCAGCTGGTAGATCAAATTCTTTTTCTTATTGTCCTTCCTAAAGACTGAAGGCATCTCTTGCTTCAGGTAACTGATTATGTGAGCATGAACCTGTGAAGTTAGCAAATATTAAAACATATTACAGATATTACAGATCCCCCTCAGGTTACATGTTTATATTATCCAATAATCCAATCAAGTGGCAGCAGTGCAAATACATTGTAATCTGAAAGTAATAATATAATTTCTCACTTTAGCACCTTTAACATGGAGTGAAAAAAACAAGGGTGTCTTAAAGTGTGTTTACTTTGTCAGAGCATGTGAAGCTTATAAGAATGTATTTTATTGTCTGAAAAACAAAAAAATTAATCTGGTGTGCCTTCTGAGATGCTTTCCTGCTCACCAGAGTCGTAAAAAAGTGTTTATAGGAGATGCCACAGCCTTCCTGTCAGCTCAAACAGCTCTAGTCACTCTCCTGTGGTCTCTCTCATCACTAAGGCATTTCTTCCTGCACTTCCACTCCCTGGATGTTTTTTGTTTTTCTCACCATTCTGTGTAAACTCTAGAGTGTAGTGTTTGTGGAAATCCCAGTACATTAGCAGATTCTAATATACAGTACTTTAGCTGGCACCAAAAACAATTAATCATGCCAAGTCACTAAGACCACATTTTCCACATGCAGGATATGAATATAAACTAAAGCTCTTGGCATGTGTCTGCCATGTTTTATGCACTGCACTGTTGACACATCATCGACCGATTGTAGCTAACACTGATCTTAATATTTTGTCATGAATAAGTGATGTGATAAATGATGCTTGAGATATGAACATAACAGGTAATTCAAGTTCCCTCACCCTGACTAGACGGGCTCTCTTGACCAGATCGTTGAGTTTGCGGAGGGCTGCATTGCGTGGCAGGTTCTGAATGTCAGCGAAAAGATCTTCCTCTTCCAATTCAAACAGCTTCCGGTTGTCCGCGACCATGAGAGGTTCAGACCAGAACGAGCCGATATACACTCTTAATACTTCAGGGGTTCCGAACACTTTGCCCAGGGACCACATGAGAGCACCATATACTCGCATCAGCTGCTGCGTCCCAACCATATCTGCCTTGTTAAGCACCACACGCAGTTTGTCCTCGTTGCCCTTTAAAGCACTTATGGCTTCTGAAAACTCATCAGAAATCTCCAGCTTGTGGGCATCAAAGAGGAGGATAATTCTGTCCACTCGTTCAGCAAACCAGCGCAAGACAGCTGGGAAGTCATAGCCTAGAGAAAAACGATAGACAAACTGATGGTTGTAACAGCTAAGTTATTGTTATAAGCTTGTTTACAGCTTTAACCTAAATACTATTTCTTTATTTACTAGAATAAAAAGAGAAGCTATTGCATATTACTTTCCCTCTGTGTCTACAGATTTTTTATTTATTCATTCATCCGTTGCCATGCTTACGCATTCCTCATTTCGCTCCTGACTGTCACACCCTGTGTTCTCTCTCCCACTCAGTGTCAGATTTGATATAGCTGTTTTCTTACAGAACATATTTGAGATAAACCAAGCATACGCTGAAGTTCTTCCACGTATATTCTCTGTACATATATATACCTAATGGCTATTATACATAAACAATGTGATATTAGAATGGTTAGAAAATGGTCAAAGCAAACCTGAAGATGATGCGCAAAGATTCTGTTACAGCACAAGTTCAGGGTTTAGTTTCGTTTCCATGAACAAATGGAATTCGCAGAACTCCTAACTGCAGGTTTTCTTATTCAGCGTACTGCAGCAGGAATTTATTTTTTGACAGTGGATTAGCACAATGGAGGGTGACTAATGGGTGCAGTTAGTTGAGGGTGGAGTTTCTTCCTTTTTGCCCAAACCACTGGCCCCTCACCTTTAGTGTTGATCTCACCTCGGCTCACTCTCTGCTTAGCTCCCGATAAGATGCCAGGGGTGTCGATGATACTGATGCTCTCCAGAACCTGGTTAGGCATCTGTGCACACTGGAACCTAAGAATACATTGTTAATTATTTAACAAATGAACTATAAAGTAAGATTTCAAGCTCCAAATGTTTCCTGACATACGATTTTAGGAACTTTTGCAATGGGATAGTTCACCTTTCATTACCATAACTGCAAAAAAATGACTACACTCTTTAACTACACAGTGAGGAACAATTAAAGCTGTAGTCAGAGCAGTTATGCAGAGAGTTATGCAGAAGTTTCCAGTCCCTTTGTATCATGGCCGTGTGAGGAGCTCTAACATCTACGCTAGCCTGCACCCCTCCCAGGTCAGGCCATTGTGTGGAAGTGGTGCTCTAAATGAACAGGAGCTTCCTGAAGGAAAATGATCGGTGCTGCCAGAATCAAACAATGTGGCCCGCTAATGATCGGATGCCTACAACAACACAGCCACTTCCTCCTGTAAATGGATTCATCAAGCTGAACGATTCCCAAGGCAGGAAATTTAAGAAGTAGCTTTCAAAAGAAAAACATGGTAAAAACACATGGAAAGAAGTAAACCTGTGGTTAACTATCAGGACAGAATCACCGTATAACATAAATATCAGAAACTACCATGTTTGAACGAGCACTAACTGAAGTTACAATAGCTTAAAACCTAGGTGGTTGTAATGTTCTGGCTGATCAGTGTATATCATGATTTCTGCTGCTCCAGACATACCATTCTGAGCACTAGTTGGAGAAACAAATCCCAATCATGTGAAAGGCTAAAAAGGGAGTTTTTTTTCCAGACACAAATATTTCAGTTTAATTTATCTTGCTCCATATAGACAATGACACCCTATAAACCCTCTTAAGTAACATGCGTTGCAGCTTCTGTTCTAGCTTTCACAACTCTCTCTTGTGATATCTCACTCTTTCTCTATGCTTCTACAAATAAGGCAAGCCCTACTCCCTCAGAAATTTGGCACAGGCACTTGAAATTCCATGGAGCAAAAACTATTTTCTCTTACTCCTTATTCTGCCTACCTCTTGGAGGAGGAGAGATCGGTTGACACATTATGTCTCACTTTTCCATGCTCACGTACAGCTTATCGTATTTAGGAACTTAAGCATGTTTGGGAATGCACAATTATTATTTATTAACCTGTTCAGGAAAGTGTTTCCAAAGGGGTTGAGTTTGCGGAAGGGCTTGTTGGGGTCCACGATGAGAGCATTTCCAGGGATTATTCCCTCCATGTCACCATGCATGATGGCAGTGAAGCAGTCTGTAGTAGGCTCTGGACCCACACGGCTTCCAGGCACCTCTTGCTCCAGAAGGTACCTGAGAAAAGAGAGCAACTGATTTCCATTTTTCTCAGACAGCTTTGTAGCTTTTAACGGTCAACACATACTGTTTTACACCCACCATGAAGAATTAATATTCTTACTTGATAAAAGTCGTTTTTCCTGTGGAGTACTGACCAACCACTAGCACCATGGGTTTGTTGTCAAAGTCAGCATCCTCCAGACTCGGAGAGTGGAAGTCATGAAATCCATAGTACTCTTCGATGGGCAAAAGCTTCTTACGATACAGTGACTTTAGCCCCTCTGTGACTGTCCTGATCACTTCAGGGGTCTTCTTGACATTTTTCCGCCCCCAGCGAGACATAATGTGGGTCTTTACACTGTGTTTACTTCACTGACTTGAGTTAAGGGTCTGTTTTGGACTCTGTGTATTTATGTTTCCTTTGGCTCAACAGGCTATTCTCCTTTTTCCTGTCTTTAATCAAGGTGCTAACGTAGGTCTGCCTCCTAAATTTATTTAAAAAAAAAAAAAAAAGAGGTTAACAACATTGCCAATTCAAAATTGTACTTCTGGACTTCAAGACTAAATTCTCAGTTATCTCTCTCTTTAAACACAAGATATCTTCTTATCTTTTCGTCCATATTTCATTAGACAACAATAAACAAGTATTATCTTAAGTTAGAATTACATATGCCTCACAATCCTGTTACCCTGTTACACTGAGATGGATGTTTTATTTAGAAGATGGGCTGCACGCCAATAAAAAAAAAAAGTCTTTTTCTTTTGGATATAGTGGATTCCCTTTACTCCAGTGAGAAAGCAGAGTGCATTGCCTGTGCCTGTGTCTGGAAAATGTTGGCATTCACTTCGGAAAAACTCACACACATACACACACTCCTTCATTCTCATACATAGCAAATTTCTGTTTTTTAAAAAGAGTTCCTGCCAGTAGAGAGCAACCAGAAGACACTTGCGATAATTTTAACATTTAAGGCTTAATTTTCTAAAACAATAAAACTGCACCATAGTTATAAAAAACAATTCGTAACATGTTAATGAGATCGTTAATCCGTAGACAATCCACGCATTGTCTAAGACCAAATTACCCAATATGTGTCTGAGACAATTTAATTCTCATTAAATAAGTCACGAGTTATCCTTTTCCAGAAGAAAAAAAGCCACATCGAAACACTGCAGTTGAGATGATAAAGATAAAAACAAGTTTAGTAACTTGGTTTAAAACAATTTCATTTAAATAAAAATTTCCATGCGGATAGTAGAAAACTTTTGAACTAGGACTTATAACAAGTTTAACAATTTGCACAGGAGATGGAAAATTGATTATTAAAATCATCTCGATGCAAACGCTGATTAATATGTATTTCACTTTAGAGTCAATACTAATATTCAGTATTGTTAAGTCCCACAGGGTGGATTTAAGAAGCATAAAGGGCAACATGGTCTTTCTGATTTCTGTTCTTACATCATGTGGATCAGTGTGACTATTTTTTTCCATCTCATCAATTTCATTAAATTTCATGGTAGCTAGTTTTAACTATTACAGGTCATAAAGTATAATAACTAAGATTTTTCTTACCTGTTATGCAGCTGTAAGAAAAAAAAAACCCAAACATGAAAACATAACAATGTTCTGTTTCACTTTTGATACTTAACTCTTCGACCCAGAAACAGCTTTTATATGCAAGTATAACTTTAAAAAAAAAAAATGTAAAAAGAAGCAAGAAAAAAAGAAAATGCCTTCTACAAACAAGCCTTTGGATCAGCTCTTGACGTGTCTTCACTGTGCACGCAGCTCTAAAATGCTTTTGCTGGGTCTCCTCCCCTCCTTTTTTTCTCCTTTACTGCTCTTGTTTAGCAGAAGAAAAAAAAACAACCCCACTACACACTCCGAGGTTCAAACTGAATAGCTCACTGTTTTAGGGCACTATAGGTTAGGGAACGATGGGAACAGGTAGATGAGGAGGATTAGAACGGTCAAATGCACGACTGCTTTTAAAGAGGTCGATATAAAGTGTTTAATTTAAACAAGACTTTAATCATCAAAAGAGAGACGCCTGTAAATCTTGAAGCTACTGTACATGTAATAAATTTTTCTTTGGCCAGTCTTTCTCAACAGGGGAATCACCAGGGCTTCCATACAGGGACCACGCCTTTACTGGGGAGAGGGGTATATTTTTATTTTTCTGGCCCTAACAGGTGTGTTGTAACTTTTAACCCTGGAATTAGGTGTATAACATTGATTAGTCACATGCATATTTGGCCAAATTGACAGTATACGAGTCTTTTTACTCTGTAAGTTGCCTTAAGCACAGTACTAAAGTCTAGGAATGTTATTTGTATTGCTCAAGAAACAAACAATACTTTCTTCTCAAAAATGAAAATTTTAACAGAGCAATTTTTGCCAACTTGATAAAATTAACTTTATAACAAACACTTCAGTGATTATTCTGACAGTCACTATCCCATTGCAGCACGGCCAATGGACATGCTAGATTAGAGCAGCAGCCTCCCCGCTGTCCTAACGGCCAGTTTTAAAACTCATTTGGAAACACTATGGCAGAAACCGATCGATTTTAATGGAAAACACATTTATTATGGATCTAAAACAGATCTAGGGGGATTGCGCGGCCACACTTAAAGAGATCTAGTGACGCCCCCGCCTTTACAACTGACACTAGTCAAAAATTTAGTTTGGCAAAAAGTCGCCCCCTTGTGGCCAAATAATGAAAACTTGTAACCCAGTTTAAAAAATTAAATGAGCTTCTCTACAGTAACCATCCAAGTTTGGAGGGAAAAAATGAAAAACATACAAATACATGAATCTTTCATAAAAGAAGTTTAATTTACAGTTTTACTAAATGTACAGTTTCCTTTTTAAAAAAAAGTATCATTATACACAATAAATACAATACAAAATTAATTTGTAGTACTATACTTCAAATTCTTACAGTTTATTTTTTTCCTTTAGATTAGTCTTTTTTCCTCATAATTAAGCTGTGTTTGCATTTGAATTGTCCAGAGGGTTTTCGGGGGAGTCTATATTATGTGTACATAAAATATATAAATAAATTAGGAGGGTGTCTTTACAGCCACTTAAATGTCAGTGATAGAGTTATAGTTGTACATAATCACAATAGTGGAGATGGTTTCTCTGCTTGATGATGGTGGTGACGAGGATGAGGGTGATGGACAGTGGTTGTGGTTCTCACGGCTGATACCCATAAAAAAATATAACGGGCCTCGAATACGGGCGATTATACCTGCATGATCTTGGAGATATCAGTACCACTAATCTAATTATCTAATGAAACCCTACAAGAGCAGTGGAACAATAGAATCGTTAATAAACCAAAAACAAACAAACAAAAAATTCTCTTCCACAGGGTGGTTTTTCAGGAAGAGAGTTGGGTAGGACTGGTTTAGCCCTCTAGCATGTCACTGAATTTTCTTGGAGAAATGGAGGCAATTCTTGCATACAAGTTAAAAAAAACAAACAAAACAAAAGATACTGAGATTACAGGTATTCTCTGTAAATTTGCTCCGGTTGATGGTATAATTTAAGGTCAAAAGCTCATGTGCTTGTTTTATTAATGAGCTTTTCTCCATCCCAGCACTCACCACGTCAGATTTTTGCGATAACACAAATGAAGACTAATTCTTAAAGGCAAGGCCTATGCTGGGTCAGTTTCTATGTTATTGTAATTGGTGATTTCGTTGTAAAGAGGGTTTAAACAGTGAACAATGACCTCATTTTCAATGCAAAGAACATTAAAGAATAACCTCAAACCATAAAGGCAGAATTCTACAGTGGTAATGGTAATTAATCAAAAGCCATACATAAATTAAATGGACCGAAATAACCTTCCTTACATTATGTTATTACTAATGAAGAGTTGAAGTGAAGAAGTGAAGAATTTAAGTGAGCCCTGATAACAATGAACTGTTCTGAAACTTCCCACAAAATAACACACACAAACGAAAATGAGCTTGGCATGTCAGAGTGCACTTCATGCTTCTGAAGGTACACCTAAAGGGGCTTACGATACACCTAGAGAATGTTATTATTCAGTAGCCGTCCTTAGACAAGCAAGGCAAACACAGCTAAACAGAGTAAAGTGATTTTCCTGCTTTGGCCTCTCTCATGCCTTTCAGTGTCTCTTGACCAAAAGGGGCTGTTATCTACTGTGTGTTTGTGACACCAGATTCCCATTCTGTCCTCGGCCGCCTAACTGCGGGTGTTGTGAAATGGAAGAGGAGGATGGAGAGGAAGAGGAAGTGACCGTATGTCTGTATGACGATGTCGATGACGATGCTGTGCCCTGACGATGGTGCGTTTGGTGCTGGTTGGTTAAATTTCCAGCAAAGACTCTGTCCACTGCTCCGCGGCTCGGTGGACCCTGCTGCAGATTCAGGATGCTATCTATAGCACACTGCAGATGTTCGTTTAGCGAGTTGTCCAGTGGAGGGCTACCGCTCGAGAAGCTGGCATTGTCCATGTCTGGGGAATCCGATTTGGATCGTTTCGCAGGAAGTGATGAGTCTCTCGCCCAGGATGTTTCGCCAAGAGACGGAGGGCCTGGTGCATGCTGGTCCATCCGAAATGTGCCCACTGCCCACTCACAGTTTTTGCTCATATGCCCCATGACCCTCCCCATGTGGTCCCCAGGATTTCCATCCTCCTCGTCCTCTTTATCAGAGCCTTGTTGCTGCTGTTGATATGCATTTTTAATTCCATGGTAAAATTCATGTTCTACAGATGCCAAGCCCTGTGACCCTGGATCAATGTGGGTGTGAGGGGTTTTACAGACACCTTGCTGCTCCAATTTCACACTGGCAATAACCGTCCTCTCCACTGGAGGGGAGGATGCAGGTGCTGCTGGCTGAACAGGTCCCACGTCTCCTCCTCCTGGCACTCCTGGTCGGTGATGAGGGCTGATGTTTTTGCGGTATGTCTTGCGAAGTGGGAGCCGGCAGGTGGTCGGCTGAGGTCCTGAAGTGGAGGTAGGGTCCCGTTTGGCCCCAGACACCTCATAGTGCTCTGGAGTGCCATTCACTTGCACTGAAGAGGTGGAAGAGGATAAGGACGAGGACAACGATGACCAGCCAAGAGAGACTGAAGTGGGCTGCACAGCTGAAGAAGTTGTAGTTCCCGTCCCTGCATGTGTGGTCACTGCACTGAAAGTGACAGAAGCTGAGGAATTTATGGTTGGCGGTGAAGTCCTTTGCACTACCGACGGTTGGGTTACAGGTAGTCTTGTTTTAGGGGGCGGATCAGGGACTTGTGGTAGTGGAGTGTGCTGTGGCTGTAAATGAACAGGATCTAATGCAGTGTTATGAACCACTTTGCTGAACCCTGCCTCTTGCTTAATCTTCAACTTCAAACCGATGCGCTGACGTGCCTCGTAGGTCTTTATCGGAGGCTTGCTAGTCCGCTGAGGAAGTGCATCATCGTCCTCATCGTCATCGTCTGCAGAATGAGTCGAGGAAGAGCTGGGGCCAAAACTGCGCTCAGAGCTCAATCCCGTGACTTTTGCGCAAGGCCGTACCACTGACGCGGGCACGGGAGTGCAGCTAGTGGACCACGATACCAGAGCTCCACCTCCTCCTTGTTTTATCACTAGTTTGGTGGGGGGAAAGGGAACAGGTGCAGGGTTAGCGGTGGGAGCAGCGGTCACTGAGGTAGAGGCAGGAGCTGGGGCGCTGGCTGCTTGGACTGTTGCTACAGCAGATTTAACAGAGCTCAATTCCATTGCTGCAGGCCCAGTTTTAACAGAGCTCAGTTCCACTGCTGCAGGCTTCACACCACTGTCTGCAATCCTGTTCACCAAACACGAGCTGGCCACAAACTCCTCTGTAGAAAAATAACGAGAGTGTTAAATAAAGAACCCGCTGATATTGCTTCTAAGACTTGAACGTAAATATTAATCCACAACTATATTCCCTGTGTTGCACCAATGTTACAGCAGGGATGCTTCATACCAGGCACTGAATCTTTAAAATTTAGGCTGTGGTCCCTTCTGAAGCCGCCATGACCATCCTAATCATAAGTCTACACCACTTCGAACAGCGAGAACTCTGAAGGGGTGCTTTGTGTAAGGGTTCATTTACAATGTACTAGACAACTAATGTAATATATTTATACATGTGTATATAATGTGTATATAATGTGTATATTGAAGTTTGTGACTTTTACAAAGTGGACTTTATGTTAACTAAAACTGGTATACAACTGCACAATTCACAATAATAAAAGGCTACATGAGTAAATATTTATGGTCATGCTATCTGCTATCACCCAAATGACAATGGGTTCCCTTTTGAGTATGGTTCCTCTAAAGATTTCTTCCCCATATCAACTCATGGATTTTTTTTTTTCTTTGGATTTATATCCAGAATGTTCGATGTAAAATGTGCTATACAAGTAAAACGGAAATGAAATTGAGTTGAAAGAAGCATCCTGTTTTTGACGTGAAAACACACAGTCATGCTTGAACACTTACACAGCTTCTGTTTTTTAATAATAAAAAAACACAAACACACACTAATTAAAAAAAAAACACTGGATATATGAATATAACCCCATATTACAAAGTTTACACTGCGCATCATTAGTTATGGTTGCAATTTGCTGTGTAAATATAGTGCACCATATAGCGCTTAATTTATCAGTTTAACCTGCATTTAAATGTCATTTTTCAGTTCAGTTCCCTTTCCATTATTCCCCGAGTGCAGAATTAAATGTGACTTTACCTGGCTTCTCCTTGGCTAGTATCCTGTCTTGGTTCAGGGCAATCTTCTCCTCTTGAATAAACATCCTATCAATCATGACCATCTCTGCAGAAGGACCCAGCCTCTGCTCAAAACAACAACAGAGGCATCAACACAAGGTCAAGGTTACAGGTGGGATGAACTGTGTAAAGTAAAAAACCTGCGTGTCCTCCTACCCTCGATTCTTCAAACAGCAGGTGTCGATATTTATCCAGCATAGCTTGTGTGCGCTTCAGAAGTTGGCTGGAGACGTTTTCAAACTCATCGTCCACTGGGCAGAGAGCCACAAAGGAAGCGTTACACAATTGGTAGCGAAGACATTAACGTGAATTTATACGCTCGGGTGATATACTGTATACAGTATACAAGGGCTCTGTAGTGTGTACGATTAGGTGGGTTACCTTTGCAGTAGTCTTGAGGTGAGGGAGCCATGCCCTGGTACACATGGTAGGGTAAGAGTCGATAGAGTGTGTCCTCGAAAGAGTGGAAAGGTGAGCTGTAGTCTGGATGCAGTACAGAAGCCTGAAATTTCCTTAGCTGTTCTAGTATCCTATAAACACACAAACACACACACACTTTAAGAACGTAAGTCTGGACAAACCTACAGCCATATAGTTCCTTCTACAGACTGGAGTAGAAAAACTGGATTATACAGTATTTCTGGATCAAATTTGTTTTTCTGATCAGATGGTAAAAATAAATAGTTCAATTCTTCTCAAAACCTACAAAGGCAAACAAACGGTATGTACCGTGCTTCTTTGCTTGGCTCCATACTCAAAGGCCTTTTTAAAGCGGACGTCTGTGGAAGATCACAGAAAAAACATAAAACATTTAGTGTATTATTAATAAACATCCGCATGCCACACCGATGTACTAAAGTCACCACATTGCATCATATGAAGGAACAAGTTTATATGACCCTTGCCTGGGTTTGAACCAGAGCTGAAGACTGTAGGTTAGACATCTGTTGAAGTCCACTGCCCACAACTTGTATCTGTAGTCCTGGTTTACTTAATGCCAGCCCTCCAACTGCACTTATAACCCCAGGCTTTGCCTGCAGAGAATACGATACCTGGTTAAAAACGATCATAGCTGAAATAATCTAAATATACATTAAATAAAAACCTACATCGGGTCATACAAGTTACTAATGATTCAGACCTGAACAGACTGAGGAAGATTTAGAGGGGATTTTCCTTGATTAACTGTGACTCCACTTGGCCCAGAAGGTCCAAGAAATACCTGGCCATCATTTGAACCTGAAATATTAAAACACAAGTATTTAAAAAAAAAAAAAAACTTCTATTTGCAATTATAAATAACCGAGTGGAGTACAAAAATAGAGGGTTCACCTGAACCTGATGACTTGATGAAGACAGACTTCTGTTGCAACAGAGATGTGACAGATCCACTGACTGCGCTGCTGGTTGAGGGGTTCACCAGTGAGGCTGGCGGTTTCTCAGGCACTTTGCTAAACTGACTGGCCTGAGACGGAGTCTGAAGTTGTTGTTGTTGCTGCTGCTGCTGCTGTTGTTGCTTTGCCTGAAGTAGGATGTTTTGCTGAACCTGAATAAACACAGAAAATGTCTGGTTAGAGCAAGGGCTCTGTAGTGTGCATACATTTCTAGTAAACAAACAAAAAAATCATTTCGGGCACTCATCATGCTGGTGACATTTCAGTAGTCTAAATTAAGGTTTGATAAAAGCTTGCCTGGCTGAGCTTTTCCCGGAGTTGCTTCTGTTGTGGTGAAAGCTGGGTGATGGATGACATTGTCTGTAGTTGTGCACTAACCAGCTGTAAATGGTGCTGCTGTTCAGCAGTCAGGCCTGGCACCTGCTGTTTCAACACAGCCCCAGCCGTGGTACATACTGCAGGGGTCACATAATGTAACTGTGATGAGGAAACCTGGGGAGGTTTCGGGGAGCAGGACGACGCAGGCAGCTGCTCCTGCTGGAGGACCACAGGCTGAGAAAGAACCTGCGGAATCTGCACCTGAACTGGCTTGGGCTGCTGCGGCAGAGCTTGAGCAACTGGCTGAGACGGCTGTGGGGAACTGCCTATCGAATTGTGTATTATAAAGAGGGGAGGTATAGATGAAGGTGTGCATGATCGAGAAGGTGCTTGGGACTGAGAAGGGGGCTGTGCCTGGGGCTGAGAGGGGGGTCGGGACTGTGGAGGGTGAGGAGACTGAATCTGAATAAGGGGTGAAGCCTGGGATGGCTGCGGGCTGTCCGATAGAGTCGGCGTTGCACTGTGAGGGGCCGCGGACGGAGAAGGTGAGGCGCTTTGGATCTTTACAGCTTGCTGCTGTGCCGCTGATGAAACCTGGAGATTCGGAAATCAAAAGGCAACCAGATATGAAATATGTGAAATATTTTGTACCTAGTTACAGTATGTAACTTGACAAACACTGAAATTTATATTCAAGATTATGGCAGCAATATACAAGCAGCATAGTAGGACAGCAAGGAGAAACATAAAAGAATTGCTGTTTATTTTTCTACAATGAGAAACAAAAATTCCTCATCTTTGCAGAGAGTGTACAAACTGCGCAACAAACATCTGTAACAGGACATGGTTTGTTTACTATATTTCACTCAGTGAGTGAAATATACTGTAAAAGTAATACAAAAACGAGTGTAGCAATGCCATAGTTTAATGAGACTAGTTAAGATTGGTGTATTTAATTTTGGCTTGTTAGGATTGGTGATAAAGGAATGTCTATGGGAATACAAGTTTTGATGAAGAGGTAGTGAGAAAGAACAACTTTAATTCTCATACATTACCCGGGTGAAAAGAGAGTCACCACTTGGATTTAAATAAGCAAATACTTAAGAGCCTTTGAAAGCATAATACTGCAGAGATTCGTATGCTTCAGCTGGCAACAATCGTTTTAACCCCTAACTGATTCAACGGGTATTCTCTCATTTCTCAAAAATATCAGAAGACACAGCCCATGGTTATGGAGAAGATGTGCTTCAAAAATGTCCAATTATTGGCCTGCATCAAGTGAAGAAAACAACAAAACAGAAATTACTGGAATGAATTGCAACTGTTAAGAGCTGTCCAACATATTTAAACCCTGGAAGGACAGTGCTGAACCGTCAAACTCGTGGACACCCATGATTGAAGGTCGCTTAAAGACTTGGGGAAGTTGCATCGTAGAAATCAAAGCTTTGTTAGTCAAAGTAAGAGCATTTCCACATGCACAAAGTGACAACAACTCTCAGCATTGGGATTAAACAGCTGTGTGGCCATAAGAAAACTATTTGCTAGCTTGGGGAAGTGGAGCATAAAGATTGAACTTTGGAGCAATGGGAAAAAGTCTGACAAGCCCAGCACATGAAGCAATGCATCCATCATGCATAGTGCCCACTGTAGAAGCCTCTGCAGACAGTGTTTTGATCTGGGGTCGTTTCACTTGGTCAGGTCTAGCCTCAGCTAGATGTTATGCGGCAATAAAAAAAAGAAGTCAGCTGACGACCTGAATATAATGAACGACCAGGTAATCACGTCTTAATAGACAATAATACAAGATCTCAGACAAAACTCTGGATGCGAAGAAATGTTTTGGTGCATACGGTTGTCGGACCATGTCGCGGCAAATCCGAGCGATAATTAAAGCTAAAGGCATCCCAGCAAAAGGCAACGTGTTTTAAAGTATCTATTACATTTCACTCATCTTCTTAACGTTTCACTCATCTTCAACCCTCAACCCTACTACCGTGCGTTTTATTATTACATTGATTTTATAGTAATAACCAAACATACACACACACGAACTTTAACTTTTTATTTTTAGAAGGTAAAAAAAGTTTCAGTCCGTCTCTTTTCCAAGCCACATGTAAGTGGCTAATCAATGATTTATCTTATAATTAACAAAAATAATAAATTATAAAAATATTTTGTGTGCGCAGTTCTCCTCTAAAGACATTTATCCTGACATTTATCCTGGTCAGAGCAATGCTGCAGTGTCACTGGACACATGCACCCTGAATGGGATGTCCGTTATGATAAAACTGACTTTCTCACAGCCATGTTTTTAATTCCACACTTAAGTAAAATCACGTAAAACTTCATGAACACAGTAACTCAAACTGGGTACTCCGGAGACAACAACGCACCACCCTTATTGCCCCCAAATTATATGCATTGCAAAAATGGCAATTAATTCCATCTGTTTCATCACGTTTACGTTACATTATTTGCTGGGAGGGGGATTTAAAAACACTTTACCCCTACAGCCTTAAAATAATAGACAGATGATGTTTGGACAAGTACAACATTACTGATAGAACAGCACATTACTGAAGAAAAACACAAACACATCATGCTGTCATTACCTCACGTAGCACGGAATCTAATGAATAGTGGACCATGGAAATTAGCAGGGAAGGAAGGACAAGCAACAAATTAACAAAATTATAATGCAGATCAGAATCAGATTGGCATAGCAACTGAAAGGAGCACACAGTGCTAAGAGGAAAGGCATGGCAGAATGTGAGGTCCAGCAAAAAAGTGTGTATGTGCATGGAGAGGGAGCAGTTTCACCGGATTACAAGGTGTTCCAATAGAGCTGAACAGTAATGTTTTGGAAGTAAATGAGACTAATAGTTTTGCAAAGCTTTTTGTTTATTAGCAATAAGATGTAAACTGGTTGACTATGACTACTCGACTGAGAAATGATGCTCCTGTAGAATTTATTGGCCTCCACAGTGTCTATGTTATTACTTTTTAAATGATATATAATTTAATCAAAAGCACTGATGAGGCACTTAAACCAAGGCCCATTAGTGAGGACACTGATGCTGTAACCATGGGAAATGCACAGGGGTCAAAACCAAAGTAAGTATATAAAAATAAATATGCCTATGGTCATTTTAAAAATGCAATAACAGGTTTTATTTAAAAATGGCTTTTTCCCCCACTCTCAAAATATTGCTTTTCATTTCATAATGAGACTCATTTACAATCATTTAATTCTCCGGTAATCAGTCAGTCTGCTCAAATGGGGCATTTCCCATCAGTATTTTTTGCCTGAAGAGGACGGTCACAGTGCCAAATGTCACGATGGCTTTTAAACAAAGAACCACACAGTAGACCTTAAACCCTAATTTGACACACATTTGATTCTTAGGGGCATCTAAACACACAAATCTGATATTTGTCAGGTCGGATCAGAGTAGCTTTCGCATGTGGTCCTAGATCGGATACATATGCTATACGTGGTTGTGAGACTTGAATGCGATCGGAATTCATGCGAATTTTTATCCCTGTGCATGACATCATCAGTCTGCACCGGCAATGCCGGGGTCTCATTTCAACAATGGAGGAGAGCGGAGAATGTAGTCAGTGGAGAGAGAGTGAAATCTGTGATTTAATAGATATCTGGGGCTATAAATCTGTCCAAGCAGAATTTGAAGGAACTTGCAGAAATAAACAGTGTTTAAGATCATTTCAAAGCGAATGACTGAACGTGATGACGTAGGCAAAGTCGTATTAACTTGTGCATACGTGTCATACATTAGAGTGTGACTAAAAATAATTATAAATGTGAACTTTTCTGACATGCAACTCCGAAATTAGCAAAACATTTTTTACTTGAACATGGTGACAGCCTAGTGAGCTCTGAATTGCAATGCTTTCTTTATCTGATCAAACAGCTAGACTATAACAGCTGAGGTGATTTTGACCCACATTCAAGATCTGCCTGCTGCACCCACGTTTATTTAAAAAATTTATACAAGATGTGATTATTGGCTACCACATCACATTATTAGTCATAATAAGAAGCATCTCTCATGTAATTAGGAGCTGCAGCCTGATTTATGAGTGTAATGTTCCTGAACAAAGTGTATTATTTACTTTATCATCCTTTTACCTAAATGAGTTTGGAGAAGGAACTGAAAGTTAGTAGAGTTAACACACCTCTGCATGTTATTAAAGTTATTCAGAAATATTCTTCTCAGCCATGCACTCAAGCAGCCTTTAAAAGTAATGCAGGCTATATATTTATTATTTGGTGTGTTCTGGCCTGAACATTCTTCACAATCTTCTCTGACCCACTGGTTTTGACTGACTGATTACATAATTGTCTTTTTGATATAGATGAGAGAACAGAAACATTATAAAATAAATTTTACTGTGAAATAA
>JAOTRS010000032.1:9211733-9231646 GCA_028565755.1 Dinotopterus cunningtoni
TGTTAGACCTTAAAATAACCTGTTAGACCTTAAAATAACCTGGGTGCACATCACATTAAAGGTGGAAAAACATGACATGATGTACCTTGGTATGACTTTTTTTTTACTTTCCAAAAACCTGTAATTTTAACAGGGGTGTGCACATATTTTATAGCCACCGTAATAACGACATTAACAACAATATGATTATAGATTTTTATTAGACTTAATTTTTTTTTTTTTATATATATATTTGTGAATAATTGCACCTGACTGGCAGAAACCGAGTTAGCTGCTGTGGCTGTCCATGTGTGTAAGACAAACCGGGTAACCTCACTCGAGTGGGTGTGCGAGTCGTTTCAGCTGCCTCCGTGTGTGTGTGTGTGTGTGTGTGTGTGTGTGTGCGCGCGCGCTTGAGTGTTGTGCGGTACCTACGCTATGGTGTGTGTGATATGAACGCGATGTCCTGCCCTTCCCTGTCGTCTCCGATCGCGGAATCATGATCTGCTGTCTTCCCCGGGACTCTTCCGCCTCGAGGCGAACAAGGGCGATTGTGAAAGCGTGTTAATTCTAAACCGCGTCGTCGCGCTGCTCGCGGGATTTGCAGCGTTTGCTTTGCCGGAGCCTGAGGATCTCGCGCGGTGGCCACTTTTGGTGATGTCAGCTCGGCCGTCACTACTGACATCGGCTTCCCTCCCGGACGCGGCGGAAAGGTAGTAGGAAACATATCAGCGTCAGTTAAAACACAAACCTCACTGTTGTTCAAAACACGGGACTGGCATTTTGTAGTAACTGTTAAAACCGGTCCAGTAACCGACACCGCGTCTGTGTCGCGATGAAGAAATACCTAACATTTCACATCGTTGTGTCGCTTGCTATACATACCCGCTGTAAGATGTACTGAAACGTTACTTAGCTGAACGGAAGAGCGGGGCAGTGTTAGCTAGTCTGCTGCAGTTAGCTAGTGGCTAAGTGGCTAGCTACGGTTTTCATGCAGTGAAAGCTAATAATCTGACGACAAACAAGGCAGGCAGACGTCAGGGCCGTTTCCAGGTTACTGTCAAATGGCGCAGAACAAAATGCTTCTAACGATAATGGACGACCAGTTAATCCTTCTGCGTGTTATTTTTTTCTGCGTTTTTTTTTTGTAAAGTCAGGTAGTTAAAAAGGAATGTGCTGTCACACTCAGGCAGGAGCTTGGAGAATTCTGTCTGTCTGTCTGTGTGTGAGTGTATCACAGGCGAGACGGTCCAAGCCACCGACTGAACCTAGTGCTGGGGGACATGAAGCCCAGTGTGTCTCTGAGACTAGGACAAGTTCTGTGTTATTGTGTGCTAACTTTATTCTCCACCACCACCACCACACTGCCTGACTTCTTATGACCGTTGTTGCGTTTTCTAAATAAACCTCGTGATTCTGTTTAAAAGTTTATCATATTGTTCCTTGATATAACGTTACATAATGATCAGGCGAGGAACTGGTGTAACCTGTGCTCAGGTTTTGGGAGTTTATTATATCAACAGTGTTTCTGATAACAATGCTTTCACAATGCTTGTTTCTGTCAAACTCTACATTGGAACCAAAGCTGGTTGGGCTTTAAACAGGTGACATCTGATGCTTGTGATAGTTCTTAAACTTGACTGAAATGCTGTCAAATGTGCATGGGAACTGTTTTATTTAGGTTTTTTTTTTTTTTTTTAAAGGAGTTTGTGAAAACTTCTTAAAGGTGCTGCCTTATTGTATCAGGGACACATAAAATATACATTACACACAGCTTAAAATTTTCTGTCCACTTTATTGCATGATCTACCGTACTATGCAACATCCTCATAACTCCTAGTAAAGGCGATACAAGGTCTGCATACTTTATATTACGGAGGTGTTTACAGTAGGGATGGGAATCACCAATCACCTCCGGATACAATGTTATCACAATGCCTAGGTGCCGATTCAGTTAAAATTGCGATTCTGTAAGTGTCATTATTTTATAAATATCCTGATTCGATGTAACATTCCCCCCAATTGTGTTAAAATTTAAAACATTTAAAATTGTTTATTGATTTAATTACATGTAGGCCGTTCCTTATAACATTAGTTTTCTACAATACAAAATAACTTCAAACGCAAGAGTTAATAAATGAAACAAAAAAAAGCTACATTTTAACTAAGCAGCACAGCCTCAAACACCTCCAAAGACTCAAAACTCAATTTGACAGTGAGCGCACAGATTGAGTGGCTGCGAGTACGCAGGTGCATGTGGCTTCTTACGCACATGATTTTAACTAATTAGCACTCACTGTGTTTTGAGATTGGTGAAATTGTGTGTAATCAGTGGGTTTAAGACTGATTCGCGCACAGATTGGAGGCTTATTACATACGATTTTTGAAAATGTAACGTCATAAAAATGCATTTTTATTGCATCACTCGGAAGCTTCTGTGCTTGTTACGGAATCGTTTATATCTAAGGTTGATCAGTCAAACATGGCCAATCAAACTGAAAAACAGCCAAGTCTGGGCACTGGAAGACCGATAGACTGGTTCATCTCTATTATAAATGTAAAAGTAAAAAATAGATTTTTCAGTTAGTGTGGTGATAAATTAATCGCCACACAAAATCACAATTCATGAATTCATGAATCAATTGTTTTCCCCCATCGCTAGTTTGTAGGGAATATCGATTCACTTCACAGGCTTTACATGTATCAAAAAAAACATGGTGACAAATCTATTTAAAAAGAGTTTTGTTTCTTTTTATTTTCTGACTTTTAAGAAAAGCTTGATCTTTTTTTAAAAAAAAAAAAAATCAAATTGTATACAATGCAACCTGAACAGTAGTTTCACACATACAAGAAACGATGGTTCTTTGCACTCACATAAGCAGCACAGCATCCTGTGTTGCATCCTAAGTTTGTTTCAAAAAAATGTTTCTTGAATTTGGATAATTATAAAACTGAGATATTGTAGAATCCCAATACAGATCAAATCGGCATCTTGGTATTGTGATAATGTCATATCGGCTTATCCCTGTTGATTTGCAATCCTACTTATTAGAGGTGTCATTTTTAGCGTATCTGTAGCCTACCGTGTGATAAAGGTTGTTCGGGTTAGTGCACGTTGTGATCTGAGTGAACATAGTTTAGTTTTAATCATGACTATTAGAGATCCGATACTACAACAGAAGTGTGCTCTAAACTGTTCACAATATGTTCTAATCTGTCCCTTTTTTCAGGACAGATGTGATAATCTTAGTTTGTGCTATTTAAGTTCTTTTACATTGAAATCTTTGTACTTAGTGTTGTTTGTAAGAGACTGAGAGTAACATAATTTATATTCTCTATATGTATGTACTGTATACGTAGCTGAATTGACAATAAAGTTGACTTTGACTTGACTTTGACATAGGCAGGACAGCATCCTCTGTGGAATGAGCAAATTATTTCATTAAGTTTATTAAGTTTGTTTAGAAGTGTAGCAGAATCTTAAGAAAAAAAAAATGATACAGAATCAGGATATTTATAAAATCGTGATCGTGCCTTGTGAACATAGGTGAAGAGCATAGAATTCAGGTGGAATGCATCTACCTCTTTTTTTTCCCCCCTCTCTAGTTAAAGAGAAAGATTAATTGCATAGTCCTGTTGGAATTAATGCACATTTTTATAAGCAGTTAAAGATCTGTAACCTCTGTAAAGCATATGTTATGCAAGAAACCAAAAAAGGAACCAAACAGAATGGTCTAAACTGTCCGGGGAAATTTAAGGTGTGTTGACAGATTCACAATATCAGCTTCGGCATCGAGTAACATGCAAGCAATCGTTCCACCTTAAAAAGTTGGTGGTCATATTGAAGATGAAAATATAACTATGTTGCAAGCTGATGCAAACTAATAAAAAGAAAAAGGGAGAAAAACATGCTTCCTTATTTTATTTATTTTTTTTAAGGAAGGGCTAAAAATTAAATGAAACCTTGTGCTTTGTTCTTATTGCCTAGGCTAGCCTGTTACCTAAGCATGACCTCTGTCTGCACTGTGACATTTCCTTAGTAAAGTGCTTTTAAATGAGTCTTCATTTGCTCAGCGAGAGGAAGTAAATGAAATGATTTAAAACATGACCTAGTTGTGTTCATTCTTCACCTAAAGTGCTTAATTCCAGGTCCAGTCTCCTGTTTCGGTTTTTAGTGAACTACAGAGGCAGAGCAGGATAAGACGAAGACAGTGAAGCAATTTTTTTTCATATAATACTTAGACGTAGGTCAGTTTTTTTAAGGAATGTATTATGTGCATTCCCTATGCTAATAGGTAAATTAGGGATGGGAATCACCAGTGACCACCCGATACGATATTATCACAGTATCTAGGTGACGATTCGATTAATATTGTGATTCTATAAGTATCACAATTTTTTAAAATAAATATCACAATTTAATATAAAATTTTTCAGTTTTTCAGTTTTATTACAATTGTAAGACCTTAAATCTTAAAAATAACAAAATTGTCAGTACTCGTTCCTACGACAACATTAGTTTTCTCACTTAAAAACCAAGAGCAGCATTTAAACAATACAAACTAACTTCATTCATATACAAGAATAAAACATTTAACTTAAAATTAGATTCAACAAAAATAAAATGCGTTTCTGTTTCACCATCGAAAACTCGTGTACTCAGCACAGAATCGGTTATATCTGAGGCTGATTGGCCATGGCTGGTTGACTGATGCATCTCTACTACTGTATACTGTAAATGTCAGTGTGTCAATGTGTGAATCAGCACTCAAAAGAATCGTGATTTATAACTGAATCAATTAACTGCACTGTCGCCTTCCACCTCCAGGGTCCGGGTTCGATTCCCTGCCAGATTTGATTCCTGCCTCCTTGTGCATGGATTTGCAGGTTCTCCCCGTGCTTGGTGGGTTTCCTCTGGGTACTGCAGATCAGCCTAATTGTTGTTCCCAAATTACCCGTAGTGTGGGAGTATGTGTATGTGTGTTTACTGAGGTGGATTGGGACCCTGTCCAGGCTGTATCCCGCCTTGTGCCCTCCTGGGATAGGCTCCAGGCCCCCCCATGACCCTGTATACAAGATAAAGTGGTATACTGTAGATGATGAGTGAGTGAGTGAGTGAATGAGAACATATACTATTCAATTACATAACAAATGTAAATGTCATAAACTTGCATGCCTGCAACTCATATAAAATAAAACCCCAAAAGAAAGGAAGCCATTTAAAAAGAACTACTTTTTGACCTTGCTGTGACCCTGACCCTGAATGGATCAATTCCGAAATCAGTCATAGTTCCATATAAAACGCACAAGCTTTCAGCTGCTGCTTCTTGAGCTATCATTCTAGTGAGAATCTCAGACGGATGCATGAATGTACTGACTGGTGGCAGAATTTTAGAGGTTTGCTTGCCAGAAAATGGGCCTTGAGTTCCTAAACATGAAGGTGTAAGGTAACAGGAAGAATTTTGCTCAGGACAAACTGTTTCAAACATTTGCCCTTGATGTTACCTTGACCTTGTTTGGATCAGTTCAGAATCTAATCAGTTCATCTGATGGGTACAGAAGCACGTCCATTTAATTCCTCCAAACATTCTGCTCTAACAAAAATCTCATGACATTCCAACGGATAGATGGAAGTGCAGTCAAACAATACCTTTAAATTACTAGCTTATGCTTCATTTTAGGTATGGAAGTTTTTGTCTTTATGCCCCCTTGTCATGTCCTTTTCATGTAGGAGTTTGTAATGACATGTAAATTATTGGATCTTTGTCTCTCTGTAATAAGAGTGAAGGTCCTGACAGTAATGATGGCTTGGTATTGAGTAACTGAAAGTGTCAAAGTCGTCATATCACTGATATCATTTAATGCTTTTGTAATTGGGTGATTATTACTTGCTACTGTTATTGGTGGATTATGGTTTCTGTTTCCCATCAACCGCCTGAAAAGTTTTTCTTGTGTTTATTTTCTTGTTCTTTGACTGTGGCACTAAGAACCTCAGTCGCAGTTTGTATTAAACGTTCCCATTCTCGTCTATGGTGAGATGCAGTGGTAGGGTTAAATAACTAGTACATGCTGTTCCAGTCCTCGATGGCTTGTCACAACTCCCTCTCAGCACGTTTAATTCGATTGTCCAAATATGTGTACCGTTTTACGCACACACACACACACACACAGACACAGACAAAAGCTATGTCTAAAACCTTTGTTTTTAAACGGAGGCCTTCCCTTAGTTCAGCAAGTTGTTCTTGTGCTTGCGCTGGCATGTCTTTCAGCTTTCAATTGCAGATGAACTCCATTAGTCATGAACCAAGTCATAAGACACAGATGGAAATGGAAAGTAAAAATTGAATCTCTCCTTTAGCAATTTCAAATGCTCAACAATGAGGCCAGACACTGCACTGTGTGAATGCAGCATGAACTGTGGAAACTTTTTAAGAGCTGTCTTTTAATTTTCCTCTTACTGTGCGTATCTCATTCAGTTCTTTTAGATTCATCAAAATCAGTCAAGTAAGAGAATTTTAAACAACAAATCATCTCTGCTTAATATGGTTTCTTTTGCAAATTACAAAAGTTTTCTGCCCCAAGTTTATACATTTGTGCTACAAACTAAACACACGAAATCCATTAGATAAAGACTAATATATATAGTATATTATGTATATATTATATAATGTCTAGTCCTGAAGTATCTCATTTCCTGAAATTTTGTTAAGCAGGACTATATAGAACAAATATTTCCACTCCCGATGAACACAACATTTGCTAACAGTGATACACTCAAATTCAAAGTAAATTTTCCAATAGATATGATTTGATATGATCCCCACCAAAAAAAAAACCCCCAAAAACAAAAGCGATGCTTCCAGTATCAGCAGTCATACAGTACCAGTTAAAGACTTGGAGACAATTCTAGACAATCTAGAACAATATTGGAGATTTCAAAATCTCTTTAGAGTTTCTTTAGAGTTACCAACCTCAGAAAAACCACCAATTAACAGCACTTCAGTTTAGAGCTGTTATAAAGGCTTTACAGATCATGAACAGCAGATTAGTCTCAATATCAACTGTTCCATTGCTTTACAATGTAGAAAGAAATAAACATCAGGAAAGACCATGGCATTAGAAGGTGTGTCCAAACATTTTACTGATAGTGTATCGTGATGTATTCACTAATTGTAATGTTCAAGCAAGGAACCCCTTCCTATTTCTTTAGCTGCTTAGGAAAAATTGCTTTGCATGCAGGCAGTGTGACATTTCAGCAGTTGTGTATGCGCTTTTTTTTTTTTTATCTTAGCCACTATCTCAGATACTTGACAAGTTCAAGTACTCTCTTTGAAACTTGTTGACACTTTGTCATAGATTTTCATTGTTTATGTTGGTTTTTTTAAGTGATTAAATTACTGTGCCTCCATGCTAGCTAGTGGTTTGCAATTTTGTTGTCATATGTCTATGTTTGCTTGGAACTATCATACTATTTCTCCCCAAGTTTCTCCCCAAGAACAGGGCATGATGGTTCCTCAGCATGGGTGAAACCATATGCCTAGGGGTGCTGCTAGAGATTCTCGGCCCCTTGAATACCCAACCAACCTTGACAAGCCAGTTGTCACAGCCAAACACACCAAACCTGAAACCCATGTGACATGTTCAAAGCTTTTACAACATAAATTAACTTATTAATATTCTACTACTATTTGGTAGGCTGTATAATAAATACTCTACGTAACAGACAGTGTGCTATAAAACATGTTTAATGCAGTCAAAAGATGCATTGTGTCCTATTTTTATAATTTTCATTAGCAAGTGTCAGTAGTATGCAGTTGCATTCTGGTGTAATTAAAGAAGCGCTGTAAAACCAAGAGTTCTGCAGGTTTTTATAATATCCATAGACTGTACTAGTTTTATTCACTTATTAGTAGTCCTTTACTGAAGGAAGCTGAGTTATTTAGTGAAAACATCTTGTGCTGACTTTGATTAAAATGAAAACCTGCAGACTGTTGGCCCTCCAGTTAGCTCTGTGTTAAGGTACAATTACTGTCAACATTATCTGCTGGGAGCTGGGCTTGGGGAGAATGTGACATCAGGCTCACTGAAGCTGCATCTGCGCATGACACAAGAAGATTTGTTTAGATTGTGTGTGCATGAACTATATTATTATTCTCCAGGTTTGGGGTAACTTTTGAATAAAGCAGCAAATTATTAGCTCCTTTTATGAGGGTACAATGGTGCATCTGGAAACACATGTATTACACGCATAATTCATACGTTGGACCAGCAAAGAAAAAGAAAATAATCCATTCCCACCCTCTGGTTTTCTGTCAGTGGATTCAAACAGACCCTTTTTTTCTTTTTTTGCACAAAAAAAGATAAAAATTTAAATAAAAAAATATAAAATTGCACAATTTTTAAAGGGCTTTTGTCACTCAGGATCTCTTGGGATCCTTCTTAATTGTCATGTGAAATGATTTTCATAAAGTTGTGCTTGAATTTGTTCATTTGAAGATGATAAAGTGTGTTGAAAGGCTTGAACAGTTCATTTATTTTTTATAATGAAGATTTCTTTGTTTCTCTGGCACAAAAGTGGGAATAAATAACAATAAAAAAAAAAGGAAACCATATCACACTTGAGGTTGTGCCGTGTTGCTGGATATAGCATGGCTGTGATGCGGTTATAGCTGTGCCCTCGTGCCTAAAAAGGGATAGATACTGTAGATAGATAGATATTTTATTGATCCCGAAGGAAATTCCAGATTCTAGCGACCAACAGTTTAATTATCAAGTGTAAAAGTAGTTTTAAATTCTTACCAGTACAGTGTAACCAAATGATAAGGAGAATTAGACATGGAAGTGGTGGACAGTCCAATAAATCTGGTAGCTGACAGTTAGTGAAATTAATAGTCTTCATTAGACGACTTGTACCGTTCATTATAACCACTTGTAGAATGCCTTTCATCTAATCAAACGGCTCGGTCAGAACTAACTGTTGTATAATAATAATTAAAATATTGGTATCGGTGTCCAGACCTTCGAAACCTCATTCTGCGAAAAAGTCATCAACTTTCTTTTCTCCTAATGCAGTCTAACAGTTGTGATCATGTGAATCTTTTGGTATAAATATTTGTAAATCAGCTTAGCTGTGCTTTCTGTCCAGAATTTGAGCTCAACTACGAGTTCTTCCTCAACAACTAGTCCATTTTTATGGAAACTGTGTCTGCCAAATTCTGCATTTGAGTGACTCTATGCTTTCTGAGTGTTGCAAATCTATCCCATATGCATTTTTGCTTATATCTGCAAAGTGGGGAAGCTGTACAAATGGCACTTTTCCAAAAAAAAGTAGGTTAAGTTGCATCAGCTATCTTTGAATTATTACAGTTGATAGAAGGATGTTAGACAAAACAAACACTTATATATGACTGATAAGTAATCCCACCCTGTCTTGAGCCTGCATAATTATTGCAAGCAAAACCAGATGAAAATCCCCAAAGCCTACAAAGCTTAAAGGATCATACTGTAGATAGAGTTAATGACTGTTAATGACTGTTTCTTGTCTACTTAACAAAATTAAATCCTTTTTAGCACATATTTCTATCAGGACTTTTGACTGCTAAATACATACTTCTTATTTTTAGACGACCAAACATTTACATATTTTTTTAAAGAACTCTGTTTACACTTTTTGTGTTGTATATTGCTTTGGTATCATAGAAAGACCAAAACTCATGCAACATAAGAAGTCGGCAACAGTAAACAGTTTTGTATTGTACCAAGTTTTAAGTGCATTCGCCATTAGACTGCTAAAAGGAATGTAGGTCTGAACCTACATTGTGCACTCTTATGAAACATTTAAAAAATTTTTTTACATCTTTTATAATAGCTACTGGTTCCTTTGTTGTTTGTTTGTTTTTGAAGTTAACCAGTTTATTAAACCTCACTGTAACGCTACTTTGCTCATGTATTTAGCAAACAGCTATACTCCACTTTCTCTTATGTTATATTTTATTTATGTTTACAGGATTGTCCATCTCTTGTATGTAATTGATATCTGCCATAGTATTACAGGGTTGTACAAAAAATGACTGATATTTTGTGTTGTCCCACATTATCCTCTAGCGGGACAAACAGCTTTGAATCCGTTTGATCTTATCCAAAGCAAGTTACAGAAGTGCTTTGAAGTCTGTTTCATCGAAACAAATCCTCATTTTGGTGTACTAGGTTCGGGATAAGTTACCAGCAGTCTAAAACCAAATGTTGGGTCTAAATAAAGTATGAATAACACAAAAGTGCTAATTTAATTTATTGATGGCTTTGTACAGTAGATATAAAATGTTTAGACGTCCTTGTTAAAACGGCTGGTTTGGATCAAGGTCTGAAATTATTTATCTTAGTTTAATTTTTTTTACATAACAAAAACCTGTAATTTTACCAAGGGTGTGTAGACTTTCTATATCAAGTGTAGGCCTTTAGTCTTTGCTTGAGGATAGCAAGTGACTTTGGAAGTTTTCCCATTAGGAACCCGGAATCGTTTCTCAGAACACTTGACCCCAAAGTCTGGCTCATTTTGATCAATGAGAACACAATCATTCTGGGCTCGGGAACCAGCGTACAGTTTTTGGGTACGGATCAAATTAGATATGGAAGCCAATTCTACCTTAACACAGAAGTGGACTGCTGTTTAGAACGTCTTTCTCCTCCGAGATCTTTGTGTGTGTGTAGCACGTGCCATTCTTGTCCACACATCTACAATGCCATAGCTGATAAAGTAAAAAGGCATGCACAAGAATTGCTCTTGACATCTTTTTTTTTTTTCAGAAATATCAATAATACTAGGCATTCTTGTTGTGTTTAATGACGGCTCGCAAACCAACTAGGTACACACTGCCGCCTGTTGTATGCAATAGTGAAAATGCGGAAGCATACCTGAATACGGAAAACAAAAATAATGTTAACGCTGGGCTGCGGGGGAGGCAGGGATGGGAAAGCAATCATTTCTGTTCATGGTGAAAATCCGTCGTGCTATCTGTAAAAGCGCTCTTAAATGTTAGAATGTAGGTGTATTCTGGATTGGAGATTAAATAGTGGTAAAGGGGCAGACTTGGCACAATGACAAAGGACTGAACAAACATCTCAGTGCCTTCTGTGGACGGAAATGACAAGATCTTTCTAATATACAGAAGGAAACAGCATGAGCAAGTACGTTTAGCCACGTGAGGCAGGATAAACAGATAGCTGTCCAGTGGGCTGGCAAACTGTCCATAATTTCCTAAATATGTAAGGAATGCACATAAAGGTACATACTTTTTTTTAATTAAACAACTATAATTATACATAATTAACAATTATAAGGAAACTGTCTTTTCATATGTTTTTGCCCGTTGCTGCAGTAGTTCATTAATGAACACAGGAGAAGGTAAAGAATGAATGCACTGTTTGTGTTTTGAATGATTTCATTTGCTTACTCGTGCCAGGCAAATAAAGCTGCATAAGAAACCTCAATTCTGAGGAAAGGTAAAGAGAGGCAGGCAGAGGTCATGCTCAGCTAACAGGCCAGGCTTTGAAAATTCAGAGCATGCTTTCATTTCCTGTGGAAACCTTTACTTAAAAAAAAAAAAACGCTCTATAAATTAAAGAATGTTTTGCTGCATTTTTTATTTCTATTAGTTAATGTTAGCTAGCAATATTAGCTGGTGAAAATGAATGTGAAAATTCTTGCATGTTACTCTAAGCATGAGATTTGAATCGATCACCACACCTCAATGTTTAATACAACAACTTAGACCATTACTGTACATTTGTTTTTGTGACATTTTTTTACATTTGAGCTGCAAGTGCGTACAAACATGTTTATAAATTCCAGTGAACTTATGTGAATATTTTTTCTCCTCACCTGAGGAAAATGCGACGAAGCATTTTTCCAGTGCGCTGTGACAGCACGTCATCTCTGCTTGTGAGGCTGCATCGGTAAAGGTGTGCTAATTCAAAGTTATGGATTCATTTTGAAGTCAGAGAAAAGGAAACTAAGTTTTGATTTTTTTTTCAGTTACACACACAGAAACTGTCAAAGAGACGGCACACTGTTGTTTGTGAAGTATCACTTTATTTGCTAACATTTCAGCGGCCTGACCATCAGATCATAAAAGCAGTATTGCATGAAATGGGCATGGTTAAAGCTAGACTATAAACACTGTGGTCTAACTGAAATGAACATCTTTTAACAAACAGTAAAGTACAAAGATGCATATCATTACACCCCTATCGGACACGGTTACCTAAGTTTGTGTGCAGTGAGAGATGAAGAGTTGTCCACAGAGATTTCCAGATCTTGACCTGGTGACATGGTGGAATGTGTCTATGAGGATGTGTCTATATGCCCAGTTTTGCTGGGATTAAATGTCTCCTGATGAGCTGCCATTCATCATAAGATATCTGCAGTGACATGCTGAGATCTGTGCAGAAACCTGAGTGTCGGAGGGACAAATTTTACTGTGAAACCTGGGGGAGGCTATGAGCAGTGGTATTAAGTATCCTTGGCAGAGCAGTGGTATGAATAACTATGTGAAGATATGACCTCACCAAGAGAATATGTCCTAAATGAACATCAACCAAATATGGGTAGATTTTCCTTTTGGCAAGTAAATCTCAGAGGGCTTTCCTCAACATTGCATGTAAATGTTTGTATAGTTTTAAGTTTCTTTAAGAAACTGAGTTAAAAAGTTGATTTTAGACCCTTGGTATATGATCTGAGCATCCTTCCAGATCAGAAGCAAATCACTGCCATGCTGTTTTATGAATTAAAAAATTCACAACGATGGACAGGAGAGTCTTGTGATTGACTGACAGATTTTACCAAGCGTCTCATTAACGAAAGTGACAAAGTCATCAGTTAGTAACGACAGTGAAGGAGAAGAAGTGAAGATCTTTAACTGCAAGCTCAAACACTTGAGTTGAGGATGGGCTTGTCCATCTCTGGCAGCAAGTTCTACTTCTTTACAAAATTATTTGTGGTTATTTGTGAGCCTGATGTTCCATGGTGCTACATAGTGTCCACTGTGCTGCAGTAGTTTTTCTTGGTACTTTAGTAAAGTGGTGGCCCAAAGTATTGAGATAAAAATGAAATTCAAGAACCACAGAATTTTCTTTATTTACTTATTTATTTATTTTTAAAAGTTAATTATTTTTGATAGCAATCGTGTTTGATTTGATTTTAAATTATTTTTAGGTTTGATGGTGTTTAGAATGCATTTATACACGCGATGCATGAAGTAAATACACACGTAGCAATGCTAAGCAGACAGTGCTGAAAAATATTTAAGCAACATAAACTCAACAGTGTTAATTTAAGTGTTAACAGCTTGGTTGTTGTTGCTGCTGTTATGGAAATTATTCCCATCCTGTTTCTGAACTCGACTGTATTTACATAACCCAGCGTAGGGAAAGGAAAATGATAGCGATTGTGTAATGGGGGCAATCCATGGCAGGGGTGGGGCGTTTTAGCGCATAACACCAGCAGAGTGTTTAGAGCCATTAAAAACTTGTTTGCGTTAGTGGAAAGCCAAGCGAAGCATTTTTACATATTTTTGTGGGGTTTTTGCATTATGTGCAAGATTTGGTGAAGACATCACCATGGGTCCCAAGAAGGTCAGCAAGCATGGTAACAAGAAGAAAAGGGAGCCGGGTTCTCTGGCGTCACTTGCTCAATCCATGCCTGCTTGATTGCTTCCTTAAGATCATTTACAGAAATTTTTACCTGACGATTGCCTTTCACTTGAGATCCCTAGTTTTAGCCATTTTTGTGCAGAGGTGGACACCCCGGCTTCAGAAAATGAACTTCCTGCCATATATTTGTTCCATCATTTAACTAATCATCAAACTAATTAGTGACATCACCTGTTTTTTAGCACAGGGAGAACTGTAACAAGGATGTTTAACTGTAATATAATAAGGGCAGGGGTAGCTCTGTGGTTAAGGCACTGGACTACTCATCAGAATGTCCTAGGTTTAGACCCCACTCTTGGTGTCACTTAACTCTCAACTGATCAGATGTATAATAAAGTTCTATTTCTATGATCTTTTATTGACGATGGGAGAGTCAAACCACTGCGTTAAGTCTTCTCCAGCACATCCAGCAAAACTTTTAGTGGATAAGATCTGGGTTCATGTATAAAATTTTGTCTGAAGCTCCATGAACCACTCTTTCACAATTTGAGCTTGATTAATTCTGGCATTGTCACTTTGGAATATGCCTGTGCCATCGTGGAAGGAAAAAAATCCATTGATGGAAAAACCTGGTCATTTAGTATATTCATGTCATCAGCTGACCTCATTGTTTGGGCATATAATGTTGCTGAACCTAGACCTGCCCCACAGGCTTGTACAGTAGGCACTAGGCATGGTGGGTGCATCACTTCATCTGCTTCTCTACTTACCCTCATGCACCTATCTGGACTTATCTGACCACATTACATTTTTCCAATGCAACACACTGACATTTTTTCTGTTCCCTAGTAAACTGAATCTTTTTTTTTTTTCAGATTATCCTCACTTATAAGTGGTTTTTTTTAAGGCTCCACAGCTGTTCAGTACCAATCCCTTGAGTTCTCTTCTCATTGTGTATGTGCTCTTACTTTCACAATTAAACATAGCCCTGAGTTCTACTGTTGTTTTATTCACAATTTTATTTCACCAAATGTTTGTGATATCTGATCACGTTCATTCATAATTTTCTTTTCAACCATATTGCTTGTTCTAAGATGATGGTTCATCACTATCTTTCCAAGTTTTAATAATGCCTTTTAAATTCTTCTGCCATGATTGAAGAAATGAGAAGCTACTCATTGCATCAGTTGGGGTTAAATAACGTGTTATCAGCTGAACCATATTAATCACTGCAGTAATTATCCAATGGAAGACTCTTTATTATGTGCTTAGTAAAATCCAGGTGGTGAGTTTTTTGGCCTAACGGTGTACATGGCATATATTGTTTTAAGACCACTGTACTGCTTCCTAGCGATTAATATGGTCAGTGTTATTGATTTAATCAAGTAACCTGTCTGTTTATTAACTGATCTAATTAATCAATATCACACAAGAGAGGGTTCTGTTGTGATGAATATCCGCACGGCTGAGATGCCCTAATGGCCATGACCTCAAGTGCAATACTGCTTTTACAACAGTTTAATAAACACCATTTATTATTAACAGATTATGACTTGTTTCTTTATTTAACTAGATTTTTGCTCCACTAATATGTATACCTCGACTAGCGGATCCAACTGACCGCAACTATTGGAGCTGGCAACCGACAGTTAGTGATCGACATTAACAGGGGTAAGAGTAGTTTTAAATTCTTAGCTGTACTACTGTATATAGCCAAAAGGGGAGGAGAATAAACCATGAAGGTGGGGGAGAGGTGGGGGAAAGTCCTGTAAATCTCATAAGTTTCTCTTTATAATTACGCTTGAGAATATCAGCTCTCTTAACTTCATCTGAGGTTGAGTCCCAAATAGGGTTAAATGGAAAGCTAATGCACTGGGGTGTACAGTACAATTCATTGTCACACACACCATGTAGTTCCCTTGATCAGGGGTTGGAAAGTGTTTTGGGATTTAGCCTTGTGTTAGAAGCTAGTTAGTTCTATAGCTGTAAATGAAAGAACAGATTTTATTCTGTTTATTTATTCTATTCAGTAATTATTGAGGAGGCAAAGTTTTTTAAAGACATTATCAGGTGTGTTTTCTGCTGAAAGTGCTTCTGGGATTGACTTGGAATGTGAGTTTTGACGTACAATTGCCCTCTCCTCATTACTGACCTACTTTCACCCATGCAGTGACAGTGTAATTAACAACTGTAGAACACCTGTGACGTATCGTGATGCATATAGTTCAAATCGCAGTGCTGTTACTGTTCATTATCACCACTTGTATAAAGCCTCTCGTCCAATCAGGTGGCTTGGTTGGAACTAATTGTTGTACTGTATAGTGCAGCTTTATTACATCTGCTTGATTTTGAATTTTCTTTTGGGATCAGTAAT
Organism: Dinotopterus cunningtoni; assembly: GCA_028565755.1. Lineage (NCBI taxonomy): Eukaryota > Metazoa > Chordata > Actinopteri > Siluriformes > Clariidae > Dinotopterus > Dinotopterus cunningtoni. Next base: position 9,227,734 of record JAOTRS010000032.1, read on the forward strand.
GTATTTATCCGGGGGTCAAAACCAGCTGCATAAATCTTTCTTAAAATTCTCTTCAGATCTCAAGCTGACAAGAATCTCTAAGTTCAGAAAAGCCAGTTTATAAATCTTATGTTTGTATTCACATGGTGAGTTATCTTTTAACAACTTACATTTACATTTATCCACCATAATCTGCTGTGTTTTACTCTTGTTTGTCAGCTGAGCGAGCTTAGTTCTCTTGACATCAAAAACAACTTAAGGTTGTCTACTCATCTACCTGTTTCTCCCCAGTTAACAGAGTGACATGAAATTAGCCTGGCCCTATTCTGGTATTAAAGGCACTTGATTAAACTAATAGAAAACACAAAGCAGACCTATTAGAGAGATGGCAGAAAGGATCCATTGGTGAACTCACCATCACCAAAAAGCCTGGAAGATCATAGAACAAAAAAGGGGTAGGTGGGTGATGGCAGAATTCTTTTTTTTTGTGCTAAAAAACAAACAAAAAACCCTTTGCATCATCTTGCCAAGTCAAGAACAGTCTGCAGGAGGTGGGCGTCTCATTGTCAAAGTAAACAGTCAACAGATCCCCAAATCATACCCCCTCGTCTATCAAGCATGTTGAAAGCAGTGTTCTGGCAGGGGCATGTATGGCTGCCACTGGAACTGGGTCACTGTTGCTGTTTGATGATGTGACTACTGATAAAAGCAGCTATACTTTCTCCTCAGATTTAGCCAAATGGTGCAAAACTGATAGAACGATGCTTTGCAGTGCAAATGGATAATGACATGCTGCAAAAGCAACCAAAGAGATTTTTGAGGAAAAGAAATTAAACGGTCAGTTCTGTCATCTGACCTCAACAAAATTGCCTGTGCTTTTCACTTACTGAAGACAAAACTGATTGCAGAAAGACCTGCGAACACACAGGAACTGTAGGTGGCTGCAGTAAAGGCCTGGCAAAGTAACTAAAGGGACAATAGTCAGCATTTTATAATGCATGTTGGTTGCAGACATTGACTGAAAATGAGTTGCAATTACCTGCTTTATTTACAGTATTATATTAGTTTGTCCAGTTACATTGGAGCCAGGTACTATGTAAAATTGATGTAATTCCAAACACTTACTACAATATTTTTGTTAAACCCATTGAATTAAAAGTGAAACTCTACACTTCAAATGCATCCTGATTGTGAAGCAATCTATTTTAGTGGTGTACAGAGGCAAAACTATGGATATTCCGTCACTGTCAAAATACTTATGAACCTGATTGTATATTGTGGGGTGTATGTATTTGAGAGCGGCAAAGAGTACAAAAATGTGTACGCGTGAAGTGTGATTTGACTGCAAGTGGATGCTCCTTGGCCCACTGGACTCCCCATTAGCCAGCACTGTAAAAGTGATATCCTACTATTCTATTTATAGCAGCACACAGAGTTTGCAACTTGATCTGGAAGTCTGATAGCCCCAGTATGTTTTTCCAGCACACCAACTCAAAACTATTTAGGCTCCTCATTGTCCATTCTCATTCTAGCCACGTTTGGGAACTATTACACCACAAGGCTTGTGCATGAAATGTAACCCAATGTGCCTGACCTGGAACATTTCAGTGCTCTTAATTGTGTTTCATATTAACCACGGTGAAGCATAATTTATATGGTTAAAATCAAAATGCTTCTAAATCCTTGAAATATGCAGTGAACCACCCCAATCAGTTTCTAAAAACTTTTATTTTTAATGTTGTTATGTTTGACACATGTTATTATGGTCACACTTTTTCATGAAGAGCTCACATAATCATGTGATCCACAATCAAAACATTTGCCATTTTATCTGCCACTGCCACTGATAATACCACTGAGCCAAATAATATTCATAAATTCCTGGCTAAATTTACCCCGATGTTTTTCGCAAAGCACACAACGACCAGATAACAGAGTACGTAAAGAAACTTTAGTCATCGAATGTCATTGCCGATTTTTATCAGGCTCCAGCTGTCCTTTACAACACGGTGCACTAGCATATTTTATTAGATATAATTAAAATGTTATCATTTTAATTATAAGGTATAATTTAATGCTAAATAATTATTTGGTAATAATCGAAACATTGGGTAAGCTGAATGTAAGTATAGTTTACATTGTGATATTAAACTTGTCTCATCTAGTTTTCTCACTACCCTGCCATCCAGCTGTCACACTGCTATCTGGGCTGTCTGACGAGTGACTAAGGTCACTGTAAGCACACTCACATTGGTGTACTTAGCCATTTCATGTACATGATAAAAACAAGTACAAGTACAAAAAATTAAAATGGTAAAAAAAATCTACCTAATGTAAGATTTGAGGAAACAACGATTTAACATAATAAATACAAATAGAATGATTACTGAATACCGTGAGAACCCTAATAACGCTAATGAAAGCATAATGCCAGTCTTGTCTCTTTAACAACTGCATGTACAGTACTCTAAATAAGCAAGTGCACCATGTATATTGAACATTTGCTATGTTCAATTTACCAAACATTTATTCCATAATTATGCTTCTCAAGATAAAATGGTCACTACACAAGTGCAAGCAATCAATCGACAAAGGTTCAACTTTTTTCCATGCAGAACAATATTTAAAATATACAGGCTAAACTTGCAGACTTTAATAAATCATATCAGATCTTTACTTACTTTTGAATGTGATATATGTAGTAACCAACTAAATTCAAATGAAACCAAATTGTTTTAGCAAAAAAAAAAAAGATTGCACAAGAGTGCACACCCCTGAAATAGAAAAATACTTTGTTAAAGCAGCTGTTTGCTCGAAATAATGCACTCAGTCATTTCACGTAACAGTTTACCAACCTACCATATCTTGATTTGACTATATTATTTCGACCTTACTTATAAAAATCAAAAGTCATTCTACAGCTTTTATGCTGGTTTTAGACCTAGCCTATTATTTTCATTAAAAAAATTATAAAAAATAAGTTACATAAGCTTACATGCTGTTTTAATATCTGTATGTTCTGCCCCAATCCGTATTTTAATAGACAATCTGAACACGGGCACCAGAGACGCGTTTTCAGACTTTTCCCACCGTATTTCTGATGACCAAAATAAGCGGAGCAAAGTTTTTTCCGTAGGATCCAGGACTCTCATTTAGTCATGGTGATGTGAACTGCAGTTGTGTGTACAATTTGGATTTTATTTGTATGTGACAAAGTTTGAATTTTTAAAGAAACTTTAGAAACTGTGCTTTGTTTTATCTGATAACGATAAAGGAACACTGATCGAGACTTGCCAAGATGACTGTGCCTGAGAAATTTTGATGGCATCTGATATAGAAGATTCAGGTTTTGGATGGGCAAAAAGTGAAGGGAAAAGTCATTTGCTGTGTTCAGGTCGGCTAGTAGCTTCCTGCAACGTGAACTGCACAGGGTCTTCATCTTAAGCAAGATTTGCGCACACTTACGGATGTACTAAGTGATTAACTGTTGTTCACTTGTTCCCTTTACCACTCACAGTTCCCTTTGAACCGAGTATTTTCGCTCCTCAGAAGATGGAAGTACAAAGAGTGTTTGGTGTTCTTGCTTACTGCCAACAATACTGCATTTACTATGTCCTGCTTGTGACTCTGCATGCTGCTGCTCCTTAATGTTTCAGTTTACAACACAAGTCTGTTGTGGGCAAAATACAATGCAGACTCATAGGTAGACCAGTGACCATCCGATACGATATCACGATACCTAGAAGTGGATTCGATTAATATTGTAATTTAAAAGTATTACAATTCGATATTTCAATTTTTTTGCAGATCTTGTTACAATTTTAAGACGTTGAACCTTACAAAAAGTGTTGTATAAGGAAGTCTGGAGTGGCAGAGAAGTATGTTAGAGTGGTGCAGGACATGTACTGTATGAGAGCTGTAAGACAGTGGTGAG
>JAOTRS010000032.1:9260692-9270737 GCA_028565755.1 Dinotopterus cunningtoni
AGATAAAAATATTGTATTAAAATTAGGGATGAAAATCATTAGGGGCCACATCACAATACCTGGAATATGATTTGACTTGTTTTATGATTCTGTATGTAGCATGGTTTTATAAATTTATGATTAAAAATATTTTTTACCATTAAGACCTTGAACCTTAAAAACTTGAGTCGTAATTTGAAAGTTTCATACCTTTGTAATAACTTTATTCAACAGCTTCACAACTAAATCGAACATGAGTAATTAAATGTAGCCCGTTCTTCATAACATTTAGTTTTCTTAATTAAAAACCAAGGAAAGCGTTTAAACTATACAAAATAACCTCAGATACAAGAGTTTAGCATTTAAACTTGAAATTAAATATATATATATATTTTTTTTGAGCAGTACGTATCTGTTGTCACCCACCGTAATTATTTCTAAACCAACTTTACATATAATTCTCTCCTGCCTCACAGGATGACCGTGTGTGAATAGTTTAGTGCAGACCACCTGTAGGATTTGAAAGAAATGGTGACATTTTACTGCTTCAAGTCCTTTCAAAGTCTCAAACCTCAATTTGATAATGAGCGGGTGTTGAGCAGCTGCAAGCCATCAGACACGCGGCTTCTAACGTGCGAGTTTCAAAGGCCAATTTGCTCTTGCAGTGTTTTCGGACTGGTGTAAGCGTGTGTAATACCTTGAGACTAATTTGCTTGCAGAGTTTGGTGAAACGTGCTGATCGGTGGCTTTTTAACATGTGCCACCTTTGGTAATTTAATTTTCTGTTGACCACTCAGGCACATGCTCAAAATCTGTTATATCCATGGCTGATTGGTCAAACGCCGGTCAGATCAAATTAAGCAGAAAAACAGCCAATTCTGTTCACTGGTCAATCAACTGGTGCATCCATTATAAATGTTAGAAATAATTTTCTTTGTTGCAAAAAATGGACAAGTGAACAGACCAACCAGAGATGGCAGAAACCTGAGGAGTGGGTAAAACAGCAATGTGGTACGTTTGTTAAAAAGGAATGCACTGGCAAGCTCAGCAACACTAAAAGTCCTTAAAGGAGTTCTTTCTTTAGTGAATTGAAGAGGATAAAAATACAGCGTTTAGCCAAGTCAAGAATTCCTGAATCAATGCTAATACAGATGGTTTAACTCAAGTTGCAAACTTCTGGCAATACTCAAGAACATAAAGGGCAGTTTAGATTTTGCTTAAGAAGCCTGCCGATCACTGGTGTTTATTGATGTGCCTTTTGATAGATGGACAGGATGAATTCTGAAGTGTATAGAGTTATGCTTTGTTTAGATCGCCAAATGCTGCATAACATATAGCACTGTGCTTCACAGTACAGATGGATTATGACCCAACATGAGCTTGAAAAAAACAGCCCAAAGCAAATAACCAGCTGACCTCAACCCATTTGGGCATAGTTTTCACTTGCTGAAGATAAAACTGAAAAGCAAGTAGCATATAAGGTAGCTGCAGTGTGTCTGGCAAAGCATCAAAAGTACTGTGGGTATTATTATTTTAACTTTTTTTAACACTTTGAATTAAATAGTTGTATCATTTTAAATTTATTGTTGTGTTGTACAGCGACAAAAATTCAATGTCACTATCCAAATATTTATGGAGCTAAGTGTAGGGATACAGAATTATCTCGAAGGAATATTGACTTGCCTAATTGACTTGAATTGTCTGTTTTCTGTAGGAGGAGAGCATTCCTATTGCTTTGTCTGGGAGAGACATTCTGGCTCGAGCCAAGAATGGCACAGGAAAGAGTGGTGCCTACCTCATTCCCTTACTTGAACGTATTGATCTAAAAAAAGACTGCATACAAGGTATAAAAATAAAGAGAAATGCATAAATAAAACTTGTATACAATCATTTGGTGGTAACATGTTCCTGCGTGACCCTCTGTTTGATACATTATTAATGTGAACCCCCTGTCCTCTCTTTAGCACTGGTCATTGTCCCCACTAGAGAACTGGCTCTGCAGGTGAGCCAGATCTGCATCCAGGTCAGCAAACACATGGGTGGGGTTAAGGTCATGGCAACCACTGGTGGAACCAACCTCCGTGATGACATTATGCGGCTTGATGAGACTGGTGTGTTCTTTATATCTAAGGGAGCGTTTTGGTTTCATTTGTTAATCTGATGACTTTGAATTAGACTTCTGCATTTAATTAATTGATTTATTACTTTTTTATTTTATTTCCCCCCTCTAGTTCATGTTGTTATTGCCACTCCTGGAAGAGTGTTGGATCTTATCAAGAAAGGAGTAGCCAAAGTTGGCCAGGTGCAGATGATTGTGTTGGATGAAGTGAGTATTGAAGATAAGTGTATTTGGTCTGAAATTTAACAATCACATCTCTTAATGTTCAGAGCCCTTGCAGTGTGTTGGAGACACTAACAAAGAACTTGGTTTGTAGCTATTGTTTTTATTAAAATGGTCAATTTTTTGTTTAACCCTTTTTTAACTGCAGAGATTATTTAAACACTTAGACCTAAAAACCTTGGGGTAATATATGGCTGATTTTATTTTTCTGCACTTTTGGCTGATTTCTTGTTGCACGTTAAGCTTAAAACAAAACCCTGTTATTGATTAAAATGTGTAGTTTGCCACTATTTCAAATTTGTCACCAAAATTACTTAATGAGTCTTGTTCTGTGTCGGTTACATAAAAAAAAATCAGAATTTTTGTTTACAAGCTAAGTGTACATAAAATGAGTAATTTGCCTGAAATGTTGCTTGCCAGAAAAACTGCATGTATTATTAAAGTTCTGTAACCCCTCGAAGTCGAACAATGCAAAAACTAAAATTGTTATGGGAATTGGACATTCTGGATTATTTGTAGTCAGAGTGTAAGGTTAATCCTAACGGCTTGTTTCTATACATTTATATTTTGTGCTGTTCCACATTTGATGCAACACTCCAGCACATAAGTAAAATGCCTTGTTTACAGTATACACGATAGTCACAATTGTGGATTATGCTGCAATAAAAATCAATACATTCCTGATACGGTGTTTATTTTTTTTATTCCACTAATAATTCTGATAATTGCCTCAATTATTGTCCCTATACATTTTGTTTTGTGTTTGGGTGTGTAGGCAGACAAGCTCCTGTCGCAGGACTTTGTGCAGATGATGGAGGAAATTCTGAGCTGCTTGTCTAAACAAAGGCAAATTCTGCTGTACTCTGCAACTTTCCCACTAAGTGTACAAAAGTTTATGGTAAGCCATGAATGGAGTGGTTCATTGCCATCATCCTGTCCAGAATGCTACACTTTCATTTCACAGTTAAGAAGATAATCATAATATCCTGGATGTAAAAATCATACACCTCACTTGAATTGGTTTCAGCATTTAGCTAGGAATTTTGGCCTTTGTTATTGAGATGTAATTGAACGTATTACTTTTAAATGAGAGCAAACTTTTTATTTTTTTATTTTTTTAAGTCTCCCAGTATGAGGGAGTTTAGGCAGCACTTGAGTTCACTCATGACTTGCTTGAAGATTCTATATTTTTTTTGTTTCTTTCTTTTGAGTGTATGGGGTTGGGGCATTACTACCACCTACTTAACTGTATGTGGCATGAGATTTAAACAGTTAACAACATGTGTTACACAGCATGTTAAGGCTGAGAAAAATACCTGCTTAAATTACTGTCAAATTGAAAATTGCAGTTTCCAAAAATCAAATCAACAGTCTACCTGTAATTCACGGCTCTATCACTCATACCTCTTTATTACCGGATTCCATAACCTGTGGTCCACCGGTTTGCTTCATAGCTGAAAAAGATGAAAACTGCACTTTATTTGCGATGTTTTTCCATTCTGAATGTAAAAAAGATTGATGGTTGATAATATAAACACCACCGCACTTCTACTTGTACTGTTACTACTCGATCGCCACTGCAGGTTCCACACGGGTTAATTTGTTGGTAACCTTAAAGCTCATTGAAGGTCCATCTGTTTTGTGTATATGCATGCCTTTTGTATGCTGTAGAATAAAGAAAGCAAAGAAAATTTCAAAATTTTTGCTTATGCTATAAACAATTTTTTTTTTAAGCTAAAAAGTAGTCATTCTGTTTGGTAACATGCACCACACTGAACATGGATAAGAGAAAGCACTTGTTCTGAGGAGAGTTAAAATTAAACGTTAAGGGTAATTTCTTTTGAACCTCCTCAAGCGAGATGCACACTAAAACAAATGTTCCTGTGACTACTGTTGCAAATTTTGGGAAATTTAATGTAAAATGAGACTGTAGCTAGCCTCCCTGGATATGGATGCAAAAGAAAAACCATCCCCAAAAGGATGATGTGAAAGATGGGTAAAGAGCACAGGAAGATTTTGGAGTGATACAAGCTGAATTTCAATGTCAAGGTACATCACTCTCCGCTTGCATCATGCATTGCTTTTGTACAACAGTGCATTGAATAGCTGACCTAGAGAACCCTGATGTTAAGGGAAAAACATTAAAAGGCGGGAGTTAAATTGCTAAATGCATATTGACAAGATTCCCTGCTTCTCGAAGAAAGTTCTTTGTGCAGATGAGAGAGCTGGAGCTTTTTAGCAAGTCACAGCAGCTCCATCTTCAGTGTTTGGTTGGGGGGCTTTTTTCAAACTGGAGACAACTTAGCAATTTGTTTACTGAGAGTGGGCCAAACTACCTATGGACAGGTGCAGAAATCTTATTGAGAGCTATAGATATTGCTTGTTTGCAGTGATGCATCAAAATATTAGGTTAAAGGTTCCATCGTTTTGTTTATGCAATGTTCATTTGTTTTAAGGTTATTTTTGTCACAAATGAGCTAACTACTTGTTCAATTTAGTTTTTGGATATTTCTTTAAATTTGTCCATGTCTGTAACTATTTAATAATTACTGTATTTACCCTGTCACTGATTTGACTGTGCTGTTGGTCTTGGTCCTGTGCAGAATTCCCATCTGCAGAAGCCTTATGAGATAAACCTTATGGAGGAGCTGACTCTGAAGGGTGTGACCCAATATTATGCATATGTGACTGAAAGGCAGAAAGTTCATTGCCTTAATACACTCTTCTCTAGGGTAAGTTTTCCTCTGGACACCTAATAATACATTTTATTTTCTGCAATAGACATTTTAGACTTTCTTTCCCCTGCTTTATTGTTCAGCTCCAGATAAATCAGTCTATAATCTTCTGCAACTCGTCTCAACGAGTAGAGCTCCTGGCCAAGAAAATCTCCCAGCTGGGTTATTCCTGTTTCTATATTCATGCTAAGATGAGACAGGTAGGCATATTTGCCCTTCTGTGCTGCTGTTATACAAACATGGGTTAGAGTCTGGGATATTTTTAACAGATTTGACATCTGATGGTAGTGAAGTATAAGCAAACATCTAAATAAATTTTATTTTATTAATCTTAAGTATGTTTGCATTTTCCTGTTCACAGAATTTGGGGTAAGGGTAAAAGCAGGTTTAAATTTTTTTTTGCCCTTACAGGAACACAGGAACCGCGTGTTCCATGATTTCAGAAATGGTCTTTGCCGAAATCTTGTCTGCACAGGTAAACTTTTAAAAATTGTTACTTGTAGCTTTTCACAAAAGATATGATTTTGTAAAACTTTTTTTTTTTTTTTTTTTTTTTCCCCAAGATTTGTTTACGAGAGGAATTGACATTCAGGCTGTGAATGTGGTGATCAACTTTGATTTTCCCAAACTTGGGGAGACGTATCTTCATCGTATTGGAAGATCGGGTAGGTTGGAGAAAAAGGCATCATGTTCCATCTAGACCCGTTTCATGTAAGCTTTTGATTAGAGAAACAGCAATAAAATTATAGAGAATATTTTTGTCATACTGTCTACCTTAAGTTACTGTGCCATCATTAATTAGAAACGCAGCATTTTAAAAAGCCATTTTTGCAAAATGCATATTTGTTCCTCTCAACACTATTTGCAATTGACGGGGCAGCTACAATCATTCCTCATTTAATTTAGCATAATTTATAGTGAGCCTTTAATGAATATGGCATGTGATCTGGGAGAAAATGCTTTATGCAATTAAGGTCTTAAAATTACAAATGCATTGTACCACAATTTAAACCTCTACCAAGCAAATCGTAAATCCTGTTGGAGATGAAGCTGTTTTCACTTATTGTGTAGTTCATGCTTTTCAGTTCAGTGTGTGTACAACACAAATTGTTAAATTCTAGAGCATTCTTTTGCCAAATAAAGCTTGTTGATCCAAATGAGAATTTCATTCTACACTGTGTAGGTTAGAAATACAGTGCCGAAGTTTTCCTTTTTTTTCACGTCTTGGTGGATTCACATTTGTTTGTTTTTTTTTGTTTTTTCCAAACCCTCATCATTCTACATGCAGTACTTTAAAATGATGGTAGTTTTAATTTATAGAAAAATACATAAAGACAGAATAACTAATTTACATAAGTATTCAAACCCATTGCTTAGTGATTGGTTAAAGAACCTGTAGCTGCAATGACATCCTTAAGGCTGCTTGTGAATAATGCAACAAACTTGCATTCCTTTCTTTTGGTAGTTTCTTCCATTCTTTGCAGAATTGTTTAGGCTCAACATGGTTGGATGGGATGTTTTAATGGGTTTAAGTCCAGTGATGGTTGTCATCTTGTAAGGACGTTACATCTCCACAAGGAACTCTGGGTATAATTTATAGTGGCCCTTGGGTTATTTGTTACCTGTTTGACCAAGGCATTTTGTCCAAAAGTACTCAGTTTTGCTATACAACCAGATCTGAGTAGACTATTGGTTGTTCCAAATCTCTTGCGTTTGAGAATACTTTACCATTACTGTGCTCCCAGGCATTTCTTGACACAATCCTGTCTTCCAGGTCTACAAATAATTCTCTTGACCTCATGACTTTTTCACTCTAAGTTACCAACTGTAAGACCTTTTATATAGAGGTGTGCTTTTCCTAGTCATGTCCCGTGAATTCAATTAGGCGGATTGTGGAATGTGAGCAAGCCCCTCCTTTTTCCTAATGTCCTAACATAGTTACAGTGGTCTTCATGGAGTAATAAACGCTACCCGTAAAGCAATTAAACTTGACTATTGCTAGGTTTCTGTGCTTGTTGGGAGAAGGTGTTATCTGATTGACATTATGGCTATGATCAATCCTGTCAGGGCTTACATTATAGATGTGTTTAAATACCTACAAATGTTTGTTTATAACTGATAAATTGGTCTCGAGTTTAGCATGGCTTCCTGGGTCATTCAGCAGTCCCGACGTAGCCGGAAGCTTCTATCTTAGCAGATAAGCTTTTCCCAGTCTTGTTAAAATTGAGACCGTACTTATTTTCTTTGTTCTGAAGCTGCCAGAAATGCATATACCCATCCGCTAACCATTCTGCACTGCTCTAGTGTTTTTATATGATTAAGCAGCTACGGGTTGTTAGTATTCAGCTGCTGCTGCGAGTGTGACAGTTTTATAGAACTTTTAGATTTGCTCTTTAAGCTCTTTCTGAAGTTGTCAGGCTTTATCTTGAAAGACATCTCAATAGAGTTTTTGGAGTACTGCTGAGGGAGAACACTTTTATTTATTTATTTATTTATTTATTTATTTATATTTTTGGTCTACGTTGTTTATAAATGTACTATGAAATTTACATTTATAATGACTGTATACAAGCGTCATTCAATACCATTTGATTTTTTTATTTTATAGTCAAAAACCAATCTCTCATTTGAATCAGTGGCTATTCCTTACAATTTCAGTTTCCAGTCTTTTGGGGTTATTTTGATCAGCTTTTCGCTTGTGGATTTGGCCAGTTTTTTCCTCACTCTTCCTATTAGATCCTCGCAGACTTTGTCTCTCTACTGATGTTTTGTGCTGTTCCAATCTGGCTGTAAGGCTTTGGCTGTGTCACCTAAGTACATTTAGAGACTTGTCCTGGAGCCACCCCAGTGTTGTCTTGGCTTCATGTTTTGATCTGTAGCTTCCCAAGAAATCCATGTTCTGTAATCCTTAATGAGTAACACTTTGGCTGGCTGGTTGATTAGTAAACCTAAATCATGATGTTAATAAGGGGAATGATGAATCTAGGTAACATCAGGTTGCTAAACTACTGAGCCTTTTGCAACCAAGTTGCATATGCATCTTTTTCACATGCAAATGGGTTCTATTTGGATACATTTATTTTTTGCCTCAGTTCTGTAACCTAATTCTGCAGTCCTTCTGATTTTGATGCATTACCCATGGCCTCATTTGCAGTCAGAGCAGTGCTATTTAATGTTTGCACTGCTTGACCACTAGAATATATTAAATAAATATTGCTCAGGGGTAGCTTGGTGGTTAGGTTGGCATTGGACTACGGTTCGGAAGGTCCTAGGTTCAAACCCCATGAACACCAAGTTGTCACTGTAGGGCTTTGAGCAAGGCCTTTAACCCTCAGTTGTTTAGATAAAAATGAAGGTCGCTCTGGACAAGGGTGTCTGCCAAAATGCTGTAATGTAAATAAGACCCAAGTGTTCAGGAAATTATGGTACATTTGCCACCACTTAACCTTGTAGAAGTTTGTTTACAATTTAAATATTTTGAAATTTTTGACTTGACTCGCTAGTGGCGATTCTGATATCTTCAAGGCCCTGCTCTTCACTAGTGCTTATAGGATGACAATCCACACGGTGATGGCAGTAGTTAGTCTTGCCTACGCTGGCACAAGCTAATGTGTTTTGCATTTAGACAGTGCTTCAGATTTGTCATTGCATTATGTGCATAAAACTTTACATTTTTATATAAAATGATTATTGTTGCAGTCACAAGACATCAGAGAACAGCAAGAACATAAATTCAGGACTGGTTCCTCAAATAAGTTTAGACCACATCTATGAATTTTTTTTTGGTTTTAGTGTTTGAGCAGTTAGCTGTGTTTTATGTTGAGTGTGGAGGATTTGGAGTTTTTATCACTTTTAATAAATCGCAATCATTAATGCATGCATACTTTAGGTAGACACGAGGGGTCTAAAGTTTTTAACCCACTGTATATGGTAACAACCCCCCCCCCCCTTAACACACAGGTCGTTTTGGGCACTTGGGTCTGGCCATTAACCTGATCACATATGATGACCGCTTTAACCTGAAGGGCATTGAAGAGCAGCTGGGCACAGAGATCAAGCCCATTCCTAGCAGCATAGATAAGAGTCTGTATGTGGCAGAGTATCACAGTGAGAGTGCTGAGGAGGTCAAACTGTGAGCAAGAGAGGTAAGGCTAGAGAAATCTCATATAAAATCTGAAATCTGTACTGCATTTAATAGAGAAGTTAATATATATGTATATTGCTTGACCCACACTACAGGTTTAAGACCATGTTGGTTATAGAATTTAAGTAATTTTGCAAGTCAAAAGGTTGGTCTAACAACCAGTCTTTCCAGATTTTCCATAGTTTGCTATTTATTGCTGAAAAAATGTTAGCCAGTTCAAAATCTGGGCCTATGAATAAGTGCCTTGACAAACTCTACAAGAATGAGCACAAATGATTAGAGATTCAAAAAAAAAACAAAAAAACTAAAGTTCTATTTATGAAGTGCAATGTAGTCTGTCCAATGTTAATTGTGTAATATTTTTGTGTAAGATACTTAAACATGTAGTTCTAATTTTTCTTTCTTGTTTTTGCAGATCACCAAGCCCCCAGCCACTATCCCCAAACTTTTTCCCCCCACTCCCTGCCACTCCTTTTTTTTTTTTTTTTTTTTTTTTTTTTTTTTTTGTCCTCCTTGTGCCACTATGAGAAATTTCTTTAAAACAGGACAATAATGGAGGAAAATGTCATGGCCCTTGAAAGGACTACTGTGTCACTTCTGAAGATTCTAAAGCACTTGTAAGAGGAGGGTAGAGGAGGATGATGGAAGCTAACTATCCTATTTATTAATTGAGAAAATGTGACTACTTTTCACCTACCTGAACATTACCCACTGGCTTTCAGACCCAGCTCTTTTCATCCAGCACCTCTTTATTTTCATATATTTGGTTATTTGTATGAAGTGCCTTAACAAGCAGTCGAACTTTGTTCAAAGTAATAATACCAGATCTGTCCCTTCACATGACTT
>JAOTRS010000032.1:9314749-9324813 GCA_028565755.1 Dinotopterus cunningtoni
ATTATCATGCAGCTCCCGCTGAGCTCCTGTCTAGTGTAAATGCGGGCCGGTTCTCGGTGGTTCCCAGTCCAGCACCGACCGAGCACCAGAACCGGCACCTGGCACCAGCACCAGTGTAGTGGAAATGAGGTATTAGACTACTGACCCCCCCAAACAAACTGACCCCCTGAATTCAAATAACTTTTAAAAGCTGTAAAATGTAATGCTACACCATTATATCAATTACCATTTGGCTCTAGACTGAAAACGCTGGACGCATGCCATTTTTTAAATGATGCAGGTCTCTTCCCAGTACTAAATTCGTAATAATGCCTGTCCTTTCTCCTAAATAACTAAACAATATATAAATAATTACAGATGGGCCTTAAATAAAAGATTATTAACCTGAGAGAACCAATATCCCCCGTGGAACAAACAGGTAACAAGTTATGGTAAGTTATGTAAAATGTACGTACACTATCCATAAAACTTTGGATGGAAATAAATGTTATCGCATAACGTCGTCGAAACGAAACCAAGTCTAACAAAACAATACTGTGTCGCCTTTTTTTTTTGGTACTGTAGGTAAGGGCAAGGACAATAATAGTAAGGATGATAATAATAAAAATAGATTGACAGAGGATTCACTGTATAACTACCTTGTCCATTTATAACAAGAGCCAGAGGCATTGTAACACCTGAAAACAGTGCTTATGTGCCATCACTGCAAGTATAAAGGAACTTATTAGACTTCCACTTTCTCTCACTTTTCAGGAAACATCACTCACGATAATGCAGTGTGGAGCTTTTAGATTTCTCATGCAGGTATTATCATTCCTGTGTTTTTCCTGTATTCTTTTAAGACATAATGTAAAACATGTGGTAGATTGTGAGTGTGTGTGCGCGTGAGTGTGTGTGTGTGTGTGTGTGTGCGCGTGTGTGTGTGCGTGTGTGTGTGTGTGTGTGTGTGTGTGCTAAAGAGGCGGAGTCCTCAGTACACTGCAGGCTGTAGCCTCAGCTCAGAAAAGCCTGCAAGCATGGGGAAATGGTCAGACGTAGCAAATTCGACCCATCTGCTTCCACGGGCAAAATTCCAGACAAAGTTTGGTGCTTAAGTAGCAATCAATAACTGTGTTCACATGAAGAAGAAAAAAACTCACAAGAATGAATTGGTCTGGAACGTTACGCACTTTTTACATACCCACCATTGTGAAGCATCTGAGAACCATGAGATGATGTGACTGTGTGAGAAAAAATATTTTCTGAAATACTTAAAATACCTCACTGCATGTCCTTCTGATAGAAGAGGATGATGTGGAGAAACATAAATGTTGTCAGCTTGCTCAAAGAGCATAGCTAATTTGCAGCAAGGACAGAAAGCAGGACAGCTGCTGTGATCTCACTCCGCGAAAGTGTGTGTCAGTTGTGCCAAAGATGCACTTGTGTTGAAAGTTGTGCCTCACACATATGCGTGATTTGCTAACATTCCCAAGTGTGAATTGACATCTTATCTAAAATGGGATAGTCGGAGAAAGAATCCCGTCTATGTGCCATTAACACACCCTCGCGACTTCACGGGTTAAAAGTACAACTGATGCGATTGCTGTATAGACATCTACCACGATAGAAAAACACTCTACAAAGAGAACTTGCATTATAAAAGCTAATGGTCGGATGAGTTACAGCTATCTATGTATCCATTGAGAACACGTGTATTATGCATTCCACACAGTGACTGCATTTCACAAGACAGAATGTTACGCTTTGAAGAACAACACTTGCATTTCAACACTTAACACCCAACATTGCTTTAATGCACCCCTATGCTTAAAAGTGACTTTGAGAATATAAAATTATTGATGCATCCACTTAGCATTTCAAAACGATCTCAGAAAACATTTGCTAAGGTTAATTTGATATATATATTTTTTTTTTTGGCTACGCACTATAAGCTCAAACATAACATGTGATTTCTGAGAGCGAAAGCAAGAAAAAGGGGAAAAAAACACTTTTTGTTTCTGTAACAACTAAGCTGTACAATTTCCATAACCGTAACCACAATGGGTCCTGCCAGTGGGATTTGGGAAGGCATCCAGGTTCCATACACAACCTTCGGAATGCTCACCACAACTCAACTACCATTTCACTCATTAATGCATATGCTACCCATCTGCGTACTAAACCTCACCTCCTCTTCACTTAACCACACACACACACACACACACAACCACAATGAATGAGTCATTCGCTCCAACTCATTCTTTCCCACACACACACACACACACACACACACACACACACACTACTGTAAAGACCCTTGTCTCCAACCCTCCTTCACAAATAGGAAGATTAAACTAGACAAACAGACACAAACACATCTAGAACATCACCTAGATTAGAAACAAACAGCTCTTTAAAAAGTGTCTGTATCGAGATCCATCCATCCAGCTCATCTTATTCAGCCTACACACGATTAATACCAGTCATACACAAGATGCTGGAGAAAGATCAGTCTAAATAGCAGAATAATGCTTGTCTGTCTGTCAAGAAATTTTCACTCCAACTAGCACAGTCAGTCTACAGTGAATCTCACTCCACTCCATTCGGTGTCATTAGCAAACTGTACAGAACTACTCAGTCAGTGTTTGACAGAAACACCAGTGAAACTGATGAAATAAAAGCAGCAAGTTCTAAAGTTAATGTGTAGCAGAGCTGTCTGACTGCTTAAGAGCTTCTCTGATTGAATTTATTAAAATGCATGATACAGATGTATGAAATGCACCAGGCCTTTCAATTTAGTGAAAAATGTATGAGCTGGATCGAAGTTAAAACGGCATATACATGGTTGAAGTAAAGAAGAAAGGCTTTGGTTCCATAAATAATATATAAAATCCGAAAGCTATCTAAAAAGCTGGATGGGTTTCGGTCCTGGCCTGATGAAAGGTCTGGAAATAGGAATGAAGGTAGTCATCGGGCCTTCCTGAGCACTTCATCTTACCGCTGGCCCTGACGCACTACTCCTCTGTAAATGGTCTGCTGGGTGGGCTGATGACAAGAGAGCTTAGACAGAAAGAAAGTAGAAAGACTCTGTGGGATTCAGTGCTTGTGTTGAAAATATAAAATACAGCCAACAGATAGTAGCTTTTCCTGTTCGGAGAGCCACCTGAAGTGGCGTGACATAATAGATGTACCGCCTCAACTACAGACGATCCTTGTTAACTCCCGCTCGCAAAAGAAAAAGAAAAAGAAGAAAGGAAAACCAATGTAGATTAAAAAAGAGAACAAAGTTAAAGCACTGGTCTGTGTGTGTGCAGATTATTGTGGAGTTCAAGGTAACTTGCAAAAGTCACGCTGTACTTACTGTGCAGCTGACAAAATAAGACTATGCTACAATTGATCAGAGAGCAGAAAAAAGAGTTGAAGAGAGCTTATTATCTCAGATTTAGATTGCTGTCACTTACTAGCCTTTCACTCAGGCAGGATGCCGGTGCTGTTTCAGGACAACAGAGATATAGTCCATTTTCCCACCAGGTTAAGGGCTAAAGCATTCATATTCCACAAGAAAATAATAAGAAAAATGTGGTACTTTTGGATTTGGAAATGTTTCACCAACCAAAAATCAAAGTATCATCAAATGCATAAAGTGGATTCAAGCTGGAATGAAAAGACCTTGGTATAGACGTGTGCAATACTGATTCTCAGCTAGGGCTAGGGCTCAGGACGGGGGGTGGGGGGAGCATGTAACTGAGAAAAAACTGTAACTGAGCTAGGGCTCAAGGCATATGAGGCCATTTTGGGGGCCTTTAGGAAGAGCTTGGGGAGAGTGCTTAAAGCCAGGAGGCACATTAGTGTGGAAACCGGAGCATGTGGAGAAAACCCACCAAGCACAGGAAGAACATGCACACAGACGCGAGGTGGGACCCTGGCTGTGGAAGGTGATGGTGCTAACTGGGTACAGAATAGATTTTCTTCACCTCTGTTTTCACGTCAAACTGTTGTTTCACATGATTTATAGGTAATTCATCTCATCTGTACTGCTCACCACAGTTTAGCCTTTTTAGGCGCTGATGCATTGCCAAATAATATTCTTACTTTCATGCACAAGAGACAAAATAACTTCCACTACGGTATCTGAGTAAATACATTTTTTTTGCAGTTTAGTAGTCATGTCCGTCTGTCAGTTTTGCCATTTAAAGAGTTTTAAAGATGTCATTAAATTTAAATGTACTGGGAAAACACTTGTGCTTGTGGAATTCATCAAAAAGATATGTGCCAATACAAATAAATGAACAAATAAATAAATCAATAAATAAATAGCCATTTAGAAAACTTTTGTATATCCGGTGGTAATATTTGCCTATGTGTGCCTATTGCAAACGATTTTACTAAAAGAAAGGGATAAATGAGACGCAGTATCTATGATTTTACTCTGGTAAGAATCAGTTATATACTGTTTATTCTGATAGGCAATAATTCTAGAGGAAATGACCTTTTATATTTAATCAAACAAACAACATGTACATCTAGGTTAAGTGCTAATTTAGGTAAAATATGTGTAATAGATTTAGGTGTTAATACAAATACTACCCTTGATGAAGTGCGAAAAAATTATATGCTCATCAAAAAAAATATCTTCTGATTTGTAGTGTGCAGATGAAAATCAGTTTAGCATAGTCAGTGACAACAGTGATCAAATGAAGGTTTTAGATATTGGTTCTTAATTATTCTGTAGCTTCTGATTAGGTAAATTGCATGAGTAAAATGTCTTTTATTCTCCCACTTACTCCCTCTGCCTTGCTTTGAGTTGTTCACAGCTGACCAGAATGATAAACTTCTCTGGCAGAGTTGATGAACAGCTTCAAGATTGAAGAAGCAGGAAGAAGGTTATTGACCCAATACTTGCCTCACCTCTCAGTCAGACAACCAGACAGCAACCCACTAGGCATGGCCTCCATCTGGGCTGGATCAATGGCCACGTTAACCTCCTATACCCATTTCTATCTGTCAAAGTAAAGTCTCTTCACAGCAAAACAGTAGACATTTTCAGTGAGCAAGTAGGCCTACCAAAATTTCTTCCAACCTGTATGTGTCCCAGAGAGTACACATACGTTTTGTCGACATCTTCCTAAGGGTGGCATGTCGGCCTCTGATTGCCACGTCCAGCTTTTCTATCTAACGTCTGACAAGCAACCGCAACATGCCGCTGAGACGTTGACATTTAATCGAAAATGCCCACCAGACGATGTTTAGAAGAAAGCAGACATACGTCTAGTCAACGTCGACCCCATATATAAAGTTATATTGGCAAATTCTAGCACAGGGAGAGTTCGTAAATTGGCAATATGTTACTGAGATGTCTGCATTTAATCCAAAATGCTTACCAGAGGATGTTTGGACGATAAATCAAAGCTAATAATATCCAAGTATTACACAATTCTCACAGATCATCCTTTATGTCAGTCTGTCCAGCTTTCCCCTTATATTGTATGTGCATAAGAAAATTTAATGTCGACTGAATGCCATCAGAAAGCACTCCATGTCTAACCATTTCCAAGTGGACGTAAACCTAAGAAGAAAAGCTCAAGGTTGTGTTGTTTTACGCTATGGCGCACCTAGGGGCAGCGGTGAGACCGACCCTAATGTGACGCAAGTGCGAGCTACAGTCTTAGCAGTCATTTTCGTTTAAAACAATTCGTGGGACAACCAGAATGAACAATGCTGTACATACTGCTCGCAGAAACAATCATATATTCTTTGCCTTTGCAGACATCCAGTTCTTAATCTAGATAAAATAAACAGTTAAAAGTACTTAAAAAGTCATTCAAAAAGTGCTCATGGCTTTTTCTTCCTCATGTAGGCTGTCAAGGAGTGAATGATGTTTAAGTTACTGTTCACTGTTCCTCTGTTTACTCCTACTGTTTGTGTTTCTTCTTGTACTAGAGTTCTTTTTGATGGCATTCAGTCCGACATTAAAACTTGTTAACTTGAATCGTGTCTTTTCGTTTCATCTTCACACACAAAATTAGGGAACAGGCAGTGGTGGTGCAGGCGATTAAGGCTCTCGGTTCCTGTTCAGAGGGTTGGGGTTTAAGCTCCGGCACTGCCGTGGTGTGGAAGTGGGATCCAAAGTGCTTTTGGATGCCAGTATTTCATTTCATTTTTACTTGGATAGCATTAATTCATCTTTTACACATCGTCTGGTGTGCATTTATGGAATAATTAAATGACAACGCCTCGGCGACATATTCCCAATTAGCAAACACTCTCCATGCTACATCTCGCCAATGTAACTTGATGTAGGCTATAGGGGATAACACTGGGCAGACGTATGTGTGCTGTTAAGAGAGTGAGCAATCTCGGCAACATGGTGACTGTTTTTGTCGGTCCAGTATCCAAAAAGATCACGAGGGAGGAATAATTTTGCAGACTAGATAATGTATCAGAAAACTGTTGTCAGGTAGCTGGAGTCATATAAGAGATAAATTTCCTGAGGATCAGTCACGGCAGTTTTCAGAAGCACTATTATATCGCTATAAAATCACAACACGATATGAGAGTGAAATTGAATGGCATGCTTAAATGCACTCATCTAAAAAGGATCCCATAGAAAAAATACTAAAACATACTATAATAAATACTACAACATACTACAGCTGGTAGCCAATTATTTAATTAATTACTATAGGAAAGTGTACGATTTGTTCTTACTAAACTCAGACAGATAAAAAGCTTGAACATGTTAGAGGTGTAACAAACATTATGTTCTAGCAGATTTATTGTGACATACTTGTGAAATTTCCTAAGAGAACTGCTCTATCCCCTAAAGATCTTCTACTAAACAAAGCAAGTTGCAACATGTCTGTCATGTGTTTGCTTCCAACTACTAAAGTAACCAGTTAGTTACTTGCAAAACACACGTGCATGCAGTGGTAAAACTTTTGCAAGTTTTCTGTTATTCTTCTTATTATTATCATTATTATAATAATTAGTATTAATTAACACAAAATCCATAAAATCCATTTTTTTCCAGGTATGGTAACAAAAAGTGTCTCACCCAAACCAGTAAGACAACAACTGAAAACAAACATAATCACTGTTTTCAGACAAGCGCAAGACAACTGAGTTGGATCACAGCTTATGTAGGATTACATGGAATGATTTTCGTTCTTTTTTTCTCTCTTGGATTTTTTTTTTTTTTGCAATTAAGTGGGGCTATTCTGTCACCCTATAAGGGGTTAGCTATAACAGAAATGAACAGCTCAATCCCATGCCTAGACATTTGGATATTGCTATATTCCTGGGTCTCACCAAAAAAATTAAGTTTCACTCTGTTCAGTTAAAAAAATAGTAACGCTAATAATTACCTCTTAGTAACACAACTTTTTATTTACCTAACCTCTTTTTTCATTTAATGTTACTTCATTGGCGCGTATATACTGTAATATAGGAGTATCTCTTTTTTTGCCGTTAAACATTTCAGTTCCTGTTCCTGCTTGATGTGGTTTATTGTTTAGATACTTCTCAGATGTTGAGCATGCCCTGATCTGCCTGTTAGTGCCATCTCACTGACTTCAGCCTGTTTTGCAAGTTAGTATATACTTTCTCACCAAGCACAGCGGCATAACCCGTTTGACTTGCTATGAGTCATTTCACATACACAGAAACCCATTGTAGTACCGTTGCTTCCAGGATGGTTGACCTTGAAGGGTTAGCTTCAGCTTTGTTTCAAATAAAGGGTTCAGCTTTATTTCACACAGTCAAAAACTTGGTTAAGAATCATCAACAATTTCCTTGATATTGAGGCATGGCGTTCAATGAAAACAAGACACATAACTAGGGTTATAGTCTTAGTGTTAAAGGGAAACCCTATAAATATTTAAATAGAAATTTTGCAACTCTTTTGAATTCAAATCTTTCAGTGATCTTAATTTTCATTCAGAAGAAACTTGGCAATTAAGATTTCACATGAAAAGACATACACTTAAAAGAATACATGGTTACGGACACTACAGTTTTTGCTTTTTAAGCTTTTACCAAAAAACAATTTAGACAACAATTGTTACATTTCATATGCTAGAAGCTTACACCAGTTTTAGTATCCATACTCATAACAAATATGAATAATTTTTAATTATTATTGTTTGAAGCAAGACAGTATAACACTGAAAAAGGGGCATTTTGGAGGCACATAACGTCTCTCCAAAACGAGTGTTTTTGGGGTTAAGTTAGCAACTTGAAATTTTTAGGGAAGCAAGGATAATCATTTCCATGTTGCATAAACTTTAGAAGTAGCTTCTTTGGCACACACATTTTCTGTATTATATGTATGTAGTTAGTTAGCTAGTTAGTTTTTGTTCATTTATGTTGTAAATTTATGATGCATGTAGCACCTTGGTCCTGGAGTAACATTTTTTCCTTTCACTGTGTACTGAACTGTATAGGGTTAAAATGACAATAAAAGCCTACTTGACTTGACTTGATCACAAATAATAGCACCAAAAAAAAGCACCAATGCTGTGTTTTGGCCTTATGCATAGTATCCATAAAATAAAAACTGATACTACCCTGTGAGTATCTTTATAATCTAGTACAAATCTACCAAGCACATTTAACTTGTTTATATAAAGAACATTCTGTAAAGGAAGCATCAGGAATATCTTGCATAATCTAATCTAATAATCAGTCATCATTACACACACATTCAATTTGTTTAATGTTTAAAAGAGAAAAAGCATAAAAACTCACTTTTTAAAATTAGTTTTTTTTTCATTTAGTATATTTTCATCATAAACAGACTTTTATCACACGTTTATCGGTTATTCGTGATAGTTTTGTTGCCTGTGATGCATTCATTATTCCTCATGAATAAATAGAGGTAATCTGTTAAAGACTCTCCTCCAGCTCTGAGCTCAGCTTTGCAGTGGAGTCAGCATTTTATCGGTCTAAAAGACACTGTGTTGTGAACTAGAACATTAGAGAACTACAGCATGACAAAGTCAAAAGCAAGGAAGGAAAATGCTGTGTTGTTGGCTGTAAACAGGAACACCAAACACTCTTTTTACTCCGTACTTTTTAATCTTCTGAGGGAGTGAAAATATGGTGGTTAGTGTTTATTTACAGGAGAGATGCTCCAACTGTCAAAGCTCTTTGTGTGTGTGTGTGTTAAACATTTTACCTTGGACTTCTTTTTGACTGAGGGCCATTCAAAGTTGCATATGCATCAGTAATGTGTCTCAAGAGCAGCTCTTAGCTAGCTAACCGCTAATGGCTAACTAGCCTTCTTCATTTCTTAGGTGTTTAACTTTTATATCGTTTATAACGTTGAATAATGAATGCATCACAAGCAACAAAACACCCGTTTCCAGTCTCTGGAAAACGCACTTCTGCGAGGAGGCATTCTGGGGCAGTTCCTTACATGCCTGATCCGGGGGTTATCTCAGCTGGAACATTACCAGACACATTTTGGAGACTGATAAGGAGCATAATAGGACTACTTTAAGTAACAATTTTGTGTCAGTGGTATTTGGAAGATCTGACCTTTTAGTAGAAAAGTGTTTTTGCACAGTGAATGGTAGAACTGATTTCCACAGACTGTGTTATGTTAACATTTAAGGATGCTAACAATATTAAATCCAAGCACAACATTGTGTTACTTCAAGGGATTAATAGATAATTTATATAATAATTATCTATTCATTATCGCTGCTTAAGGGGAAACCATGTTGCTATGGTGTTGAGTACATTTAATTAGGATTTGGCATGCCTAAGAATTCTCATTCGAAGACATTTGCATAGCAGATGCATGTCAGAATTAATGAGCCATATTTCTAGTGCCACTACAAGCACACTCAAGATGGAAATCTTGTTGCTGAGTGAGGAGTCAGTCCAAATGCACAGAAGCTAAAAAGCTTTTAGGAAAAAGTCTTTCATATATATATATATATTAAACAAGTGTGTACAGACTTGTTTTTAATCCACAATAAAATGATTCAAAAGTCTGATACCCCTAGTGTAAATGCTTCTACATTACATTATTTGTATTTTTGAATATATTTGTTGTCATTTTTAGTATCAACATCGATTTT
>JAOTRS010000032.1:9333861-9347550 GCA_028565755.1 Dinotopterus cunningtoni
CAAAATTGTGTAATCAACATTAACAGATTTATAGTCCATTGACTGTTGAAATCATTGCCAAGTTTTTTCCTTTTTTTTTTTTTTTTTACAATTTCTAGGCCAAACTGACTGTTTCATGATTATGCTTTTGTTTCATACATATATTATGAAATAATCTTCATCCTGTATTCTTTTCTCATGGTGTTAATTTTAACGTATTAAAGCGAGGCTATATAGCGCTATTGATCTCAAAGAGGAAGAATATTGATGTTGATATTTATGTATGCATTTATGTATTCCATCAAATTATTGAGCAATCCATAATCCATAAAACAAGCAAAGTTGATCAGGCCCAGCATTTCCTCTCTAAACCCAATGCAAACAAAATTAGCCGTGGAAATTTATTCTCAACAAAAAAAAACATTAACAAGCTCTCCCAGGCATGGACATGAACTAAATTATAGTTTAATGATCAGACAGTTACCCATTCACTACTGTTTTCCCTGTAGATCTGTGCCCTCCACAGCACCTCTTCACTGTTTATCATGTTCATCTAAACAACACTGTTTCCCAGAAGTGCAGCCCCGTTCTCTATCATTGACATCATATTCTTTCCATTGGCTCCATTATCGTTGCCTGACTATTGCCACAGCCCAGAATCCTTTGCCCCCGGTGTTTACTTCTCACCCTGGCCTCTTTTACACAGCAGGTTTTGTTGTGATGCTTCAGCAGGCCTACAGAGACTGTCATGCTTCCATTATTTATGCCTAACCAGGGAGTCTGAAATTGGCAGGGATGTAAGAGGGCATCGTTCAGTTGATTGCGTGCCACTAGAAATAAGGAGAATCAGAAAGCTTATATTCCAGGCCACACACTCAGAAGGAGAAAAGGAAAGGCATAAAAATAGAAAGGATATCGAGACATTGAGATAATATGGTATTCGAGGTTCCTTCTTGGATATGGTCAATGATTCAAAAGCTGCAATCTGTTGCCTTGCAAAAGAATTCACACACCCCCACCTTAAACCACATTTTGGTTTAAATCCCAGACATCCACATGATGTGATTCAGCTTTTATTCTCAATGCAACGGTTTCACTGAATCAGCTAAAATACGATAACATATGGTTCCATTCAATGGTCCCTAATCGATTTGTGACCAACTTTGTTCCAGGATTAATTCTACAGTTTTTTTTCTGAAATTAAATATGATGACATCAAAAAATAACTATTTAAAGTTGTCAGAGTTTCAGGAAAATCACCACACCAGCCTTTTTATAGCCTACATTTGTTTAAAATATTAATCATACCTACACACCATTTTTTAAATACTAACGATATACTATTCATCATTAATCAGAAAGTATTTATTTATTTATTATAAGGACGAATCTAATAGCAGAGGTTGTTCACAGAACAATAATAGCTCAATGCCCTTTATTACAGAATAGCAAAAGGAAAAACCATTACTGAAAAAACTTTTTTACAGTCCGACAAAAGGCATACCACACAGTCAGACTTGTGGAAATGGTTATAAGCTCTGATCAGACAACAATTCTGACACTGAAGCATGGTGATAGTAACATAGAGGAAAAATGGTCAAGGGTAAGCGCAAGATCAATTGAGTCAAATGCAGGCTGATCCTTGAAAAATACCACAGAACACTGACGAAGGTCAAAAACAAGCAACTACACCAAAGCTACACACAAGAATCTGAATGTGTTGGAATGTCCCAGGTGATTCTAGAATCTGAGCACTAGGCAAAAATTGACAGGGGGCTTCTCTAGCCACCATTCATCCCCATTATATTATAAATATTAAATTAGGTTGTTACCCCTTGGGGGGAGGGGGGTGGTAGGGGCTACTGGCCTGGGGCGCCAAGCAGTTGCCTTCCTTGCCTTTTGACAAGCAGCGCCTCTGGTCCCAGTCAAAGCCCATTCCTTTTTCACAGTTTAGAATTTATGGTGATGGCTTGGGACTCTCATCTTTTCTGCATTATGTCATGTTAGGTATTCATTTCCCCGCACACTTCATTAAGCTGCCTATCCATTATGCAGCATTACACAAGCTGGCAGCTGGCCACCCTAACCTTGCCACAGCAAACACTTTTAAATATGCTATACTTGATATTGCAATATAATGAGGTACTTGTTTGGCCTGTGATAAAACACTATAAAATTAGATGAACCTCAAGTGAGGGTTTGTCAAAATGGAACCCAGTCAGCAAACAAAATGGGACTGGTTTGGAGTAGACGAGCAAAGACTACAACAGACAATCAGAATGTCTGAGTCGGTTGAGAGTATGAGAGCTTAAGGGGCGGCGATTTATTCTAAATTGTACCTGGAAAAACAGTAGCTAATACAAAACTAGTAAAAGGTTATTGATTTGTTTTATGAAATGATTTGTTAGGACTATGATTATGTTATTTGTCCCAACATATCTGATGGCCTAGTCCTGTCTCCATGGAAATAACATAAATAAATTAAAGCCTTTCAACTTTTTTCAGGTCTTATGAGCATCTCCAACTTAAGTAGGTCTTGCTGAGCCAAGACCTGGCCAACTGAAGCAACCCCACATCATAACGCTGCCTACAGAGGTGTGTATAGTGGCCACCATGCATCGTTTCATGCGCTTCCCCAGTTACCATGATACACCAATCACCCTGGAATGGGTCAGTCTCGACTCATCAGACCACATGACCTATTTCCATTGCTCCAAATTCCAATTTTTATGCTCCCTACCAAATTTAAGCCTTTTTTTTTTCAGATTAGTCTCACTAACAAATGGTTTTCTTATGGCCATGCAGCTGTTTAATCCCAATACTGTATGTTTTTATCATATTGTCCATCTATGGAAATGCTCTTACTTTTACTATTAAACATGGCTATGGTTTTAACTTTTGATTTTTTTTACAATACAACTTCACCAAGTGTTTAAGTGATCTTCATTCATGATTTCCTCCAAACACATTTCTGTCCACAAATCCTTCCACAATGCTTTCGATAATGTTTTGAAGGGTTCTTAACCATTTCCCTAGTTGTTTTCTTCGCTTGATGCAGTCTAATGATTTGATCCTTCTGAAATGGCGACCTTATTTTTGTCCAGGCAATGTATATACATACATGCTTTAATATTTTAACTGCAATTTATGAAGTTTGTTTTTACATCTTGTGCATGGGCAGCTTTTACAGGCAGTAGGTAGTTAATGCCAGAGGAGCGCATCTCATTTGGCAACAATGTTTTGCTTCTGTCTTCATATCACATTCATGTGTCTCTCCTTTAAATCATCAGGGGATACCTGTAGGAAGGCTATTTTCACTTTATACCCTCGAGATTAAGAAACCATAAAATGTTCACTAGTTTTTTTTTTCACCCAACTCCCACATCACAAATTTCACAGTCATTGCAACATCATGGCTCACCCATCCTGACACGCTGCTGTTCACTGAGTTGGTGCTATTCGAAACAAAATGTCTGTCTCGACTGTCTGCCTCTGCTCCGTATAGTATGCTGGATGGCTGTTCGGAGCCCTGCCTACTCTTTGTGCCACACTCATTTAGCATCCATGTCCTCCTCTGTCACATGGCATCATTCTCTCTGGTGCACCGCTCCGGTCCATGAAGGACAATTGCCTGATAAATGGCATCAGATCAGTAAGTCTGCATTAGTGGGCAAAGCAGGGTGCTTTTAGACAAACCACTCTGGATAAGCGTGAAAGAATGTCATGCTTTCGTTCTTTTATGACACAGTCATTTGCTAAAGAGAGACTAAAGATAACAAAGATAAATAAGGGGCTAACAGAGAACACTGTGTCTTTCAAAGGAAAAGCTTGGCAGTCGTTTTTCCGAGCATTAATATGCAGTGTGTATGCAAACATGTCAAAAGACCAAACATCTGTATAAATATCATAATACAGTACGTGTACATAATCATCTGGTTGGATGTGAATCATTTGTGGTAACGTTGCATTGTTGTCGAAAATATCAATGTCTAATGTTTGGTCAGAAGGTACATGAAAAGTGACTTAAGTGTATGAGTAAAGAAAAATAGGTCAGCCCCATGGGAAGTGAGAAATGGCATCACAGCACAGTCAGCTACAGAAGATACAGCTAATGCACCACTGCTTTATACGCATGATCTTAACCATTCCCATTCTCAAACGCATATACGTACAGTACATAGAGATACCAACAAAGCTATGGGGGCTCACACAGATATTCTAAAATCAAGATATTAGCTGATCCTTTACACTTCTAATCTCGATTTTTTTTCAGACTTTAAATAGTCTTTCAGCTATTTAGTGACAAGACGTGTTGTACTGCACATAAAGGACACTATTCCTTATGTCTAATTCAACATTATTTAAGGCAAAATGTAAACACCATGATTTAAAATGAACTGTAACTAAAGTGTGGCTCTGACCTTGACAAAAATACATCATGCCTCACGGTATCACATCAAAGGAGCCAAAAACAGAGCAGGCAGTTTCTTGATGCTGAAAGGTTGTGAGCTAGAATAGGGACACATCATTTATAGCCCTTTTCATACATGCAGTCCATGCAGACCATTTCTATTCACTGTGCACAAAGGCAAACTCTCGGGTTAAGGCTGCGTCACAGGTTTTGAGTCACGGATAATTTCTTAAGTCAACATAAAGAAAATAAAGAAAAATATCATTTTGCTTCCCATTCTTGCCCATGGTCTTACAGTACATATAAATGTTTAATGTAACTAAAATGTTATGTTTTATATAATAATGCAATATGAGGCATGCTGATATCATGTGATTTTTTTTCTTTTCATGATATCAGCACTGTTGGTCAAATAAAAAAAGGTCAAAAATAGTGGTTGGTTGATTGAATGTTTTTTTTTTTTTTTTTTTTTTATCAGAGAGGTTTTCTGCACTGCCTAAGCGGGATTTTCAGTGTGACCTGGCAACCCATAGTTACAACATACATTATTTTATGTCCTGTAGAATCTCATGAGAATGGAAAATATCTTGCACACCACCCTGACTCTTTCCACCATAGTCATAAGTGTGACTGAAACAACATTTGAGAAACACTTACTTAAAAATGATCTATGTCAGAATGACAGGAAAAAAAAACTGTCCTCTTTAATGAATTGATGAAACCAGCATATCCTACATACGACATGATTTTGGTACTTTAGACACTGCTGCATTTCGATTCCACTATATGGACAAATGGATGCAGACAAAGCTAGGTGCCTAAAGGCAATGCTGAGTAAATTGCACAGTAAGTGGAGGAATAAGTGATGAGTAGTGAGGGGTTTTCCTAAACAGCAGTAATAGTGGTGAGCATTCATTCGATCTTCTATACCACTTATCCTGCATACCGGGTCACAGGGGGCCTGGAGCCTATCCCAGGAGACTAAGGCCATGAGGCAGGTGCCAGTCTTTGGACTGTGGGAGTACCCAGAGGAAACCCACCAAGAACAAGGACAATATGCAAACACCATGCACACAGACCTGAGGTGGGAATCAAACCCTCGACCCTGGCGGTGCAAAGTCACAGTGCTAAACACTCTCTACTTAAGTTTGCACAGTTTTAAAACATGGACGACATTCTATTTCTGTATTAAATATTGCTTATTCAGTGTGTTTACATCATAGTGCACAGAAAGGCTGCAGCTAAGTGTTGATTTAAATAGCAGCTCCATCCAAATGCCTGGTGGATTTAGTCACACCTGGCAGCTCTGAGGGGTATGATGGCTTTGCTGACCATACAACTGGTTTCCAATTCAATTTGACTGCCAGGGAAATTATGTAACATCACGTGGCACAGCTAAGCCACTAACAAGAAGAGCAGAGATAAGAAAAGGAAAATAAAATACCGAAAGGATGAAAAAGGTTACAGTGAGGGGTTAGATTAATTTATTCTAGCTTACCTTGACCCTGGGGAGGTGCTCAAAGAGACATAATCATCAAAACCTTTTTGTTTACTTAAACGAATATAGGCTTTTTTCACCAGTAATGGCCATGTGCTGTTTTTTTTTCCCTTCATTTCTTAATCTCACTCTTGTTTTGCCCCTCATTGCTTTCACTCTCATTTCTCCCCCTTCGAATGCTATAATGATGCAACCCTGCAAAAACAAACATTGAGAGGGTGCATGAGCACTGAAGTGTAGTAATGAATTCTGACAGCTTCTTCCCGGGGATGAAAATATTAAATCTTCCCTCTTCAATGTAGCAAATGAGGAGCACCTCGCTCTTTCTCTATCTCTCTTTCTCACTCCCGCACGTCTTTTCTCATCTTATTCTCCACTAAAGGTTCATACATGACATTAGCTGGCAGAGAAATCTATATAATATTGGCTAGAACGGCACCTAGATCCTGCACTGCAAGTGTCAAGAAAAGCATGGGTGGAAAAAAAAACAAGGAGAGAAAGTGAGTGATATAGGTGCATAATGCATTCCTTGTGTAATAATTCAGCCTGGTTCGCTCACTTTAACTGACTGAAGCAGATCTGAACTCAATGCAAGACAAAGCCATCCATCCGTATCTGAAGACAATGGCCAGCTGTGATGGAATATAGACAGGATGCACAGGAGTTCCTATCAAGTATTAATATGACTCCCCTAATAAACTGGCCAGCGTGTGTTTATGTTTTATCATAAGCTTCACTTTATTGATTCATTCCACAAAGCAGAAGCATTCTGTAACTCAGCTGTTTTATTTCACGTATCTATTCAAAACATCAGTTGTCCGTACAGTATGATAAGGGGGTTTGGTTGATACCCGCAGTGCCCACTGAAGCTTGACTATGGACTCTACCCGTACTGTTTCTTAAAATGCTCAATAAAAGAGAGTCACTGTATGCAGATATGCAGATCTAAATGAATGTCGACATTTCACATTAAAGTCATGAGGAAAAATCAGTGTCTATGCTTGTAATAGCATTTTATTCTGCAACAAACTCTTGAACAAAAAGCAGCATTTAATAGCCTTCCTGTCACATTTGCGTAGGATTTCCCCCTTTAAATAAGATTCCCCAACTGTCAGACGTGGATGTGGAGATGTTGAAGGCACAACCTCACAGTGTAGCTTAAAATATACCACAATAGTGAGATTGGAAAATGAAAACTGGCAGACTTGTCCTAAAGAATAAATGTATTCATGTCATTCGCCTAATAACTATCGGGTCATACACATAAAATCAAAAGATTCTTTTTGCACAAAACGCAGCTTGAATTGCAAAAAAAAAAAAAAAAAAAAAACGAGACAATAAAAGTCCAGATGTGAAGCATTGCAGTGTACATTTATGGCAGCTGGTAAGTAGAACAGAAGAATGGACACCGAGCATAAGCAATGGAAACTTGGCATTTGATTGGCATTTGATTTATTTGTTGAGGGGCCTCCCTTTCTGTGAGGTCAAAGTAAAAAAATAAAATTTGAACTGCTATAGGTTTCCTTTTTATACATCGTCTTTATTTAAATAGCACAGGACAGGAAACACCTATACAAAACCCAATGCTATTCATCAGGACCTAAAGAGCACCTGCAGCACAGACACGCAAACAAGCACAGTAATTTATCGACAATACCACAGCTCGTTATGAGAACACATCATAAATGTTGTGACTCCCATATACTCCCGAATGTTCCGCCCACACCGCACAGTGCGAGCTGATGAATCGCTATGCTAAGTGTAGGCTGTCAAGGGCAAAGCTGGGGGCTCAGGGGTGATTGATTTTCTGGCCTAGATGTGTGAAAAGCAGCTTTGGGTGGCAGGCTTCCCCTGATGCCTATTCACTAATGATCAATTTTCCATCTGGCACCAAGTAGCCTAATGCATCTTCACCTCACACCTAAAAGAGTTTTCAAACTTGGAGCGAGACAGACAAATAAAAACAAGAAGTAGTGAGAGGAAAAAGATCTAGATCTCTGAAATAATGGTGGCAGTTGCTCTAGATCAACACTGGCAACAAAAGCTTCTATTGTGCAACCGTACTGTTATCAAGATAGACGTAGCTCCAACACCAGATTCCAGATAAAACATGCCTCATATGCCTTCAACACACAGTAACAGTAGTAATGCCTGACTCCGGATGGCCTCCACTCACCTCCCATATGCCTGCATAATTCATCTCAGGAAGCAGAAAAGCTTAATCGCAATTCGCTCTCATAACGCAGGGAGCACGCCTTCTCCGGCTGCTGATTCCAAATATAATCCGGACACGTCACGTAATACATACACACCAGATCTGCACACTAGATAGTTTTACTGATTCCAGCAACCACACAGCTGCTTTAGAACCACCAAAAAAAATCAGAAAGCCTCCCAATTACTTAGGACCAGTGGGATATCAAATACCAGTAGGAAGAAAAAGACAGCAGTGCCTTGTTTTTGTCATCATCACTGTGTACCTACTTTGTTAGTCTGTAAAGAGAAAAGACAGCTGTCTGGTACCAGGCATTTTTTACCTGATAGTACTGGCATAAAAGGAGCCTTTGATGGACACTATCCCCCTAAAGGAACTGTAAAAGGGGAATTCTGTAAGCATCCTGTACATACGACCCAAGCGAAGTCCTATTTCAAGTGCAGACAGCAGAAAAACTGAAATGGCATGATTGCTGGGCCCACCTATTTCCCGACACGAAGAAGAGAGCTTTGTATGTTCCATCACATACAGATCAAAGCAGCAGGTATACATAAAGACAGAAAGAGCACACACCGAGTATCTGTCAAATCTGTGTATCTCCTACTGATAACACATGTGGCACTGTGAGTGTATGAACATTGATGCTGGTGCAAGTTAATCTTCTAAAGCAAAGCATACCACTCAATTTTCCCCGACATCCCACCAGGAGGAGTTGATATGAAAGATTACAATAATTGATTGTCCCAGCAAACACACACTTTGATGCTCTCAATTGGATCAACACAGATGGCAAACAATCATGAACTTAATTATATTAAACCTCAGAATTCTATTAAAAAGAACCTTCCCTATATGTGGTATGTCAATTGCATTCAATAAGCTATAACACACACACACACACACACACACACACAAAGAAAAACTACTAGGGCATGTGTAGATATGAATTAAACCAGAGGTGTAGTGCTCTTTGTTTAAGTAACGAAGCTCAGCTATGAAGTGAGCATGTGTACACAAGCATGGTTAGGGTTGTGGCCTGTTTGGAGCGCTGGCAAAAATAAAAAATCATCCCAGCAAGTAAAAATATTTCAAATATAATCACTTTATTAAGCCTAGCTTTAGACATACACCAATCAGCCTTAACAATAAAACCCAAAACATTAAGCCCAATATTGCGTAGGGTTCCCTTTGTGCCAGCGGGGCAGCTCTGGCATTACAGGGCATGACTCCAGAAGACCTCTGGGATGTGTTTTGGTGTCTGGCACCAGGGCGTTGACAGTGGATCTTTCGGTTGCCGTGGGTTGCGAGGAGGGGCCTTTGTGGATCAGAGTTTTGTCTGGCGCATTCCATGAGTGTTCAGTCAGATTGAGATCTGGGGAATTTGAAGGCTGGATCAACAATCTTGAACTCTTTGCCTGCTAAGCCCCATAACACTGTGAAGCACTGGATGTTCTGATACCTTTCTATCAGGCCTGCAAGGACATTTTTCTCCAAATTTGTGCCATATTGGCTTTTCTGCGGAATCAGACCAGACGGACTGGCCTTTGGTCCCCACAGGTATAGATGAGGCTTGGGTATCCATAATCCTGTCAGCAGTTTACTGGTATATAATTAATAATCAATGTAATTCAATTCCCCTTGTAGTGGTGTTAGCCTTGTGGCTGATCGGTATATGTTACTATTGTAAAGCTTAATCTTGTTTCATTGACAGATAATTTTACTTCTGTTAGAAAATAATGCTTAAAATCAGCTACATCTGTCAACAGAACAAGACAAGTAACCTAAAATTGTAAAATATAGTTTTTACAGTATACTAGGATTATTAGTCTTGTATTTGGTTTAATATAATCTTACACTAAGAAAAAGTAGATTTGACTAGATTCAAAGTATTTTCACTTACTCAGATAGCATTTTTTACATTGAGGGCTATGTGAACACAGTTTTAGCATTTTTACATACAAGTGTTCAAGTCAAACCGGGACTTTTGATTTTGCAGAATAACAGAACATGAGTAAAAACTCCCTTTATTTCTCTATATAATCTTATGCTACACTAATGCACTTATCCCAACGTTTCACTAGTGCTTGATACCATCAAGGTAGAAAGTCTTCTCAGTCCGTTGGAGCTATGATCTGACTGCCCACAAGTAAAAAATTCTTACATGAACTCATTTAATGGTTCAAACATGTGGAAAAAAACTCATAGTCGTGCTCCTGTAAACTGCAAATGGTGTTTGTGAATAATTGTGTCTATAGTTCAAACCAACAAATGTGTCTCTTCCGCAGGTTGGCGACGAGTTATCCGATGATTTTCAAGGATCATGTGTTCCACTCACTGAAAGATAATGGGAATGACTGGAGTGGTCTCTGAATCCACATGAGTCTTCTGTAAATGTTAATTGGTTTTATGCCTTCATCTACGAGAAAAACATCACAAGTCCCAGTTTGACTTAAACGCCCTTTATTCATTAGTCATTTATAACTGACCACATGATTAAATCATGCATAGTTTTATCACATTGAGAAGATTACGCAGCAGTATTTAAAACCTCCATTCCGAGGAAAAATTGCAGTACAAACAGAGGTACTAGCTAAATGATCAGTAACTATTAAGGTGGAATGCTTTTAAGGTGGAATGCATGTTACTCGATGTAGGAGTCGTGTGTAGTGAATCAATCAACACACCTACATCTTTAATATGACAACTTTGATGGTTCCATGTCTCTTGTGTCACATATTCTGTACTGTTTATAGGACCTTTGAGTGTTTCCTGAAACATGCATATCATTTCGTTTGACATTCTTTCTCCTTAAAAAAAAGTGGTGGAACGTCCAATTAAAAAAAATAGATAAAAAGCTATTATATGACTGTAACTAAAACCAGTAGGACCAGAACAGCTCGAATCTTATGCCTGTCAGTACAAAAACTGACGCTAGGTTTTGTAACCATCAAATCAAAAAAGCAAGCCATTTCTATTACCATTTCAGTTGAGAGCACGGCACCGAAGTATGTTGTTTGGGAACAGAGAGCGAGGGGGAGAACAACAACAGAAAAAGACAGCTCACTGAACAACCAGGGTCTGTCTTTCATCTCTCTGTGCAGTGAGAGAATGTGAGTTAAAGCAGAGGTTTTGTCCAAGCGCATACTACACTTTCAAAATCTCAGAATTCACTGACCATTTACACACACACACACACACACACACACACACACACACACACGCACACACACAGTACACAAGAAAACAATTGCCAAGTTGAGAGACGAAGCCACAAAGGACCAAAATTAGTTACACTCCCATATAATGTTCCTTTTTAAACAAACTAATATAATCATGCACTCAAATCATGCATTCTGGCACGCTTGATTTTCTTTCTGCCTCACTAATTTTTCAAATGCACTCTTTCTGTCTGTAACTTTGAAGAAACTGCCCATAGATGCCCCTTTGTGGAAGTGCATTTTCCTAGCCAATCCGGTCTGGAAATGGCTAAACATTTTTTTTACACACTCAATTTCGGAATGTTTGGGGTATTTCAGACGATCGAAACAAGTAGAAAAGGGATTTGTCAGAAGAAACCGATTTATTATCTTCAATCTGTTTTTACCAAAAGCCTGTGAAAAAGTCTCATATCGATTCTCTGATACATTATTACTACTTCTCAACAGTACTATTGCAAAGATTTATCCTGTTACAATATATAATAGGAGCTATCACTTTAAAATAGTAAGAGTTTGTGATGTGGGTTTTCTCGTGCTTTTTGCACACACGCACACACACAAACACACACACACACACACACACACACACAGGAGAAATCCACAAGACTGAGCAAAAATGATCAAAAAGCGAATTCTCCGAATAGGTCCCATTTAAAGACTAGACGAAAATCATGTGGAGTGCACTAGGCTATATTAGCAGGCACATTAATCAGAGTAATCAAAGGAACTGCATGGAGCAAACCCTCTCTGTTGTTCCATGGTTAAAGGCCGGGTACAAGACTGAATGAGGATGATTACTATTCAATAAGTTATTGTTATTGAGAAATCAGAAAGATATAAAACATATCTTTGAAATAAATGTGTGAGCTCTGTGGCCCAGCTAATTACAGTAGTTCAACCCGGAGTTTTATTTGATACTCTCTCAATTTATGTGAATAGTCACTGAATTGGCGAAGACAAGAAATTGCAAAATAATGAAAAATTACAGCGCATCAGGATAAAGATGATGACCAGAGTAAATCAGTTTGACGCATTCCCTTAAAACATTTCTTTTGATTCTTACACAAAACAAGTATAGAAAATTTGCAAGAAGAAAAAAACACTCCTGCACATTTTAAACAAAATACCTAATTATTCTACTTCCCTTCAAGCTGATTTTTCATTAATTCGTTCATCTTCTATACCGCTTATCCTGTTACAGGGTCAGAGGGGCCAGCAGCCTATCCCAGGAGACTTTGGGCACAAGGCAGGGCACACCCTGGAAAGGATGCCAACCCATCGCAGAACACACACACACACACACACACACACACACACACACACACACACACACACATCCCACAGACAATTTCCATCCATCAATCCATTCATCCATCCATCTAGGAAACTCTGTCGTCCAACTAGGGACCGTGGAGGCCAGTGGTGACTCTTGTATTTATTCTCATTTTTACAACCGCGGTATAGTTTACATTCACACACACTAGGTCTGGTCGACATACACACAAACATCCACACACTACGGGCAGTTTGTAAACGCCAATAAGCTGAATTTCCATGTCTTTAGTCTGTGGGAAGAAACCGGAGAACCCAGAGGAAACCCACCAAGCACGGGGGAGAACACGCAAACTCCAAGCACACAGAGCCGAGGTGGGTCAAACCCTCGCCCCTGGAGGTGCGAGGCCGGGGTGCTAAGCACTAGGCCACTGTGCTGCCGTGTAGTATGTAACACCTTCTAATTACACTATGAGCTTAAGCTAGGAGTACATGTCAGTTTTAACACATTAGAAACATTTATTCGCAAATTCACATCCACTGTGATTGAGCTTAGTGGCATTTGGTCTGATCTGCATTAAGGCAAGCAGGTGTTAACATAATTACTGCTAAGACATCTACTGAATACAACATACATCTATAATGATGATTGGAACAGTTCTGGTGCCCTTATGACTGCCACTTTCTCCATACATGCCTAACTCCATACATGCCCCCCCGCACCAGCCAGTCACTATAAATCCGAAAAGCTTCCCAGGATCTCCATGGTGACAAACCCTGGCCAAACAGATGGGTTTAGTGTGTTCATCAGCATTTAAAGATGGAGTGAATCTGAGCAGCTAGTGAGGGGAGCGAGAGAGGAAGAGAGAGAAGGGGGGTGAGTGAGAGAGAGAGAGAGAGAGAGAGAGAGAGAGAGAGAGAGAGAGAGAGAGCGGTATAGTGCATGCACAGGGAAAAAGTGGGTCAGGATCAGGGGGAGTGGGGCAGGGAAAGTGAAGCTTACTCTGCTCCAGAGCCACAACACACTCATCCTCAATTGTACACACAGCCATGAGTATGTGTACATCTGTGCATAAAATCTCTCTCTCTCTCTCTC
>JAOTRS010000032.1:9356504-9373638 GCA_028565755.1 Dinotopterus cunningtoni
CCAGTTTATAGGGCGATGTTTCCAAGCACTTTCAGGTTGAAATAAAGGCTGTTTTCATTTGACTTACAATGCCTAGTATGTCTATTTAATGGTCGCGGGGGCGGGGCGGGGCGGGTTGTAAAAATTAATTTAATTAATTAAAAATAATTTCATAAAAGCGGGACCCGCGGGTTGGAAAAATACCCGACCCGCGCATCACTAACACAGACACACGTCACTTTGAAATGAGGACAGAAGAAGAAAAATAAGATCATGAATCGAGATAACCAATAGCAATCACAGCTATGATTATTAGTGAAATTAAAAGAATTTAGACAGACCCAAGACAACAAGAACTCACAGGGTTCTAGAAAAGTAGTAAGAAAGCCACTTGTTAGTGAGTGCTGATTTGCAAGGGAGCATAATGAATAAACATTGGAGCAACGGCAAAAGGTCATGTGGTCTGATGAGTTCAGATTGACGCTATTCCAGAACAATGGGTGCATAAAGGTAAGATGGGAAGCACATGATGTATATTGTCCAGTGTACAAGCCTCTGAAGGTAGTGTTATGATATGGGGGTGCTTCAGCTGGTCAGGTCATTAAGAACATTAAGAGACAATAAAATCAAGTCAGCTGACTACTTGATTGTACTGAATAACCAGGTTATCACACCAATGGATTTTTTTTCTTCCATGATGCCATGGGCAAATTGTGAAAGAGTAGTTCTGGGAACATGATGAATCATTTTACACATGAACTGACTCAAATCGTGTACTGTAATGTTAAAAGAAATAGAAATATTAGTGTCCAGCACTTTTCTGCCCAAGCAATGTATCAGAAATGTCAGGTCAATCTGTCCCATACCCCCACCCTTCCCCAATCCCATCTCAATGACTGTATAATTACTTAACACACTAACAGTACATCTAAGAGACTTGTGCCAAATGCCGCACCATGTGTCACTGTGTGGCAAATACACATCTCCTTCTCACATTGGCTATCTCTCTTAAGGACTGTCAAACTGGCCAAAAGAACCAGTGGGAAAAAGGTCCTCTGCCTTCCAGCAACCCTTGAGGTTAAGTAAACACACACCGAGATCTGGATGATGACCATAGCAGATTTTCCCTCATTTGCTGGCTCAACGACCTTCTGAAAACACACCTGTTTCTGGTCAACACTTTTCATACTTGCCTTGTTTTATCTGTCCATTTGTTTTCAGAGTAAAAACAGATGTTTCTGTTCAGCAATCGTTCCATCAGCAGGACCGGTGAGACATGACAATCAATTTAAACAATAAACTGAGAAACAGCACAGTTTGTAACACATGCACTTCTACATCCCGAGGAATTCCTCATGTAGCTAATAATGCATGGCTGGTTATTATAGTGCCAAAGTGACCAAGAAAGATATTTGTGAATAGAATTAACAATCCAATGAAGCACTAAACTGCGAATGGTTGTAAATAACATATTGAAGAATACCTGGTGGACAAATTGAACTAATTATTATAATAACTTTAGACTTTAACTTATCTTATAGCTCTGGCCTGTATTGTTTCTTCATTTTCTGTTTTGTTTTTACATAATTTTACTGTTTATTGTTTTACACAGTCTATCCTATTTATCTGCCATTTTCTTCTATACAATCTAGCAGAAGTCTTTTTCAACTCAAACTTATCATCCGACGCTAAAAGAGACAGAGCACCATGGGGTTCCCTTTTCCAGAGAAATTAAAGGCTGATTTATGCTTTTGCGTCAAGTCTATGCCTCGGGTCTCGCGTAACCACATACTCTACATCGTAGCATATGGCGTAGCCTAACGTGCGCCTCCCTAGAAACGCAACTACACGTCACGGTGACACAGACTTCAACAACTGTGGTTGGTCTGCCTTGTGGCACCAAATTTCTGGCTTCTTCTACACTACTATTTTTTTTATTGACTTGAACATGGCAATCTCCTCCATTGTCTTCTCTCATTTCTGCATTGCAGTAATTTCAGTAAAAGTAACTGTTGTTCAACTTCTATTATCTCCAACTTCAACAAAATCTGCAAAGAGGCATAGAAACCCTTTCTACAATTAGCGGTTTGGCGGTACATTTGCAGAGTGACCCAGACACACTAGCACTACAAGTACAAATGCTTACAATGGTGTAGGCGCCACCTAGACCTGATGCAGAAGCAAGACATATAAGCCTACAATTCCATCAGTCTTAATCGGTAATGTGAATTTGCTGGCCAAAAAATGGACAAGCTGGCAGTGTTGATTAGGAATCAGAAGGCAACATAATCTGTTCATTTCAACATGACTAACCAGCGTCAGAACAGATGCTAGCCGGTTAGACAATACCGGTTTCACTAGTGTGAGGACAGACAGGACCATAGTCAAGCAGCAAGCAGAAAGGGGAAGGACTTGCACTGTTTATTGACATCAAACAGTGTAACCCACATCGTATCACTTTAAAGGTGCAGAAGATTATCTGTTGCTGGAAGTTTGGAATGCTACTCATGAGTCTCCATCTATCTACATGCCTACAGTAGAGAATTGTCGTATATGTTTACATTCTGCCCCAGGTGGACACAGATGAGGTGTGTGACATCATTCCCACAACAGTTATGTGGCTGTAAAAACAACACCCTGAGGCCTTTATTGTAATATTTGGACATGATAATCATGTGACACTTGGTTCTACAAACAATGTTTTTTCTTTCAGTCTATGAAGTGCCCCACAAGAAAAAACTTGAACAATAGACCTGCTATATGCTAATGTGAGGGGAGTTTAGTATCACCCCCCTACCACTTGCAAGGCAAAACTGACTGTAATCTGGTCTACTTAAAGCCCCAGTCCAGGCCTGTGTTATGAGCCATTTAAATGCATTTATTACATGCTCACTCAAGAAATAGTTTCATGAGGCTGAGAAGTTCCTAAAGTACGTTCCTCACAAGAAGGACATGGAGGAGATGACCCACAGCATGACCAGCTATCTCAGCTTTGGTATGGACATCATTTTATCCGTTAAAACCATGTACTGCTTCCCTAATAACAAGCCCTGGATTACACGTGACGTCACAGACATCCTTTAAAAAATGTTGGAGGATAGGTCAAGTTTAGGCTGAGGCAGGCCACAGAAGAAAAGTGGAGCAGAAATTGCAGGAGAACAATAAGGGGAAGAGCTGGGATAGTTTGAACACCATCAAAGGCTTAAAGAAGAAGGACGGCAATGCAATAGAACATGGATGTGGAGAGGACCAAAAAGTTTAAGCTGTTTACAACAGGTTTGAGTACTCCGCCCATGCTATAATTACTACTTGTTCTCACCTCACCCCACCACTCGCAACAACTGACAAGATTGCCCCAGCATGCAGCATGACAATGCAACCCCCACCATCCCTGCAGATAAGGTCAGGTGAGGAGGCATCAAGGCAGATGGCTCGGACAGGGATCGCCCCAAGAATGCTAAGAGTCTTTGCTGAGGAACTGAAGGGCACCATTTTCCTTAGATTTTTAACCTGGGTTTACAAGTTTCCTGCCGTTTTTTT
This sequence comes from Dinotopterus cunningtoni, assembly GCA_028565755.1. NCBI lineage: Eukaryota > Metazoa > Chordata > Actinopteri > Siluriformes > Clariidae > Dinotopterus > Dinotopterus cunningtoni. Next base: position 9,360,024 of record JAOTRS010000032.1, read on the forward strand.
ACCAAAAGGAGGCTGGTGTAGACAATGCCACTTTCTACCTGCTTCATCGGGCTAAATCTCATCTCAACAAGGAGAAGGGTGCTGATCATGTTCTTTGATTTCTCTAGTCCCTTCAACACTATCCAGCTCCTGTGACTAAGAGATAAGCTGACTGAAATGCAATGGACTTTTGGTGGCCTGATCTATATACTACCTCACAAGCAGACCACAGTATGTGAAGCTCAGGGACTGCACCTCAAAGATTGTGGTGAGCAGCATGGAAGCAATTCAGAGGACTGTGTTTTCTCCATGATGTCCCTCTGTATGCCTATGACTTTAAGTACAACTCAGAGGCTTGTCACATATACAATGTCTCTAACGACACTGCCATTGTGGGGTGATTAGGGTTGGAGAGGAGGGGGGGTACCTTTGTCGATGCAGGTAAAGCATTCTGCAACTGAACATAGCCAAGACCCAGAAGATGGTGATTGACTTTTACTGGTCTGGGTCAATCCTGCTACCGGTCTCCACTGAGCGAGGTTATGTCGAGATGATGAGAATTTACTAATACCTGGGGCTGCAGCTGAATGACAAACTGGAATAGACTGCGAACACAGACTCTCCCTACAAGAAGGGACAAAGCCAGCTGTTCTTTCTGAGGAGACTGATCTCTTCCAGATGTTTTATCATTCAGTTATCGCCTGTATGCTCTGCTATGCTGTAGTGTGACTGAGGAGACAGCCTTAGGCGCCAGAATGCCATGATTGGCAAGGCTGACCCAGAGAGCTTGTTCTGTGGTTGACTTTGAACTGGACTTCCCGGAATCAGTAGGGTAAAGGAGGACCCAAAACAAACTGTTGTCCATCACGTCCAATACTAAGCACTCACTGCACAGAACTTTTGCCGAACAGAGGAGTATGCTAAGTGGCAGGCTACTGTCACGGAGCTGCTCAACAAACAAATGCAGGAAATCCTTGGTCCCCAGAGCCATACGGTGATTTAACACCTCTCAAATGGCCAGGGGGATGGGGATGGGGATTGTATTTACTGTATATACACACACACATTATTTTTACTTTATCTGATTAATTTAGTGTTGCTGTATAGAGTTAATTTTTTACGCTATATTTCTTCTGCCTGTTTGTTCTCCACGGTTGCATCTAACACTAACAAGTTTATTGTAATTTTATCCGTTTGCTAATGGGGGTTCAAATTTCATTTAGAATCAATCAATCAAGTATCTATCTATATATCTATCTATAAATTGCATTTTTTTTGTTTGTACTTCCCAACATATGTAATGTACCTTAAATTTTCATAGTACAAGTTGAAGATTAGGATAAAACTGTTTATAATGGACAAAACTAATAATATTATTATTAATAAATAGCAAATATCACTTGACTAATAAATGAAAGCAACATTTTAGTCTTCCAGAAATCCTGCACTACACACCTGATTGCTTTCCCTGTCCTGGTACATGTAATTCTACCTAACAAAAAACTGACCAAGTAAGACATTGACAACCTCTGTATGATGAATTATGGAAATAAATTGGTTCTCTTCTGTAAATCTTTCTCTCTCTTTCTTTCTCCATACAGAAATGTCATATATTGTTGATATATCAAACATTTTCATATATGTTACATATAGTGTTACCTGTTAACATCGCACCAAATAATTTTATAACCAGGACACACACATACATACATATACTACAATAGACTCCATATATACATTACATTATATCCATGTATACATTACATTCCCATATGGGTCTCTCACTCACTCACACACACACACACAAGCACACAGACACTATATCAATATACCAAGTACTGTAGTACCGCAGCCATACAAAATGCTCAGCTTCTTTACCTTTTATTTTATGGTATATTACATAAAATAATGATTGGCATATGTCTCATAAGTCTCATATGTCTATAAACTCATGCAATCCCAAAGACGACACGTGCATTTTTACAAACCACTTTTATTAGAAATAATGTGTGTACGATTGGATTACATGCATTTTTTTAACCGAGGCCTGTTTTAAATTATATATGACGCATGTAATCAGAGTTTTTTGTATTCAAAGCAGCAGAGGCACAAGTAATTCTGATTGGAGTGTTAATTGGGAACTGATTTCAATACATGATGATGTAGAGAGCGTGCACTTCATACCAACTTTTTTAAAACCTCTGCTTCAAGAACAAGGGTTCAAATAATCGAAAAGGTCCACACTGTGTCACACTTTCTACCATGAATAACAGCTGGCTTCAGTCAATAAAAAAATGATCAAAGTGGCTTATAGGAAGCAATGGAAATACCAGTTGTGTGAACATCTGCATCAAGTGACATTATCTCTTTAAATCAGTTTTCAAAGGAAGTGTGGAGGATGTGACCAATCTCTCCATGTCTGAATACATTCTTAAACACCGCAGACATTGCTGGTCTGGCTTTTATTGTAAAGGTTGTATATCACTTAGCACTTCAAAAGAGGTTGACTTCATTAGGTCAGATCTTTGACCTCAACCCGAATGGCTGAGCTGATGGCGAATAACTGAATTCCTCTGTTTGACTTGTAAAGAAAAAGTAAACCCGAGTGGCACACTACAAGAGGTCCCCACTGCATGATGGAAAGCTGAATTTTCCCCTTTCCTTGTATCTGTGTGCTGATTAGATAATCCAGATATCTACTGCTCATCAGAACAAAATAAAAGATTGCCAAAACTTAAATTACAAATGTCACACAAGCATAAATTTTGCTGTCAAACAGTAATCAGGGAATAGTCATGATACCTCTCTTTCTAATACCTCTCTCTGATTTAGCACCTTTAAAAAACATCAAAACATCTTAACCTTCACTAAAACCTAGACTTCACCCTAAGCCTTGACTAAAGCCAGCACTTTTCTCATGAGAAACGAATTCCTGTGTTTTATGTATAGAGCAACAACCACAGATGTCATATAACATTAGCATGTTACACACTTCCAGATCAGACGTGGTAATAACTGTCCATTTGCCGTCCTTCAAGTGCAGAATGTGAAGACCATGCCTGTTATCTGGCAACGGTAATAATAATGCTTATCATGACAATTTGCAAAACGCTGGCAAGACCTACAAATTAAAAATGTCACTCAAACCTACTGTAGCTTGTGCAATCAGTGGGATAAGAAAAGCGTGGTGAAAAGGTATAAGAGCATCCCTGTCTTTTTTTCCTATTTCTCTGGCTGAACAGCTTCAAAGGACTTAAAATGTGATTGCCTTGGCCAGAAATTAATCCTAAGCTTCACCATGAGCCAAACGATCATCTCAACAAATCAGACAAGACTTTCTGATCAAAGACAAACCCTCAACATCAGCTCACATTGTTACAACAACATCTGTTCTGAAATTGGGTTTAAATGTTTTTCTATATTTAAAAAAATGCATATTTAAAATGTAATGGGGTTATTAAAGACAATCGTTGTAACACTTTAATTTTATCCAAGATTTTGTTCAAATGAAGCAAAGTTATTTCCTATTTTGTAAAACCAGCCAAATAAGTGTGCATTGAAATCTTTGGTCCAAATCAATTTTCCTTATGGAACTACTTTAAAGGCATCAGACCACACCACCCTCAGATGATTAACCTGACCACTTCCGAAGCACACAGATTATCTTAAAATGTTGTACTTTAGCGAACAGATACATGAGATAAAACCCAAAATAGTAACCAAAAAACATTTTCTGAAATGAGCAAATGTAAGCACAAAACACTAAATCCTGCATGACTGATACCTACAGCAGATGTGTCAAATCATGAAAATAGCAAGAATATTTCCACTTGCCATCTGATTGGTCCGAGAAAACCTGTATTTCTTGCTGTATATTATATGATAATAAATATATAACTGTGACATTCCCTTTTTAAAGAACAAGTGAAAATTTAAATAGCGCTTGAATCTGCAAGAACATCTGCAAAACATATATCTAGTGCATAAATAGTCCTGCTTGAATCTTACACCCTTCTGTCAAACAGACAAGAATGCCCTTTGAAATTCTCAGTCCTAATTACTGACCGAATCACAAGTACTATATATTATCCTGATAATATGTACAAGGTTCATAAGGTTTAGCCATGAACTTAATGTTGAATATGTAAAATCCGTCTGTTTTCAAAGAAAACCTCGAACCATGTTTCCCAGTGAGCTGAAGCTTGCAGTGAGTGGTAAAACAAGATGCAGCATGTTCACATAATTCATCAAGCAGCTTTAATTCTCAGTTACAAAACACTGCTTAATCTGCTATACAGCATGCCTTTTTTCAAAAGCACAAAACATCTACCATATTGTTCACCATCACTTACGTGAACATGTCTTTTTTGTGCAACGTCTTAACTTTTAACTTCATTTGTCAAACTTCAAGTTTATACAAGTTTATGAGACAAATAACGACCACATGGCAAAAAACAGTCTATCCAGATGCAAATTACAGAAGAGATTTTTCACAGTGATGATTTAAATACATGCTTTGTAGACAATTTATATTGTAGACTATCCTCACTGTGTTGGATTTGACAATGGGGAGCGGCCAGGTTTATGTACTCAGAGATCAAGCCGTACAGATCTCAGACATTGCCTCTTTGTGCAAGCTCACAGCCTCACCCAGCTGTGTCTGTATGTGGATTTACATTTCTACAGCTTGAAATCACAAGTCGTAGCTTGCAAACAAATTGCCTGTAATTTGAATGGCTTGAACTAATCATGGGAGAAGGGAGGCTGTGGCTTAACAAAGAATTACAGACACTGAGAAGTAATGCCGAAAAAGCCCATAAGGACCGCTTTGCAAAATTTTATTCGTTTTGCTACAAATAATCTGGATATGACTGCATGAGAAGAAAAACATTGTTCACTAGTTTTTCTCAGCTTTCATCCACTGGTTTATGTCTATTTCTAAGAAGAAATCATCTGTCCAAGTTTAAATAAGATGGGAATTTAGCTGGCGGCAAGTCCTCTCAAGCCCAAAAAGCTGCCTTGACCTCACCCTATTAACAGTCCTAGTCAAAGGGAGAGGTGTGATAATGACTGAGAAATGTTTTTACAAAGAGCGGTTTAATAAAACCTGCCTAACAGTGGCTTTATAAACAAAAATGGTTCGGTCATCAAAGTCTCAGGAAAAAGCGACAGCTGCGCAATGCTGCTCAACCGCCATGTATGACTTAACTCTTTAGAAATCTACACCGAGTCTCATTCAGTGTTTCGTGTGGCACTTTCTCATTTCTGGATAAAGTTTAAGTGGAAGTGAAAACTTATCTAATAAGAACTACATAATAACGGAGATTCAAGCCTGATGTCGCTTTACGTTAATGCACACTACTTATTACTTCAATGCATGACTAATAATTTAAAAAGAGGAATACTACTACTACTACTACTACTAATAATAATAATAATAATAATAATAATAAGGTTATAATAATTAGGTTATTAATATAAGGTTTCCCTGCAGCTCTGCCCACGTGCAGATCCTGACACCTTGACCCACCCATTCATCGTATGTGGTCAACTGGGTACCGTTCCTCACGTTGTCCCAATGCTAAATCCAAGACACGCTCACAGTTTGACATGATGTTACACCACGTTATGACATAAAAGCTGGTGACGACGCTGCCTGCTGTTACAGTCGGAGAGGAAGCCTGTGAAACACTCACATTTAATTTGACATAAGCGTTGATGATGACGCTGCCTACAATTACATTGCCTACCTGTGCAAACACCGCCCCGCCCACCCCAAAACAAGCTGAATTTCGCTTTTATATGTAAGTGATAAGAAGAAAACCAGAGGGTACTCCGCCCAAGTGCTGGTCCTACTGTACCATTACCTATGAATGGAGCGTGCGGTCAACTCGCTGCCGCTCCTCACACTGCTCCATATTCTACTACCTCACAGTATGAAGGTACAGGTGATGATGACCCTGTGTACTGTCACCAGACGTTGGCGGCTGGACAAACAGGATTTCTGTTGTATCTATAAAATAGTTTGCAAACGAGTATACCTAAATGAGGAACATCTCAAGGACATTCCTAAACTTTAGGTAATGGACCTTGTCGGGTGGAGCTTTGGATAGGTTCATCTAACGCTTTACATTAATTTGAATCTCTAAAATGACCCTTAAAGGTCAACACAACGGTGTTTTCCATTCTAAAGAATGTTTTCCATGTCAGAAATGTCAGCACCCAGGAACACTTCACCAGGAAAATAAAAGTGTAAGAAAAATGAATGGCTTAATATCGTGTATAGTGATGTGTGTGTGTACTCCGAAAAAGTGAACAGAAACACATGGAAGAATAAACTACCGAAAAGAAACTCTCCAAACGCTAGATTCTGCGAAACTTTCCATCTGGTGATCTTTAAAATCCTTTCTTCACATGTCTGTCTCTAAACGGCTGTCAGCTTTTTAAGGAGTCGTGCCGCATCGCTGTCGCCATCTTCCTCCTTCACTGAACCCCAGTCGAGGGGGCTCGCGTTCAGCCTGTCTCTTACATTTCATACATTTCACTTTGTCCTGTCCTCCCGCTTCAAGTTCATGTCAACCGCGCATAAAGGGACTTCGGTTTAAGTGGCTCGGCTTACTCGCGTTGCATTTCGTGCAAAATAAAAGTCAACAATGAGCCCTTTTAATAATGCGTTCGCACCTTAAATAGATATTTAATACATCGCTAATAGATCGCTGTAACTGTACTTACCTGGAATGTTGATAAGAGTCACTAAGAGTATCCACACAGCGGGCTGCATTGTGAAAGCTGTGCGCTGAAAATCCCGTGGACAAGCGCGAACACTTCAGAATAATACGGCAAGTTCAGCCCGGGTCGATGATCAGTTCAACGGAGTATTTGTCACAAAGCGACTCTTCTGTGTGTCTTGATCCGCCACGAAGCCCCGCTGATCAAAAACAGATGTCGGCTTCGTCTGGAGCGCGAACTTGAATGGAGACAAAGAATTAAAACAAATTCTGTTGATCACAACTGTTAGTGCATGAGAACCCGCTAGAAAACTGCCACTTTTCTTTCCCCCTGCCGCCCCGGTGAGCCAGTAAAGAAAATGTGATGGGGCATGCAGTCCGCATTAACGATTCGCTTAAGATGCGTCAGTAGCCTACCTCTGAACCCCAGGTCCTTGTTCTCCGCCACAGAAACGGGCCTCTCTCTCTCTTCTCTTTCTTGGCCAATAACAGACTGCGCGCGAAGTTCTGATTGTCCCGGGTTTGTACCCTTGTTTAAGGATTATGAGATTATTTCGAAATTTGTAAAAAAAAAAAAATAATAATAAAAAAAATTTAGGTTTCAGTACATTAAACAAAAACTGTATCCTGATCTTTTACCAAGAAGGTTTCCCAAGCCAAAAAAGCAGAGTAGTGCGATTTAGATGGAGCTCGATCACCTGAACTGATGTAGCGGACAGCGCGAGCTCAGATCCGAATCTGGTGACGCAACGAAATAGGGCGGAGCCTAGATCGTCACCCACAGCAGGGTAGTAACTTAACTAGAGCTCCGTCCTGACATGTTCTATATTAGTTCCACGCGAAGCCACGCCCCCTACTGTGAGAACCGTGAAGGACCGCTTTCTATAGGGATGGCGCACTAATTCCGACTGCTCTGAAACACAGTGTTTTTATGCAAGCGTTCTGCTTTCGCACAAATGTGAAAACTCTACTAAATATAGATCCATTATTACTTGATAATTGATAGCTGCATAACAGGTGAACTAAGCAGCGACAGTTTCCTAAGCTGATGTCTTTAGATCATAAATGTCTTTAGTCTTAAAAACATTAAGCAAATTTTAATGCAGACAAAAATTCAAATACCGTATTAAGTATTACAAAAGTTCTGTTTGTTTGGTGGGCGGTGTTTGCACAGTTGCTTGTGTCATGCTGTGAGTGTGTCACAGGCACCCTGACAGAATGATACAGTTGGTAGCGTCATCCCCAGCTTTCATGTCATACCGTAATGTCATATAATGGAGCGTCATCATCAACTTTCATGTCATACTGTGAGCGTGTTATACGCATTACATTTGGTCTAGCTTGAGGAGTGTCAGTGAGTTGCCCACATACAATAGGTGGGTCGAGTATCAGGATCTGCACACGGGCAGAGCCACAGGCAAACATCATATATGCGGGCGGAGCCGCAGGTACTAGAAATTCTGTTTGGCCTGCTGCGGGTGGGCAGTGTAGTAGGCAGCTGGTGTAGCAGGCGTACCCCACTGTGTAATGGTTTGCAGTGTCATCGACTGCAACAGTACACAGCGTCATCATCACATTTTTTTTTCATATTTTGAGGTAATAATATATTTGCCAAAACGCTGAAGCAACGTGATGAGCGGCATCACACAATCCATTTGAAGGTAATAGTAACATGGGTGTTAAGATCTGCATACAGATAGAGCTGTGTGTACCCTCTAGTGTACTATAAATGATTCAGCTTAGTTAATAAAACTACATCTTCACCCCTCATCTCTCTCTAATCAATCATTTCAATACATTCTTAAAAACCATTTGCATAGTGGGTAGCACTGTGGCCTTGCACCTCCAGGGTCGAGGCTTCGATTCCCACCTCAGGTGTGTGTGCATGGAGTTTGCATGTTCTCCCTGTGCTTAGTGGGTATCCTCCCACAGTGCAAAGATATGCATATTACGTTAAACGGTGTTCCCAAATTGCTTGTAGTGTGTGTCCTGCGATGGTTTGGCACCCTGTCCAGGGCCTACATTTCCTGGGATAGGCTCCCTCCACCCTGTACACAGGATAAGTGGTATAGAAGATATAGATATGTGAATGACAACTGGAAACCTTTCATTGAAAAATTTTGCTCTAAACTTATGCTCTAATCCTTCCTACTGTTCTCTTTTAAAGTATTAGAATGACATTGCTAGTTCTATTGTTTTAACTATATGCAGAAAAAATTGGGGTAACTGCCTCAAGCTGGCAACTCTATGACATCACCAACATGTTGCATTCCTTCTTTTGTTGTTATAAAGAAAAAGGCCACTTTTACAGAATGAAGTTTCCGCAATTTGTTTTTGTAAACTGACAGACAGAGCATTCTGTAGATTTTTTAAAAAACAATTTTGCTATTACCAACAAGAGTTACATCATAATTAAAGATTAATAAGCCTAATTTGTCTCCACCTTTCTGTCCCTTTGATAGAAGATAACCCTTGAACTTGTGGCTTATCTCTGTGATTCTCTGACTATTCCAATTTAGCCTTACGTTCCTTACTGCTGTTTAAAGGTTTGCACCTTGTGTTATGGCCTCTATATGTCTTCTCTTGGAAGCTTTTTCCAAAGTTGGATTGTTAAAACTTCACCCCTGACCCTGGAAAGTTCTTAGTGATAACATTGATGGTTGTTCTGGGTTTTTATCTTTTCAACTCTTATAATGAATCTGTCATCAACTGTTGTTGTTGTTGTTGTTGTTTTTGTTGTTTTTTTTGTTTTTTTGGCCAACATGTTTGATTTACGATTGTTAGCACACCAGAGGTCTTTTTTCAGGACTTGTTGCAAATTGTTGTATTGGCTATGTCCAATGCTTAGATAATGGCATCAATCACTTTTCCTTTTTTTGCATTTTTTTTACATTGCTGTTTACTTCATATTAACAGAAATCTGGCCCCAGTTGTTGTTTATCCTTTAACGAATGCAGTCTTCCCAGGGCTCATACCAAAAGTATGAGATGTGAGAAATATAAATATATCATAAATATCTAAATTATTAAAATGATCCGCCATACAGGGCCCACCTGTCATTTGTCATGGTTCAGTTTTTATGATGACTTGAAAAATAAGTGGGTTCAAACTAAATGTGCCATGTGCCATGTAACAGCTAAATGTACATATCAATAAATAAAGGCTGAAATTCTGATCTATCATCTCATATGTGTCTTTGGATCTAAAACTTAAAGGCTTACAGCGTATTACAAAAACAAAAGAATTAGTCTTGCTGTTCCAATAGATGGATAGCGGTCCAGTAAGGGAAATCACATTCAGCTAACAGAACTGGTATTTGCTGGTAGTGAGAGTTATGATTTGAGAATCAAAATGACACTTTGTAAATGATCTGGTGATTCTGAACGTGACACTAAACATGGTGTGGTAGTCCAACTGGACAAAACAAAAACAAAGAGATCTCTATGGATGAAACAAAAAAACAAAATTTAAATGAACAAATCTGCAGGGAGGGATGGTTTCAGCAAAATTCCCATCCCAAATTCAACACACTCACTCACTCACTCACTCAGTCACTCACTCAGTCACTCATCGTCTATACCTCTTTGTCCTGTATCCAGGGTCGCGGAGTAGAGCCTATCCTAGGAGACTTAGGGCATGAGACCGGGTAAACCCTGGACAGGGTGCCAATCCATTGCATGGCAACTTCAACAGAAAAAACTGCTAATTAAACTCAAAATTAGCATAATTAGCATAAAATATTCTGTACTTTTTCTTATATGGTGATTTTTCCCTCATTTGGTACAAAAGCCATAACAGGGATATGCATTTTGATTTACAGTATATATACTGTATCTAAGGTGGCATGGTGACTTAGTGGTTAGCACTGTCTCCTTCCACCATCAGATTCGATTTCTGCCTCTGTGTGCATGGAGTTTGTATGTTCTCCCCGTGCTTGGTGGGTTTCCTCTAGATACTAAAGTTTCCTTCCACAGTCCGAAAACATGCAGATTAGGCTAATTGGCATTCTCAAGCTGCCCGTTGGCACTCCATCCAGGGTGTACCCCACCTTGTGCCCTAAGTCTCCTGGAATAGCCTCCAGGCTCACCGCGACCCTGAATACAGGATAAAACGGTATAGACGATGAGTGAGTGAGAGTACATATCTCCAATATGCAGACATTATATGTAGAACCTGTCAATCCATATAAAGAAAGGTCAATCATGTGATACTAAAAGAAGATACACTACCTGCTTCTTTTAGTGAGCTCCAAAACAAGGATAATATTTATACAATATTTCTGCATAAACAAAAGAAATATGATTTTAATATTGCATATATTAATGTTGCTCCACAAAGCTCACAAAGATATTGTGCTGGAAACAGGGCACCATACTGTATCTCTGCTGAATCTGAATACAAAAACATCTCTCACATGTAGGTAAGTGAATGTCTTTAGTCTTTTCAGATGTGAAAAATCATGATTATCGTCACACATAAAGTATATTGACCTTACTTGCATAGCTTTAATGCCAGATTTGTATTATCATAGTTATTATAGCAATTATTTAAGATTATACATTTAGAGACAAATTATTACAATTATATATAATTTGCCCGGGAACCTCTTGTAAGTTATTGCTACAAGTATGTTCCTCTTCTCACTAATGTTGACACTGTTTCTAGTTTGTTTGTTTGTTTTATGCATATTTTACTGTACTACTCTCAGTTGGTCACAGCCACATACTTGATTTTTCATTGTTTTTAAAATTATTGCAAAGATCCACCTAACTACTTAGTTGGCTGCATTTTCCAAAGAAACTATTTCTAACCTCCTCGTAATCTGAATATTCATTTAATAAAATAAGTAAAAATTGAAAACACCCAACACAATTACCAATCGCTCACCCTCATCTTGTTCTTCAGAAACAACAGCATGATGGAAATGGATTACCGCTGTCAACTTCAGTAGTAAGAATCATTAGCACCTTTGCCTTTCAGACAATTTCTGTATGTATTTAGGTAGACTGCACTGAGGTCACCTGCCTGTCTAAAATATTTAGTCTAACGAACACAATTAAGCTATTAAGTTATTTAAACACAGCAAACACACAGCTATGCCTGTTTTTTTGTAGTGCAAGAAATGAATGATGCATTCCTGTTTTGACAAACAATAGTTCTCACTATGCTTAGGAGGCATCATTGCAGTGACTTATCTATCCTTTAATCCTGAGCAAACCCACACAACCTGTGACTACTTAATTTACCTTGAGATGTGGTTTGTCATGGAGATGCAAATTAAAGATTTAAGGCAAGTTTCAGCCATTAAATAAGTCACTATCAGTTCTGGCAAGTCTGAGGACAAGGTTAATTATATTTAGCCTGCTTAGCATAAAAAAGGTGATGTCCATAAAAAAGCTTTTAAAATATCTGGTATATTTTTTCCTTCATGTAATTGAGTTGCCGATGTTGGCTCATCAATTTTACCCTATTGAAGTCCATAGGCCAAGGTGTACCCATGTTCATAAGTTAATGGTTTCATTTTGTAATTAAATACAATCATTCCTTAAGAAATTGTATAAAAACAACTATTTATTTATTTAAATATAACCTTTTTCACATGGCTTCAAATGTGTAATATATACACAAAGATCAAGCTTGTCCATCCGCGCACTGTGGAATTGTGGGTATCCAATGCTCAGTCTCAGTGCACGTGCGTCAATCGTACAGTCAACATCCGTGCGCGTGTACTGTTTATTATAATATTATGATCACATGTGTGTGCACGCACGTTAAGTAAAAGCGAGTGCCATTAGAGAGGTGTGTGTGTGCGTGTTTGTGTATGAAAGTCATCCTACATAGTAGCCTCCTCCCTCCCCTCGCCTTCACACACTTTAACGGAAACACTGCTCTGTCAGGATTCTTTTCAAAGGTAAAGTGCCGGTTAATTAGGTTTTTTTTCTCGTTACTTTACATTTTGTATTGATTATTTTTATATGAATATTTTTAGGTTGTGAAATAAATCATTATTTCTTATGGGAAAATTCTCCTTGATATACATTTTGATATACAAATACAAATACAAATTCCGAAACAAATTATGCTCACAAGCTTCCACTGTACTAAAATATCTGTAATTCATACAAGCGACAAATGGGTATGTAAAGTATTTAATTACAAGTAATGACAGACAGACAGACAGACAGACAGACAGACAGACAGATAGATAGATAGATAGATAGATAGATAGATAGATAGATCTGTTAGCATATGCCTGTTTTTTAAATGAAAAGCTCAGCCATTACTGCCACACAGGACAATGGGATTATAAGTGCAACTCTGTAAGGGAGTAACTAAGCTGCTCATGCTGAAGCATCCTCAGTTATGTAAGTGAATCTGAAAATCAGAAAGTGATAATAATATCTAGGGGACATCATTTGTCATAGTTAAATTTGCTGCACAAAATAATGCACTCATTATTCAAACTTATTTTATATGTTCAAATGATCGAATTATGCTAATGGACATCAGCTTTAATGGATGATCCTGCAGAATACAAGGATATTGTTACACCACGACCAAAGAAAAATAAACCAATGTTATTTAGAAGGATGGCTCACCCTTAGTGCAAGATTTTATTTGGTCCTGAGGCTGTTATTTTAAAGATTTTAACCATATTTTTGAAGGAAAAAAGAATCTACAAGTCTTCCAAGCTGGGTATTAGAAAGATAAACATGCTTTTACAAGTAATTATGATTAAAACTCTTATAGATTTGAAATAGATTTTCATAATGGAATAGCCACTACATCACAAAGTAGAATCAAAAACTTAATTATTTACTTTTGGCCTCTGTATACACCACCAAATTAAATTTAAAATGAAACACTCCAGATGTTAACAATGTCAAGACTTTCAGCTTTAATTCAAG
>JAOTRS010000033.1:124385-139424 GCA_028565755.1 Dinotopterus cunningtoni
AGGGACGAGAATGGCTCCTTTCATCTATTTCAGCTTACAATTAGTAATTAATTCACACACACACACACACACACACACACACACACACAAGCAAAGAATCTATGGCGTACTAAACTGCAGTGTGTTTATCCCTGGTGTGTTGAGGAGACGCTGTGCACAGGACAGAGGGTTTTAGATATGTGTTCATCCTGCAAGTGATTTTCTGGGTTAGTATCGTAATCTCAGCTCTAATATTTACTGGTCCGAAGGTTGGGTTTTATGCTGAATCTGAATCCCGCCCCATCACTCATCTATTAAAGCCCCTGAGAGATGAGAGTGGGGTGAGCTCTGTCCAGCAAATAGGCAGCGTTAACTCTGCTCTGAGTGTCCAGTCTGGTGTCAGTGCGTCCTCTTGTAGACCCGAGCGAGCGCCGTGCATTCAGCTGCGTTGTGTTTTCAGGTGCTGAGAGGAGCAGAGAGGAGCAGCGAGGAGCCGCGGTAAGATGGCTGTCTCCACTCAGCTGGGTTTACTGCTGTGGAAGAACTTCACCTACCGACGGAGACAGACCGTGAGTTCACACCGAGAATGGAAAATAACTTTTAACAATAGTGTCAGGATTATTGATTATTACAGCGTTTTATTCCTTAGTTTGCTACACAGATATTTAGTGCAGAATGTAAGCGCACCCCCCTTAACGCAGCATGTGTTCAGCTTTAAGGGGTCAATCTGACAGATGTACAGGGGCAGCTGGGAGTAAACTCATGAATAGAGGATTGTGTGAGACAGCTGACGGGATCAGCATCATCTCAGTCCACACCATCCCAGTGACTGCCGACTCGCCGCTGTGCATGATGAAGAAAGAAATCTATAATGTATAGAAGAAGCAAACTAGTCTGAATTTGGATCAACAAGAGACAGAAAAAACAAAGCATGTGACCTTTTAATGTATCAGATCAGTTTGATTAATTATTGTAAGACGACAGAGTAAGAGAGAGAATGTAGATGTATCCAGAACCTGCGCTCTGACTGATAACAGGAACAAGAGAGAACCTTTTCACTTTAGTTTGTGGGAAACCACATCAAAGTCTCTCGCGGATCTCAGACAGGAAATGCCGAGCCGTACAGCAGAGTGTTTCTTACATCTACAGTATCTGAAGCTGAAGGCAAATCCAGGGATAGATCCTCACACCCTCCTGCACATAAACCCCAAAACCTGGAGTTATAAAATATTACTCATAAGGGAAGTGATAAATGTTTGATTTTTTATTAGAAATAAACAATCTCTGATCTGAATCACTGTAACTAGGCAGATAATTTCACACAAGATCTTAAAGTCCTTAAAGTGATTTTGTTATGTAATAGAAAGATGTTTTTATGTATTTAGATTATACACAATGGGAACAGATTAGTAGAGTGAGAAGTGTTTAATATTCTACAGTATAAAACAAGTCAAATCCCTGAACCCCTCCTGATGTTTCCTCCCTCAGATCCAGCTGCTGACCGAGATCGTGTGGCCGCTCTTCATCTTTTTTATTTTGATATCGGTGCGACTCAACTATCCTCCGTATGAGCAGCACGAATGTGAGTGACCTGTAGCTCTTCACCTCCCTCTGAGAACCTTTGAGCTGTGTCTGGGTTCAGTCGAACCTGCAGTCATGTGATGTCACTGTGATGCCTGAGTATAAGTGTGTAACGTGTGTAAAATGTACATGCTTTATCTCAGATACTCGCTCCATGTTATAGATACAGAGCCACTGTAGTACCTGTGTAACGATACACAGCTTTTATAGAATTAAAACATATTTCTTCTTATCATCATTATTATAAACTGTGACCTAAAACCTGTCATCACTGTGTCCACATTTTGACAGTGTAATGATTAAAATTTCACCTTTTAACCTTTAAAAGTCTGTAAATGTAATGATTAATCCACCACCGTATTAATCTCCCTGTATTGAAATGTAATGACCACATAAATAAACATCACTTAATTAAAAAAAGATCAATTGAGCTATAAAGTAAGTGAATGATTCTGAAAGGCTTCTGAAAGAGTTCCTACTCAAGTTAATGATTTGAACAAGGTCATGATGTTTTCTGTTTGCGTTCAGCTGAACTCCAGCGTTTGAATCAGGCCACTGTTTGCTTTGTGAGCAACACGGTCAGAGCCTCGAGAAGAAAGTGTCGAGGATATCAAACCAGCTCCGAGAAGAGCTAACATATGACTCAGTAGTCTCGGATAAACATTTTTGTTTAATTTTGTGCCTAAAAATGATCTCGCTGCAATTTCCTTTAAACTGATGGTTATCTGTTACAAAGAATAATGGAGTAATTGAGTTTTGTGTTGACGTTAACGTTATCACACGTTTAACACTTCAAATGATTTCCGCAGATTATTCACATCTTTACTGATTGACTCTTAGAAACTGATGTCAGCAATAAATCCGAACTGGATTTGCGAGTTCAGCTTGACAAACATGTTTAAACCTGTGCAGGAAGTTACACTGAGCCCTTAACATCCAACATGTACTCGCTAGTATTTACTTTGGCAATATTTCTCTTGATAAAATCTCCTCAAAGCTCATTACAGGAAAAGTTTAATGTTTCTAAACATCATGTTCCCTTCTGCTTGGTTTCATTGTCCCCATCATATCTTCTTTAGGCCACTTTCCCAACAAGGCCATGCCCTCAGCGGGCACTTTGCCCTGGGTGCAGGGAATCGTCTGCAACGCCAACAATCCCTGCTTCCGCCACCCGACTCCTGGAGAGGCTCCTGGTGTCGTGGGCAACTTTAACGACTCCATGTAAGATTTACAGAATTTCCCAGTCTGCCGTACATCTTCTACCTCAGAGAATCTTGTTGCATGTTGTTCTTCAGTGAGATCCTCAAGGGTTCCTCTCGTACTAATAAGCTTTTATTTGGAACTGAATGTAAACCGTTGTGTTCAGGAGATCTTAATAAATCATTTTTCCTTTGAGGTCAAATACCCATTAGAGGTCTAGTCTCCACTGGCCTCAGCTTATAAATTAGTAATAATCTTTTATATTAACTACACTAAGATTAAAAGGAAGCCAAATTTTCCATGTTGTGTAAATTCCGTCCTGTTTGAATGAAGCAGAAACTGTGATATTGTGTTACATGTTTATCACGTTATCATTCGGTTACGTCACCGCGACATTGCTATAATAGAATATATATTGGAGGTTTACAGAATGTTTTGATGTTGCTGTTTCTTACAGAATCTCCCGGCTGCTTAATGACGCCAAGAAAATCCTTATCTACAGCCAAAGCGATAAGAGTTTCGAAGGGTACAAGGGACTGGTTCGAGCTCTCAGGAAGCTCCAGAGCAATACTGCAGGTACATCAAAACACCGTACAGTGCAGCATGTAATGTCATCATTACTCCATCTCATTTAGAAACATCTTCAAGTGCACACACACACACACACACACACACACACACACACACACACACACACACACACACCCAGAGCAACCCTAGGCCCCCTGTACAGCTCTGAAGTATAATCTGTCGGTGCCACGCTCTCGGTCATGCCCAGATAAGCGGCCTGCCCAGGGTCAATTACTGAGAAATAAGTGGCGTCCACAGCCCTCTGAAACGAGGGAACACTTTGTGCTACAGCACAGACACACAGACTTGACTACTTCCTGTTTTACTTCCTCACTGAGTGCAGAAAAGTCTCTGAGCAACTAATCACAATCTTCCTGCAATCAACATTCCAGCATTTTCATTCTTGGTCACATATTCCTACCAACACACACACACACACACGCATATGCAGACCCCTGGCTCACACACACAGTGAAAGTTTACAGTTTACATATCAGCAGTTGTCACATTCTTTCCTTTGTTTTCCATTTAAAAGGCCTCGAGGTTCGGTAGCAGAACACGGCGCTCGGGGACGAGACACAGATCTGTAAACACACTCATTCATCACAAAGTTGGGTCGTAACTCTGTCCACTTGTTTTCAAACAGGTCTTTAACTTTTAGCATAGTTTCTAGATAAGAACCTTCACACTTCTGGAGTCACTTGCAGAAAATACATGCAGGAAGTATTAAACTTTATCCTGTTTCAAAATCAGATAGATACTAAAAGTGTAAGTTTGTAGATAAAGTGTGTATTCGACCAACGTTTGGTTCAGGAAATAAACCTGCAGTCTCTGGACTAAGAAGGTTTTCAGGTCTCTGAGAAATCAACAAAAATATAAAATCTCTTAACAGATCCCTCTTTAATATCCCGAGTTCCTGAGACAGTTCCTGGGTTGTGAAAATGTCACTCTGGTGGAAATGCACCTAAAGTTTCATCATGAGGTTCTTCTGTTGAGAGTGTGTCTAAAGGTTCATGAGAGGACAAAAAACTCACTCTCTTCAAAATGTGTCTAAAGATTCCTGGGTTTCCACCAAAGATTTCTGGTTTGCACACCTTCCTGGTGTCCTGAGAGTGTTCCTCTTGTGGAAATACACCAGAGGTACCCATGATGCCCTTTTCCCCCAGTGCCTTTTGTCCCTCCTGCCCCATTTCATGATTTCCTGCTTGGCTGCTCAGGTTATTGGCAGCATCTCGTTCCCCTTTCAGGTCTGCTGAGTCCTTTAACCTCCCATCTCTTGTTCTCTCTTTTAGTTCTATTTCCAGCGTCTGTTCCTGTGTCCTGCAGATCAGAGTGCACCGAGTTCACCCAGCAGGACGTACGTCCTCACGGGTCATTCTCCTTACATCAGTCTGTGTTTTCTGGCAGATGTTCAGCTTGGGCTCATCACACACTTGAAAGTGAGCCAGAGTTCCACACTTGAAGTCTTAAATCCAGGCTTTCAGTATTCAGTGCTCGGGTCTCCGTTTGTTCTGACGATTAAAAGACTTTGGAGTAGAAGTGCTCTGAATCTAAACAAGGCTGAAAGTGAGCACAGTAATTACGGTAAATGTTGTGCTTTAGCATCTTTTCTGTTGTCTCTGTGCGTAACCTGGGGACAGACGGCACACTGGGAGTCATAATGTCTTATATGCTCTGTTGAAGGATTTTAATTAACGCTCCCACAACACCTTCCTTATACACCTGGGTCCTGAGTCTCAGTGTGTGAAGGAGACTGAAGGAGACTGAAGGAGACTGCAGGAAGCTGTTTGGGCCCGGGGGATTTCTCTCTGTCTCTCTCTGTCTCTCTCTCTCTCTGTCTCTCTCTGTCTCTGTCTCTTTGATGTCTGTTTAGATTTATCTAAGATGTCTTTCGTCAGCTCTTTATTTTGGCTTTTTTGTTCTGTCTTCACCTGGTCAAACTGTTAGTACAGAAAACCTTTAGACAACGTTACAGCAACATTATGCAACTGTGCTGAATGCAGAAGAGGAAAGACCTAGAGTAACCTCAGTCAGGCTGAAACCGGTTGACTCAGACAGCCATTCTGTAATCAGCTGACATGTTGAATGTGAGGAGCTTGAAGAACAGAGTCTCAGTGTCTCCCCGGCGTCTCTCCTGCCCCGTCTGTCCTCAGTCCCACGCTGCATCGTTTCCTTTATTCTCGTCACTACAATCTCTGTATTGTAATGTGTGTTGTTGCAGAGACGGGAATCGTGCAGTAGATCGTACACATTGTGTCATAAACGTGTGTGTGTGTGTGTGTGTGTGTGTGTGTGTGAGATTCTCATGATTTGTTTAATTATTTCTCGCAGGTTTTAAGTTGAAGGACTTCCTGCGTGATAATGAAACCCTGTCGGAGTTCCTGGAGCAGAACGCCACGCTGAGCGCGAACGCCGTGCAGCAGATAGTGGACGCCGACATCAACCTGGAGAAAGTAAGGAGGGATTTGAACATGTCTCAGTCAGTCGGGTTGCAATCACATATCAGGAGATATTTCAGTGCTGGTGTTTATGTAAAAAAATGAGAAGATGATGGGATAAGAGGATGAGATGATGATGATGGGATGGTGGGATCAGCGGGTGAGAGAATGTAGGGAATAGAGGATGAGGGGGGGACGCTGCAGGACACAAGGTGAAGGAGAGACTGCAGACATGACTAAAGACATAACTAAAGCGCGGGATATGTCCACCTGAACCTGCTGCAGAATTATCAGAGCTCTGATTCAGATCTTCATCACGTTTCCTCCTCAGCTGGCAGAGATACATTTAGAATCTAATTAAATTTGTATCGCATAAAAGATTTTAATCAAAGGGCATCCTGAGGAGACTAAACCATCTTTGAAAAGTGTCCTGGGAAGCAAAGGCAGATAAGGTTCCTGAAAATGTTCCAGGGTCCTAAAGACCTTCCCGCAGGAGAAACACACACAAGTTTTGGTTTCTGTAGAATGTTCTGGATTTGTCTCAGCTCTAGCGCCACACGGAGGTTTCGCTCCGAGCCGCTCATATCGATTCCTGATGTTTTTATAATAAATAGTGAAGTCATGTTAGCCCTGACAGAAGGATGAGTGTGTGGTGTGTACGGTACAGGACCTTCTCTCTCCTCAGGGGGACACACAGGTCTAAACTAAACTTCTTTAGAGAGCCGTCAGGGCAGAGCCGTATGTCCAGCTGTTCCTGATAAGCTGTAGAGTGATTCTCACCGTGTCTCCAGGTGCTGATTAGAGGGTTCGGGGTGCACCTGAGGGACCTGTGCAACACCACCTCACTGGAGGAGTTCGTGAGCATTGCCGACCGCGACGTCGCCGAGACGACGCAGAAAATCATCTGTGAGGCGCCTGCTGATTGGCTGAACAGCGCCGAGAGCCACTTCCTGTCCAACCTCGACTTCCTGAAACCCATACGTGTAAGACACGCGTCTCTCACTGTCTCTCTCTCACACACACACACACACATGGTCGTGAGCTGTTAAATCCTGCGGTCTGATTGGTCAGAAGGTGTTAATGTATTCTCTCTAACAGCAGCTCTAAGAGTATCGCAGGTTACGTCATGGTTTCACAGGGACGTGTACAGCGGACGCGCCACATCCTGGTCATGGGGAGGTGTTCGTTAAGGACAGCATCACTGGGACGCTGCAGTCCCTCATTAATTAGACGTTTTATTCAGGTTGCTGTAACGAGTTTCACAGAAAAGGTCACACTCTTTCTAATGTGTCCCTCTTCCGCAACAAAGAATAAAATGATGATCATCATCACGTGTATCGCTTTACTGAATGCAGTACAACAAAAAATAATGGACAGAGTGAATTCTGGGAAAATTTCATAACATATTGCTACAATAGAGACTTTGTGAAATGATTCCGAGAACATCACACAAGTTATCACAGAGTGAGCATTGTCCTTTTCTCCAAGGAATGTTTTTAACCACATCAGAATTGTGTGTGTGTGTGTGTGTGTGTGTGTGTGTATATACACATAAGCCTGATGAGAATAGCAACAGTGAATAATAGAACAGGAAAGCCGTGGCGCTGGTCCGAGTGTGTTGCCGTGTCAGTCGTACATCATGCTGAACTCCGTCACAGTGAACGCTGGTTTGGTTCTGTTTCAGTAATTAAACGGTCCCGATGTTGGACCACAGTATTAACCCGTTAACTTCCACAGCAAACTGATGGGTTGTTTCTGTAAATGTGTCACATGTTTCTCACGTGTCCTTCTTTCTCCTGTCTCTGTGCAGAAGGACGTCAGGTCCGACCCTAAAGTCGTCCAGGACGTGTCTCTGGCCACCGATACGCTTCTGCAGAGTCTGGGGTCACTGGCTGTCGAGGTGAGCCTCTCCAAAAATATCCCTCATCTTCTGGATGCAAAATCAGATATCAGATAGAGAGACCCGATACGTCCGCTGCAGTTCCCAGAGCAGTGCTTCATTTCAGCAGTGGGTCAGAGGCCACGGGTTTGAGATTATTTAACATGTCACTGACCGGGGCTTATTTTATTTGCAATAATTTTACTAATAATATGTATATAAAAATAACCTGTAATCGCTGAAGAACACAACATTTCTGCACCGCCTACCTCATTAAACATGCAAATTTATGGACGTATATAATGCACGGATATGCAAACTCGAGGGAACGCCCCATGCATTTTCCTAATATCAGGATAAATTATGTTAACCTGCAACTTTTCCAATGTTTCCATGACAACTACATTCAATGCGATGGTTGATTAAAAGACCATTGAGCTCATATGTATGTTAGCTCCGCCCACTAAACCATGTTCTATGGAAATCATCTTGTTTTATCATTGAGATATAAAGCAGCATGGAGGAGAGTAGACATTGAAATGTCTGGCTGGGGTTCTCTGGCGGCTCGTTCGGCTTTGACAGATTTTCTCAAAGATCCAGAAACCAGATCCGAGTCAGAAAGTGACGAGTGGTTTACCGAGACGCTGGCAGATCGCGCTCTTACAGCTGAGCTGGCTGAACATCGGGTCACTCTGAGTCACTGCTGCTGTTTTTGCTTTGTTATATAAAACCTGAGTGTGTACGTTGAGGAAAACAAAGAGAGCCGCCCGAACAGGCGTCGACTTGTGTACATGCAGGAAGGTGAAAATATGTGAGTTGTGCCACATGATGAGCTCTGACAAAAACACCAGTACTGTCAGCTTTTAGAAAGGAAGTGAAACAGAAACAATTGCACGGCCTCAGCTCCTCTTTTGTTCTCACGCTGTGGGTTTTTAGAGATCGCTGAACTGCAGTAACCCCGTGGCCAGGCTGCGGGACGGGGAGGTTACTCCAGGTCGTTCTCGGCTCCTCGACTTCCTCTTGTCTCATCCTCGGAGCGGCGTGTTTACAGTAGCTGGTGTGTGTGGTTGATCAGGATGCCTGTAGCATATGATTCAGCTCGGTGTGACGGACCGGGAAGGGGTGTGTGTGAGAGGAAACGCGCCATTGTTGAGAAACAAGACGAGCGATGAAGATGAGGAGTGAAAACTGGAAGAAGATCTTCAATAAGAGTGAAATCAGGAGATGAGAAGTCGTTCTGTTTTAATGACCGTGTTTATGAGAAAGATAACAGTGACGCAGTGGAGCTGCTCGAACCTGAAGCAGCTCAGCTCGGATATATTCCTCTTTAATAAACTCCAGCATTTCTTCCTCCAAACACGCTGTCTTTGCAGCTCGGGTTTCTAATTTGCAGCCTGACTCAGAGTGACCTCTCGCTTCTCGTTATCATGGACTGAAATGTAGCGTCACAGTAAAGTACCGAAGACTGAACACTTCTCCCTCTGCACCCACATCCCTCTCTAAAGGACCAGCATGGCTTTTCCACAGCACAAAGACCTGTAGTAACCCCAAACACACACACACACACACACACACACACACACACACACACACACGGTATTGCTTACACAGCGGAGGAGACGTGTTGATTAAGCATGAGCTTCATTAACGTCTTGTTGATCGAGAGTAACCCTGCTGTATTTCTCCTGCACTCAGTGGCTCCCCCTACAGGCTGACGCTGGCTTTGTGTTTTTGTCCCAGCTTTAATCCATTTTAAGACTTTTTCTAAATAGAAATTAGTTTTAAAATGACATTTTAGTTGCATTATCACGTACATATTGCATAAATTACATTAAAATGTCACTATAAGAAAAAATAAAATCCTATCACTCTCGCTGTCACTGTTTTAAAAATGTATGTTTTAAAAACATTTGATCTTTGCCTAAATAAAGTTTATAACTGTTTATCTCAGAAAATATCTATCTGTGAAAAAACAGAGACAAGAACAGTCACAACTGTCAATAAATAAATAAAGGAAAAAAGGAATTTTAAATTGTTTCCCATGTTTTTGCATTTTAATTCAGTAATGTTTAAGTCAGATGTTCCGGTGTTCCTCATCCACTGGTTATAAACACTCCAGCTGTTCCTCCTGATGTTATGTGTGTCCCCCTGCTCTTCGTGTCTCAGTGATGTGTAACCCTTCCTGATTCTCTCTCTCTCAGCTGGTGAGCATGAAGAGCTGGCGTGACATGCGGAACGAGATCCTGTTTCTGACCGGCAATGCCACCCGCACGCCCAATCACGTGTACCAAGCTGTGTCGCGCATTGTGTGTGGGCACCCAGAGGGCGGCGGCCTGAAGATCAAATCCCTCAACTGGTATGAGGATAACAACTACAAGGCCCTGTTCGGTAACCATAACGACAACGAGAGCGAGCCCGTCTCCGCCTACGACAACACGTCCAGTAAGTGTGTGATGTAACATCGTCCAGAATATCAGTCGCTTAAACATCACACACATCAGGAGCACATCTGCTTTGCTTTTAAATAACTACTTGTGTGTCCAAGAACTAAGTACACTGCCTTCTGCTGTATATAAACCTGTAACATGCCCAATGTTGTTAGCTTAACTGTGCAGCTCCGTTTGATTTGCTCTTCCGCTGCTCCTTCAGCTCCATACTGTAACAACATGATGAAGAATCTGGAGTCGAGTCCGATCTCGCGGATGATCTGGAGAGCGCTGAAGCCCCTGCTCATGGGGAAGATCTTATACACACCCGATACCCCGGCGACACGCAGGATCATACACGAGGTCCGTCTCTGCCTGAAGGATGAGAAATGAATATCAGTTTACCGCATGTGAAGAGTCTCTCTAACTCTCTCTCTCTCTCTCTCTCTCTCTCAGGTAAATAAGACGTTCCAGGAGTTCGGAGTTCTCCGGGATTTAGGAGGAATGTGGGACGAGATGAGGGTGAAGATCTGGGACTTCATGGAGAACAGTGAGGAACTGGATCTAGTCAGAGTGAGTTAACTGAAGCACTTTTTAAAAATAAATGCCACAGCACCACATAGTGGCCAGTAATATTACTGCAGGTTATTTTCTGTTGTATGTAATGCTGGATTGCTGGCTGGTGATGGAGATAAGGAGGAGTGATGTTTGAGTGTCTGATGTGTGATGTTGTCCCTCTGTAGACTCTGCTCCAAAATAATGCCAGTGCTCAGTTCTTCAACGACAGGCTGAAAGGGACTGACTGGAGAGTCGAGGACATTTCACAGTTCTTATCTAAAGCCTCTGAGGACACGCGCCCCCCGGGGACAGGGTACACCTGGAGAGACGTGTTTAACGAGACAGACCAGGCCATTCTGACCATCTCACGGTTCATGGAGGTAAACACACACACACACACACACACACACACACACACACACACATTTGTATCCTCACTGAATAAAATGCTTTTACAGTGTGCGATGTGTTTAATTTCAGCCGTGCTGTGTGTCCTGCTCATAATGTAATTCTTAATCCTTGGAAGTTTAAATTTAACGCTTAATAAAAGAATCTAATGTTATTTCCTTCCTTCTGTTTGATCTGAAGTGTGTGAACTTGGACAAGTTGGAGCCGGTGTCGACTGAGGAGCGCCTGGTGAATAAATCCATGCGGCTCCTGGATAGTCGCAAGTTCTGGGCCGGGATCGTGTTTCCGGACATGCAGGCCGACTCCTCCGAGCTTCCTCCCAACGTCAGCTACAAGATTCGTATGGACATCGACAACGTGGAGCGTACCAACAAGATCAAAGACGGGTAAGGAACCGTTTTGTTTCTTAAATGATCAGCTGTTTATGTTTAACGTGTTTCAGCTTACAGATGTCTTCAATGGAATCTTCTGCTTTGTCCTGTCAGGTACTGGGACCCCGGTCCTCGTGCTGACCCGTTTGAGGATCTGCGCTACATCTGGGGAGGATTTACATACCTCCAGGACGTTATTGAGCACGGGATCATACGGGCTCTGACGGGCAGTAAAGAGAAAACTGGAGTCTACATCCAGCAGATGCCATACCCGTGTTACGTGGACGATATGTATGTTCTTACCTTTAACTTTATTTTTACTGTTTGCTGACTTTCTAACAGTTGTTTATTTGAACTCTATCTATTGTTTCGTTCTCATTATTTGTGTGTTGTATTGTGTAGTTTCCTGCGTGTGATGAGCCGCTCGATGCCGCTCTTCATGACCCTGGCCTGGATGTATTCGGTGGCCATCATCATTAAAGGCATAGTGTATGAGAAAGAGGCGCGTCTAAAGGAGACCATGAGGATTATGGGATTGGATAACGGGATCCTGTGGCTAAGCTGGTTCATTAGCAGCCTGATCCCACTGCTCATCAGTGCCGCCCTGCTGGTCCTCATCCTGAAGGTGCGACTCTCATCCACATATATATGATCGATTTTCATAGAGTCATACTAGACATCAGAATGCTTCCTATACCATTAAAATAAATAAATGTATAATTAAATAGTGTTTTGCTCCACAGATCTTCTCAATTTCTTTCTACGTTTCAGATGGGGAACCTTCTGCCCTACAGTGACCCGGGTGTGGTGTATTTCTTCCTGGTGTCCTTCGCCATTGTCACCATCATGCAGTGCTTCCTAATCAGCACGCTGTTCTCTCGGGCCAACCTGGCTGCCGCCTGTGGGGGAATCATCTACTTCACCTTATACCTGCCCTACGTCCTGTGTGTGGCCTGGCAGGACTATGTGGGCTTTGGCACTAAAGTGGTTGTGGTGAGTGGTGTGTTAATCAGAGGAAAGGTTCTCATCATGATATTACCAGGGCTTCAGAAGATAACTTGTGCTAATCAATGTCTCTGTCCCCCAGAGCCTGCTGTCTCCTGTGGCTTTCGGTTTCGGCTGTGAGTACTTTGCGCTGTTTGAGGAGCAGGGAGTGGGCATTCAGTGGGATAACCTTCTGTCCAGCCCCATGCAGGAGGACAACTACAGCCTCACCACCTCCATCTCACTCATGCTAATAGATTCTGTGCTGTACGGCATCATGACGTGGTACATTGAGGCTGTCTTCCCAGGTAATCCCTCAGTTCTCTTAGGTTTCAGTTCACTTAACATTTATATGTTTTGATGATTCACAAGTCAGGACTTGATTTATTTATGTGCTTCTGGTATCTTTTAAACTCACAGGTCAGTATGGCATTCCCCGGCCATGGTATTTCCCTCTCACCAAATCCTACTGGTGTGGAGAGAAATGTGGCTGGACAACAGCTTCCTCCACAAACAAGAAAGAAAATGCGGAAGGTATGTATATATGTACAGTATATATTTACTTTTAGTTCATTGCTCAAATAAATAACTCTAAGGATCTAATTAATCTGGTTTTCCCAAAGCGGTCTGCATTGAGGAGGTACCAGCTGATCTGGAGCCTGGTGTCTACATTGAGAACTTGGTGAAGGTGTACAGACATGGCAACAAGCTGGCAGTGGACGACCTCACTTTGGGCTTCTATGAGGGTCAGATCACCTCCTTTTTGGGCCACAACGGAGCAGGAAAGACCACCACCATGTAAGATTACGAGCCTCTTCTACACCAGATGTAGATTGTTAAATGCCAGGTTTTTGACTGATGATTTTCCCCCATCAGGTCCATTCTGACTGGCCTGTTTCCTCCCACATCTGGCACTGCTTACATCATGGGCAAAGACATCCGGTCAGATCTAAGCACCATCCGTCAGAACCTGGGAGTGTGTCCTCAGCACAACGTCCTGTTCAGCATGTATGTTCCTACAGCATGCACCAAACACCAATTGGATTTTTGTCCCCAAACTCAATGAAGTACTTGGTAATGTTTGTTCTAAAGCTTGTTGTTCTTTCTTGGACCACAGGCTGACAGTAGAAGAGCACATCTGGTTCTACGCCCGCCTGAAGGGCCTATCAGAGGAGAAGGTGAAGTCTGAGATGGATCAGATCGTTTCAGATTTAGGCCTTCCTCACAAACGCAAATCTCGTACTAGTCAGCTTTCAGGTAAGCAGATATAAAAGATCTAGAAGGTCCAGGAAACTGTTCAGACCTCATTTACATTAATTGGTGTTGATTCTATTACAGGAGGAATGCAAAGGAAGCTCTCTGTTGCTTTGGCATTTGTCGGCGGTTCAAAGGTTGTGATCCTGGATGAACCTACAGCTGGGGTTGATCCATACGCTCGCAGGGGTATCTGGGACCTGCTGCTCAAGTATCGTCAAGGTGTGGAAAATGAATGTTTTAAATGTTTAACTCTTAAAAAACTCTTACCATAACTGTGCATGTTTAGTTAGTGATTATTAGTAAGTGTAAATGTCATGCTGGACATCTGCCTTTTTCAACAGTTCTTTTTTGGTTCTTCTTTCACTTCACATTGTTGATGCACATGCTTCATATTTTCTCTTCGCACACTTGCATGGGATAAGTACATGCTTCCATGTTAAAGACCTGAACCGATCAGAAGGTTTACAATGGTTTTTATCTTCCTCAGGTCGAACCATCATCCTCTCCACCCACCACATGGACGAGGCCGACATTTTGGGTGACCGCATAGCCATCATCTCTCATGGGAAGCTGTGTTGTGTGGGCTCCTCGTTGTTCTTGAAGACTCAGCTGGGCACTGGATATTATCTTACACTGGTCAAGAGGGACTTTGACCTGACTCTGAGCTCATGTCGCAACTCCAGCAGCACCGTGTCCTATTCCAAGAACAGTCTCAAAAAGGTTTGTGGTCAGAAACCCGTAGCAGTGTGAGAGCAGCCTGATTTAAAATGTTTAAAAGTCACTGAGTTTAAATGGATGATTCTGTCCATGCAGGATGACAGTGTTTCTGAAAGCAGTTCTGATGCCGGCCTTGGAAGTGACCATGAAAGTGAAACGACCACCATCGGTAAGATTTCAACATAACAAACTTTTGAGGTATAAATGGTTGAGGAATAAATTAATTGGGAAATGAAATGCTTTAATATCTACTTGTTAAACATTTTACATTCCAGACATCTCTCTGATCTCCAATGTCATCTTCAAGCACGTTCCCTCAGCCAGACTGGTGGAGGATCTGGGCCATGAGATCACCTACGTACTGCCTTATGAAGCAGCGAAGGACGGTGCTTTTGTGGAACTCTTCCATGAGATTGACGATCGCCTCATCGACCTCGGCATCTCCAGCTATGGAATCTCAGACACCACGCTCGAGGAGGTACGTCAGTGTACACAGGGAGATAATATACGATATCTGTGTGATGCTAAATGTGACAGAGTATTGAACAGGTACTTCTCTATGGTGCAGATATTCCTGAAAGTTGCAAATGATAACGGAGTTGATGCTGTTACCTCGGGTAAGATCAAAAAGAATGTATTCATAGTCAGAATATCATCTATCTTAATTAAAG
>JAOTRS010000033.1:197292-209879 GCA_028565755.1 Dinotopterus cunningtoni
CCTCAACTGCTCAGATGTATAATGAGATAAAAATGTAAGTCGCTCTGGATAAGAGCGTCTGCCAAATGCCTAAATGTTTTGTCAGACAGCTGCTCTCTACTGCGGACCGTACAGACCTACTCTCACCTACATCACAGTGCTGTTACTGTACATTATCATTATGAAAGTGGAACGTCTCTCGTCCAATCAGATTACTCGGTCAGGAGTAAGTGTTGTACAATATGTTATCTAACTCTTATATTTACTATAGTAGTAATAATAGTAAAAACAGATATAAAAACTCACGGGGTTCTTGTTTTATAGATGATTCCATCGCTGATTGTAGACCTGTACAGCACACACACACACACACACACACACAGACACACACACACACACACACCACACCACAGTTTGCAAATATACTGCAATAGTTTTCATCTAATTCTGAGTGAAGTGTGAAACAGTAGCATTGAATAGTTTTTAATTCAATCCACATAAATAAATTGAAAACGTAGTTATGTTTTAAGTAAAGGTGTGGTCACGGTCAAGGTTCTGGTGTTGCGGGCGAAGGTGTAGTTAGGGTGTTGTGGAACGCTGCATGCGATAATGCTTTAATTAGCTTTAAGACCACATCCTCACAGGGACATCAGAACTCTCTAAACCCCATTGGTGCATTTTTAAAAGTGAAATATTTATAATAAAGACCCAAAATCTGTATAGGAGGAGGTATCAAAAAGTTTAGAAATTTGCGTAGCACAGATCAGAAAGCTTTTACCATTTGTCCTCCCTCAGATACTTTAAAACCTGGCAGCAGAATTAGCTTGACAGTCCGACCCCTGGGGATGAATTCTCGATGCACAATGCCACGAATGTCAAAACTCTGTCAGACTGCAGACCTGCCTCGCCTTTTCATTCATGGAGATGACAGGCTCTTCCACTGTAAGGACTGTTGCTTCGTCTCAGGGTCGTACCCACACACCCAAGTTTTGTAACCAGTATTGATTTTCGACATGAAGGACGGGTCATCCACTGCGTGCTGACGGAGATCTCAGCAGACTTTTATGCGATGTTCCTTCTGTTCCTGGGTCAGCGTCCCGGGGATAAACTCAGCAGCAACACGGCGCATGTTCAAATCACATGTGAGACTGTTCCGTATGACACACCCATTCTTCCTGATGGCAGGAATATTGTGGATTGTTCTGTGACGATCATTATGCACAAGTTGCGAATGCTTTCGACATTTTCAGGAGTTGAGCTCATTGAAAGTCCTCCCGATCTCTCTTATCTTCCAGTAATGTTCTTCCACTCTTGAAGTGCACGTGGCACTCAAAACACCTCGATCGACTTCATCTTTGCCAAGGAGTAAATGGTGAAAGTGATGTAAAGATGAACGAGGTGTATATGATTAATGATATGACACGTTTTACACAAGAGTTGTTGTTTGATTGCAAGCTCCTCTGAATCTTCAGGTTTTATCTTCACTACTGGACTCCTTCCTGCAGACTCGCCTGTTTCAAAGCATCTAGTTCTGTCTGTTTTACTCCTCTTTGTGACTGTACGTTATGAGAAGAATTTAAACTATGAGATCTGTTTCCACACACGCAGAGGCGTGACTGAGAGGCGAAAAAACCTGAACTGATAAAGAGAGCTGAATTAAACTGTATAATAACTGAATCAGTGAGCACTTTGTATTTATGTCTGAATCCATTCAAAACACTGACACTGGAGACTCGTTCCATAAATGTTAAATTAACACCATATGCAGTAATGAGAAATAAACACATTTTTGACTCCTTGCAACTGAGTATAGAGACCCTGAATATATTAGACTGAACATTCTGAGCAATCAGAACTTGCTTATAAATGAATACTTATATATACAATTAAACTGGAGGAATATCACCCCGCTGTCACCAAGTCATAATAAAGTAATTAAGATTTCTTATAGCAGTGATCATGTTTATTTATTGTGTGTGTGTGTTATAATTATTATGTTTTTACAGATCTGTGGCAGCTTCCTCAGCTCGTCCTGGAGTTTGTCCACAATTTGAGTGACGTTTTTAAGCACTACTCCAGCTGTGGGGTCAGGCGTCAAAGTCACATCTGTCCAGCTCTTCAACGGAGGTCCAGCAGAGAGGGCTGGATATGTCTGTGAGGAAAGAGTGGGAAAGAAAGATGGACTGATATTGTATGTTGTACATTATCTCTGAAGTGTGTACGTTGGTGAAGTATGCAGTATAATAGAATAGACAAACCTATGAACTAGCAGTATAATACAGCAACAGGGTCGAAAGCAACAACAAGGAAATTTACCTTTGATGCATAACTGTAAATGACAAAACATACAATTACCTTAACTTAAAAATGAGTAACCTTCTGCTGTCCTTAATACCTAGCTGTTTAGCCCGTCTCTGATAAACTAGCTCACATTACTAAGGCAAGTAACATAGTTTAGCTTAGTTATCTCAGCACAGGGGTCAGAGGGTGTGTTTTGTGACGTCACTAACTCTTTCATCCATCATCGTGGTCACTGATGATGTTTTTAGAAGCGCTTTATTCGAAACCACGCAGAAGAATGACTGGTTTGTTACAGGCTAATGTCTGTAAATGCACACAGCCGTTTGTGTGACATATAAACAAAAGAAACTCATTTGTATCTTTATCAGGCAATCAACCATTTTACTCCTGACGTAAATGCACTAAAACTGTTTCTCTATGCACAATAGGGTGGAAATCTGGCTCGTTATATTACAGACAACAAGGTCTTTTCCAACTGTTCATGAGAGCGTGCTTGAATTCTCTTGGTCACTCGACTCTGTGACATCACACGCCATCATCTCATACAAATTAGCTACATATTGTCCATAAAATGTTATGATGTACTCACATGTGATGATCACTCATACCATGCCAAGCTCATGAGAACTGCCAGAAAATCTCTATAAATATTCATGATTTAGGAGCCTTTCCAAAATTTCGTACCCAATTTCACCTGGGGCAGTGGTGGCTCAAGCGGTGAAGGCTGTGGGTTACTGATTGCAAGGTCAGGGGTTCGAGCCCCAGCCATGCCAGACTTACATTGAGCCCTTGAGCAAGACCCTTAACTCCATCTGCTGCAGGGAAGCTGCACCCTGGCTGGCCCTATGCTTTGACGCATCATTTTACTGTGGTGTAAAAGCACAAGTGGCAAATCATTGACTCTTTATTATTATTATTATAATTTCTAGAGCAAGACCATGCTGAAAAACATAAAATGTACCACTGATGAAATAGCATGTCATAGCCATTCCTCAAAGCATCATCGTAACAGTTTAAAGGTGCTTTGTGCGTTTTCACAATGGATTGTAGAGTCCAAAGTCTTGTTTAGTATTGACATGGACAACTTTGAGCTTGTAAAAAAAACCTCATACAGGGATTGGAGCAAAAACAGATAAAAAAAATAGATAGATAAAATAGATCATATCAACCCTGTACACTCTATTAGATACCACACTGTGTTTGACATTTATACATTTATTAGGGACGTGTGGGGCTGGTTTATAGCTCCTGTAGTCACGGGTTATGGAGATCATACAGAGACGGTTTTATCTAAATAAACTGACTCCTATATGTTTCATCTGAAATGGAAAATGCTTTAAGAAAAGGAAGAAGCTGATGACTGGATTTATAGTAGTTGATTTTATGATTTATGAATGAGGAAGAACAACCTAAACAACGATATAAATGAATGAGCAGAAAATTAAAGAAAAAAGTAATGAATAAAATGCGTTTGTGAGTTTCCTAGGAAAATATATAATATATGATGCTATAACATGTGGAAACAAAGTGAATTTAAAGAAACGTTTCTATTATTTATGTTGTTTATTTCTTGTTGCTTTTGCAGATATTTTTTGGACATTTTAAGCGCTTATACATAGAAGGAAGCATTTTATACTG
Organism: Dinotopterus cunningtoni; assembly: GCA_028565755.1. Lineage (NCBI taxonomy): Eukaryota > Metazoa > Chordata > Actinopteri > Siluriformes > Clariidae > Dinotopterus > Dinotopterus cunningtoni. Next base: position 201,211 of record JAOTRS010000033.1, read on the forward strand.
TATGTATATAGACTAATTTCTACATAAATTACTGATATATTAGATGAAGGTAAAATTCCAGAAATACTTGAGTAGCATTCACACTTTACTGAATTTCCATTTAAATAAAATATGTAAGTTGAACAAAAATAAATAATAAGAATAACTTGTGTGATTAAATTAAACTCATTAAATAGAATTAAGCAACTTTACAACCTTAAATTATTTAATAAAATTGACATAATAACAATAGTTAAGGCACCGCTAGGGCAGTAATGGTTCAAACGGTTAAGGCCGTGGGTTACTGGGTTACTGATTGGAAGGTTGGTTGGGGGTTCAAACCTCAGAGTTGAGCCCCTGGGCAAGGCCCTTAATCTTATCTTTTCCAGGGCCACTGTATCCTGTATGACTGACCTCTGACCCCAGCCTACTAACTGTGCTGTAAGGGACATGTGATAAATAATTGAATATTATTAAAATACAGTATATACTGTATATATTGAATGCACATACCGCATGGAAAGCTAATTTGATATATCATCACATTTATGTAAGTAAGACAATCATGGTTGTTGTTCTGACCTTGAAGAAGCTGAGGTGGTCGGGGGTCTGAGAGAGCTGAGACAGCGTGCTGCTCCTCTTCCTCAGCTCAGTGATCTCCAGCTGAAGGTCCCGGATCAGGGCCTGTGAACGGAGTTCCGCAGCAGCACGGCCCACCTGCACTACCTCCAACATCTCAGCCTGAGATCTCTCCAAAGAACTGATCATGGCACGGAACATGCTCTCCGTGATCTCCACCTCGTGCTGTGTGTTCACCTGAGAAGAGAGACAGATTAACCTTTTTCCCACAGTGAGGTGTTGGTGCTGAATGAGTGTTTATAGCTGCTATAATGAACGTGACAACAAGAACTAGCTCATTTTATGTCTATTACCCAATCTTAAATGTAAGATTGCTGTGGTATAAAGCAATAAGACATAAACTTTTGTCTTATTTATTTTAATCCTGGAGAAAAGGTGTACATCAATAGGTAGAATGAGAATGGAGCTGAAAGACATACTTGAATGTTGACAAGGGACATTTGAATTTCTTCAATCTTCTTTTCTCTGGCTGTGATTAAACTCTGCACCTCCTCTTCCATGACCCCAAGCTGAGACTGAGCACAGTAACAGATCACAATCAGAAATCGAAGTTCTTTACATTTATTATTTAAAATATCCATATACACAGCCTTACCTTCTTAACTGTCATCTCCCGCCGCGCCGGCACCACAGAGTGGCCATGGTGGTCGCCCTCGGCACACAATGAGCACAAACACATCTGGTCTTTCCTGCAGAACACATCCAGGCTAAGTCCATGCTTGCTACACTGTGGTGTGGTTGAGCTCGCTGGTCCGGACGCGCTAGCACTGAACCTCCTCCTGCTGGCCTCGTATGAAGGCAATGATGAAGATGACGTCAATGACGTTTCCAACAAATTCCCACTGGAAGATGTCCTTTGGAACCTGTTCTTCATTTCCTTCAGCAGCCCTCTGGGAAGCTCTCCAGGCCGAGATGGCCCACCGATCATTTTCTTCGAGGGCTGAGGAGACTGAGAGCTCTCAGCTTGGGCACTGGTGGAGATCCCAGGGCTTCCAGAGCTGTCCGCCATTCGTTTAAACTGCTCTGTGATGTCTTTGAGCGTGTGATTGATGTGGAGCTCAGGCCGCCTGTGGAAGCTCTCCTTGCACAGTGGACAGAGGCAGGCCGTGCCACGGCTGTCCCAGTACGATGTGATGCAGGATTGACAGAAGCTGTGGCCACATGGTGTGGATACGGGGTTGGTGAAAATCTCCAGGCAGATAGAGCAGGAGAACTGCTCCTCAGACAAGAAGTCTACAGGCATGGACATGGTCTGGATGGACATCAACTGAAGAAGAAAGGAAAATATAAACACGGTGTCTATAAGGATTCTAGGCTATTTATCTGCTTTTAGACATCCAATATTTGTAAATCAATGAAGATGGTTAAAATCAAGGAGGACCTACAATACTATTTCTCTCTCATTCATTCCCTATAGTACTTATACTGTATAAAGTTGCAGATGTCTATCCCAGGGGAATCAGGCAGGAGATGGTGTACACTCTGGACAGGGTGCAAGTCCATCACAGGGCACATAAGCACACACTCACACTATGCACAATCTGAAAATGCCTCCCCTGCCTGTCTTTGGACTGTGGGACTAAACCTACCAAGTACGAGAAGAACATACAAACTCTACGCACACAGACCTGAGGTTTGACTCGAACCCTCAACCCTGTAGGTGCGAGGTCATAGTGCTAATGTGAAATATGATCTACAATACTGCAGGATGTTAAATTATGCTGTAGAGTTTATTATTAGACACACAGACAAAATCTTGCTGGGACTCATCTCATCTATTTCATGATGAGCTCTCAGGGGTGCAGACGGAAATAGCAGTATTTTAACTCCAAATATACTGAGCACTTCACTTTAATTCCAATTCCATTTGACAATTAATAATATCACAATGATGCAGGACTTTGGAAACAGCTACACTAGTGTCACACAGACAAACTTTCCAACTTAGCTATCTAGGAAGGTATTGTTATTTCTAAGAATTGTTTTACTAAAACTATTTTTAACACAAACACTCACAATCAAAGTGCCTTGCAATTGATTGGCACCCTGTCCAGGGTATACCCTGCCTCGTGCCCTAAGTCTCCTGGCCCAGGAGGCTCCAGGCCCCCTGTATACAGGATAAAGCAGTACAGATGATGAATGAGTGAGTAAATATGAATACAATTAAATATAGATGCATCCAAGTCCAGAACGATTATCACACTGACGATTAATGACAATGGAATGTATAATGAATTGTTGTTTCCTTAACTTAATAAAGCTATAAACATTCAGAAATTGCTCAAGCTCACTCTATGGAGATATTCTTTAAATTAATGAATTAATATTTGTCCAAAAATTTCAAAGAATCAATAATGCTAGTATAGTGTTAGCCAGTATGGTGGTGTAGTAGTTAGCAGTGTCGCCTTGCACCTCCAGGGTCTGGGTTCGATTCCCGGCCACGTTCAATTCCTGTCTCTGTGTGCATGGAGTTTGCATGTTCTCCTCGTGCTTAGTGGGTTTCCTCTGGGTACCATAGTGTGTGAATGAGCGTGTGAGTGTGTGTATGCCCTGCGATGGATTGGCACCCCGCCTCATGCCCTAAGTCTCCTGGGGTAGGCTCCACAGAATGAATCGGCAAAAATTCTCACAGAAACATGAAGAAGTTTGGAAGCTGTTACAGCTGCAAACGGGGGACGGACTCCATATTGTAGTGTATGTATTTGAATACAATGTCATTGCAGGTTTGGACAAATACTTTTGTCCATATAGTGTGTAATAAACAAATCTACAGGTTCCCTGTGCGTGTTTTCTTCAAGTACTCCGATTTCCTTACACAGTCGTAATTTAATATTAATAATTTAATATTTGTCCAAGGTAAAAATTTGTACAGAAAGAATAAATATTGTTATTATAGCATTAATAGCAAAACCCATGTGGTTTTCCTGTTGTGACGGGCCGACCCATGTCTATATGATTAAATCAGCCTGATTTCTTGTCTGTTACACAACATGAAGTCACACATTTCATAAATTCCTTGACAGAGCATGCGTCTAAACACATTTCCCTCCAAAAGACTTTTATACATAATTTGTAAACACATTTCTTAAACATCAAAGCTGTTTTGTATTTTCCCATAAATGTCTCTACTGTGAACATTCTAAAAGTATGAGGAAATGGACCAGACAATTATAGAGTTATAAAAGAATTTGAGAACTAAAGTACTTTTCATTTTTACATTTGTTTTTTTAAATGGAAAAAAAATCTGTCTAATTTATTTTAAGTATAGATTTTTTTTAAGTAAAAAAGTTGTAAATGAGACATCTAGAGCGGAAGGTCTTAATAATGATATTAAAAAACGGGCGTTACAGGCAAGTGTAAAAGATTTCTAACTAGAACTTGTGTGACAGATCTCATTTCCTGTTTCACCAACTGTATATAGTATATGCTCTGCACTGTAATATTTACATAAATATCCACATGTATTTCCACTCGTTTTACTGCCGAATGAACATAAACACCTGCTCAAATCTGTGTGGCTTAGACATAAAGTATACAAAGGAAAACAAGGAAGAATTTCTCCTTATGGAGTCTAGTATAAATAATAATAATAATAATAATAATATAAAATAATAATAATAATAATAATAATAATAATAATAATAATTAACTTCACGGCTTGCTTTCATGTACAGGAGTGGTGAGGACAAGCTTACCTTCACTGCTGCTCCTCTTCAGCGCTCTTCAGATTCATATACTATAAAAAAATAATAACTTTTTACACCTTTTTATCGTTTTGTATTCTTTTTTCAGTTTTTTTTTTTTTTTAAGATTTAATAAATTTCACCAAGCCTCAAATCGTTGTTTTTCACGCTCTCTTCCTTTTTCCACTGTTGGTTAAAAATTAAAAAAGCACACAAGAAAAGAACTCATGAGGGAGGGTGTAACTGCATACCTATACACACACACACACACACACACACACATGCGCACACACACTTGAGAGCTAGGCCAACAGGTTACACAGGTTTAACCATTTAAAAATATTTCTCTCTCTCTCTTTCTCTCTCTCCCTTATCTCTCCATCTGTTAGTTTTGTAAATGTGGGAAATTTAGTAAATAAAGGTGACAAACACACACACACACACACACACACACACACACACACACACACAGAGTTTGTAATGGCTGCAGGCTGTTCTGGTGTTTCGTGTTTGTAGGATGAAGAGAAACACTAATAAATACTGAAGCTGTTAATGAGTTCCGTCTTCATGCAGACATGAGACCAACCTGCTCCTCCAATCCCTGCGCGTCACTCATCTGTTTGGGCGTGAACTGATTATTTCCCATTTGCATTTAACTAACATGCAGTAGTTGTAATGGTGATAGTGTTTTAACATACAGCAATCAAACACCTTGAACTTTTCCACATTTTGTCATGTTACAACGTAAATGTTTTTTATTGGTATTTTATGTGATAGGCCGACATAAAGTGGCACATAATTGTGAAGTAGAAGGAAAATGGTGAATGGTTTTAATTGTTTTTTTACAAATAAAAATTGTAAAAGTGTGGTGTGCATTTGTATTCAGCCCCCCCCCCTTTACTCTGATACCCCTAATTAACGTCCAGTGGAACCAATTGCCTTCAGAAATCAGCTAATCAGTCCACCTGTGTGTAATTTAATCTTAGAGCAAGCCAGGAAAAGCAGCCAAGAGGTCCATAAGACGTCCTGTTTGCAGTTTGGGACAAACCATGTGGGGGACACAGCAAACATGTGGAAGAAGGTTCTCTGGTCAAATGAGACCAAAATGTAACTTTTTGGTCTAAATGCAAAATGCTATGTGTGGCAGAAAATTAATATAGTGCATAGTGGTGGCAGAATCATTTTCTTCAGCAGGGACAGGGAAGCTGGTCAGAGTTGATGGAAAGATGGATGGAGTCAAATACAGAGCAATCGTAGAAGAAAACATGTTAGAGTCTGGAAAAGAAGGGAGCCTGTGGCGGAGGTTCACCTTCCAGCAGGACAATGACCCTAAGCATACAGCCAGAGCTACAATGGAATGGTTTATTCATGTGTTGTCATGGTCCAGTCAAAGTCCAGACCTAAATCCCATTCAGAATCTCTGGCAAGACTTGAAAATTGACGCTCTCCATCCGATCTGACCGAGCTTGAGCTATTGCGCAAAGAAGATTTCACTCTCTAGGTGTGCAAAGCTGGTAGAGACATACCTCAAAAGACTTGCAACTGTAATTGCCGTGAGGTGGTTCTACAAAGTATTGTAATTTATTTTTAATTTAAAAAAAAGAGATTAAAACCATTTATCATTTTCCTTCCAATTCACAACTATGTACCACTTTGTGCTGATCTGTCACATAAAATCCTAATAAAATACATTTACTTTTGTGGTTGTAACATTCAAGGGGTATGAATACTTTTAAAAGGCACTGTAGATGTCATGTTTAATGAGGTTTAATTATAAATTGTATACGACTGTAAATTGCCACGAACACAACCGCAGGATGATTTATCCACTTATCCAAAACTTTGATATTACACTGATATAACTGAACATATTATTGCCATTTGTGCTTTTTAACACCTTTGTGAATCAAAGAAAACATGCACAAAATATTTTCAGGTTAATAATACTGCTTGCTTCCTTAAAATCTATTTAAATAGCTGTATCTTTCTTTTGGAGTTCTGTGAGAACAGAATGTATACATTTTTAATCAAATGAGTGTTATTTAGTTTTCTGTTCTACACACCTTGGTTATTCAGTATTACATGAGGTGCATGACGTCATAAAATCAGCTCCACCACATGACTATTATACAGTATATTACACACAAAGACATTAATACAAAACAAAAAATAAAGCTTCAAATATCTGTATGAACCTAAAAATAACACAGAACGTCATGCTTTTGTTCATATTTGCAGCCGGTGAATCCGGTTTAGACATGTGACAGACGACATCAGGACATCAGGACGATCACTTTCAGTGGAACCTCATGGTCCTAATGCCTGACCAGCACCAGGTGGAGAAGAATAATTCATAAGAAATGATTGAATGGAAATAGAGAGAAAAAAAAGAAAGAAAGAAAAAAAGAAAGAACCCTTTTATCAAATGTTTTTACTGTGTGGGTTAGTAAACTAGTCCACGGGTGAATATAACCTTCTTTACAAACACACTCACACACAAATTGCTTACAATGAAATATGAAAAAAAGCAAAGGTTACATAGTCTTTAAAAACAGTTGATTGTGAATGATAAAAACAAACAAAAAAATACATTATATAATAATAAATGACATCATCTGGAATTGATATTGATCAAAAATGTATTTTCTTATTAAAATAATAATGATGACGACTCCTATATATTTGTTCATATTTTCATTACCACCTTTGCCTCTTTGGTTTGACTTCTTTAATTTTGGAATGTTCTCACTTCTCTTTTATCTTACTCTGTTCTTTCTAAGGATTTTACTGTTTTCTTTTTTTTAATTCTGAGAAGATTTTATTGCTTTCGTTTGATGAAGTTTAATCTCCCGACTCTGTGGAGGTACATGAACGGCTGAATGAAGCTACCAAAGAAACAAAAAGTGACACCTAACGTGATCAAATCTCCCAGGAACTGTGGATCAGACATCAGGAGCTCCATCATGGCTGATATTACAGTGAGAGGGAGATAATTCACCAGCAGCTTTATCTGCAGCAGAGACACAATAGTAAAAGCCTTCTTCTTCACAAGGTTGCTCTGTTGTCTCTCGCCATCCTTGCTTTCTCCTGGGCCGCTGCGCTTCAGCATGACCAGGATGGACAAACTGCAGAACATCTCCGCCAACATGACCAGAAGCAAAACAGCCATGAGAGAATAAAAGTTCCCAGTAGACTCCCCCCACACGGCAAAAACCCCAGCTATAAACCAGTACACAGCCAACACAGCTGCCTTGTACCTCATAGGTTTGTACCTCAGGAAGATGATCGGGTGGACCACGGCTATGTAGCGCTCCACACACACAGAACACTGGAACACAGGCTGACTATGAAGACATATCCTGCCCAAAGATAAAAAGATCTCTAGCAGCAGTGGATTGGTCAGTAGGTAAAAGGAAAATGTCGTGATGAGGATGATGATAGCGCAGATGATTTCCATAAAGAGGAGATTAACTGAGAAGAATTCAGACTCAAGTGTTGCACGAGAGCTTCTCATCATCACCCAGGCTGCCCAAAGTCCGCTGGGCAATGTTAGCATGAAATTCATCGCAACAAGCAACAGCATCACAATGACAGGAGAACTCAGGGGTCTGAGTGGAATCACCAAGCTGGAGGTGTTGAATGACACAATGTTCTCGTTCATCATCTTTATTGTATCCATGATGCGATCTGTAACAGACATAATATCAAAAAAAGTACTGAGTGCTTTTGGCTGGTGTGAGTGGCTGGTGTCACGTATAACATCAATTTCTTTTTTCCCACTTGTATCACAGCAAATTCCATAGATTCCAATTACACTTAAGTCCTGTTCTCACTTACATTACAGCAACTATAAACACTCCATGTTTCAGTATTAATATAAACCTCTGACTCATAGAGCTGCCTTAATAAAAAAAAATAATCAACACAATGCAGAAAGTGCTATAAGAAAAAAGGAAATATATAGAGTTGTTAATTTGTAAATAAATATAGCTAACAATTGTTTTATCACAGGTTGTAAAAAAAAAAGCTTGAGCAGTGATTTGCATGTCACATTCATCATACCTAATTAAATAACTCCGCTCACTCACCTGCGCAGAAAAGATCCAGAAATAGCCCCTTCACAGAACACCTGCTATGACATGCACATATGACAAATGTGATATATTTATAATGGAGTAAAAAATAAACAAGGGTGTGTGCTGTCTAACACTGCACTTAGACTGCACACACTCTTTTAAATAATTTTTAAATATTCCGTAAACACCATACCCAGGTTAATATTAACAAATTAAAACCTGAGAATAATCAGTCTGGTTCAGTTCTGTCCTTGTTTATTGCATGTATAGCTTACACGGGTAAATGAAACCT
>JAOTRS010000033.1:222368-232925 GCA_028565755.1 Dinotopterus cunningtoni
ATTTTTTTGTTTTGTTTTATGGTCTCTCTTTCTCTTTACTCCCATCTGTCAATATTTTTCTATTCACTCCGTAACCGCTTCATTCACTCAGTCTTTTTGCTTTCTCTTCCTCTTCCTTCCTCTTATTTATTCTCTTCATCATGTTTTCTACATCCACGGTCAGTGTGTGTGTGTGTGTGTGTTCTCTGACCTGTGGACTTCGGAGATGAGCAGCGCTATACAGGGGACGCCCAGAGTCATGAGGAACACGGCGTTCAGCGGCGGTTTGACGAAGGCCAGACAGGTGGAGACGAGCGACAGCAGAAACACCAGCAGCTTAAAGCCGCACCTGCTGAACAGCGTCACATGATCAACCTTACGGCCTTACCTGTGACTGACACTGGAGACTCCTTCCACACAAACATATCTGTCTATACTTTTCATGTGTGTGATGTGTGCTGACCATGCCCTGTGAATTAGCTGTTACTATGGAAACGATAAAATATCAGCGTGTATTAACATAAACCTGCAAATTAAACGAGAGAATTTCAGCATTTCATTTACGTAAAATAATTATAAAATGATAGACGTCCGGACTTTAAAATAAAATTCCAGAAGACTCGTTAATGATTAAACAATTAAGCAGATAATTAATCCTCTGTTAATCCTGAAGCTGGTTTCCTGTCTGTACCTGTTTCTCTGGAACGTTCTGGGCAGGAGTCTGTTAGGGAACCACATGGACAGACCGCACATCAGCACCCAGAGGATGGAGAGCTCGTCCAACATCTGTCCGGTGAAACTGAGAGTCGCGTGAAAGTACGCCGAGCCCACGCCTGGCACCGATAGGGACGGACGTTTAGATTTAAAGCCACCTGCCTGCAGCTTTAAACATCAAAAACCCTGGATGAATGTGTGCCTATGCCTAAGTGTTTCCCCCCCCCCCCCCCAAAAAAAAAAAAACAACTTAATATTAAATCAACACACAATTTACTTTCATAGTTGATTTGCTGATTTAAAAAAAAAAGAAAAAAAAAAAAAAAAACAAGAAGCTGTGAGTGCATAAGTATTTACCCCCTCGGTATGTCGCTCTTCTATGAATGGAGTTAGCGCCCCTAGTGGATGTAGGAATCATTTATAATTATTACCCCATAAACACACTCTGTTGGGCTTCTGATGGGGATCGCTGCTCAACACTCTGACCCCATGAGTCCACCTGTGGCCGTGTTCTCTGCTAGAGGCACTAAACTGGGAAGCGGTCTACTGGTGCCAAGTGTAACCAGTTCACCCCATCAGGAGTGACATGATTAGTTTACACACGTGAAAATGAATGTGTGAAATGATCTCAGTGTGAAAAAACCTGAACAAGTCACATCATGAAGAGGTTCAGGGTTCTGAGCGGTATTCTTCCTTATTACTAAGCACTGGATGTCTGTGATGTCTATAACATTTATTCTATAATGACACACATATTATTAATGACAGTCATTTTCATTCAGTTTTGTTTTAATCTTCTCTTACTACTCAACATTATCTTTGCTATCAATTTTATCTTGTTCTATTGTTTAGTTTATCCTTGATCTGATATGGAAGATGGCCTTGGGTGACCAGAAAGGTGCCAATATAAATGAAATGCATTAATATTATTATTTTATTTATTTATTCATTTGTTTTAAATGTTAATTTTTGCATGATAACTATATAAAGGTAGGAAACACACACACACACACACACACTAAATGATAAGAAATGGAGCATTTAAGTTCCCTTTATTTATGAAATTCCTACACAAGTAGTGACGTAACCCACAGAGCAGCATTAAAATATCATGTTGCATAAAGTATACACCAATCAATCATGGCATTATGACCACAGAGATGTGAACTAAACATCATTAATTATCCGCCACTACACCGCAGTAAACTGGTGACCGGATGATGGACACCCGCGGCTCACCCTGGTTCAATCTGATCTCACCACCAGAACATCCAGTTCACCAGGAACAGAGCCCCCAATCCGGCCCCCAAACTCCCCGGATCCAAATATGATTGAGCCCCATGGGACGCACCGGACAAACAAGTCTGATCCACCAAGGCTCGGCCCCACAATGCACAGAACCCAAAGGATCCGCTGCCAGCGTCCTGGTGCCATGCACCACAGCGCCCCCAGAGCCACACACTAAGTGCTTGGTTATGGTAACCATGGTAATGGTTTTAATGTTATGGCTGATCGGTGTGTGACACACACTGTTTTTAACTGATGATCTAAAAGTCACAGGTTAACAGAAACCCGAGCCAAAGAGAAATTAGAGAATCTACGGTTGTTATAGACGCAAATCGTTAGAACAGAAAAGAACAATGCACTGTTCGGATGTTGACGAGAGCCGCCATGGAGATGGAGATGGTCACCTAGAACCTGTTTAACGCTTGTTAACTGATATACAGACATCCCGCAGCGATCCCGACTCCTTTCTTTACGCGTCTCATGGCTGTGGATGAATATCAGAAACGGCAAATGTCTTGTGAGTTTATTATCAGTAGAGGAAGCAGGAGGCCGTATCTCTGGGGAAACGTCTCTGACAGTTACTGCATTATCTACTGACGCCACTGGGCCAAACACGCAGCGCTCACAAAGCACTGACAGGCTGCTTCTACAGGAAACTTGTACACATGAAACAAAGCAATATTGGACAAAATGACACTTTATTCCTGATATCTGATTCCTTTTTCCCTTCTTTTAAATATGGCTGGTATCTGGCCTTGTACATACAGATAAATACACCTTAACTGTTCATCAGTTCAGAAACCAGTTCTTAGACATGTAAAGTGTTTATTGGTGAATACATGTGTGTGTGTAAGGGGCTTATAAATCCAGATTATACAAGCGTGCATTGAAATTTACTTTGTGTGATATGTCTCTTTTTAAAAATCAATAAAAAATATTGTTGAAAGAAAGACCCTAAAATACTATAAAACACAGTTTTAAACTTTATTCTGTAGATTTTTGATCACAGTAGTGAAAATTTATTCCGTTTCCTTCCCTGTAATCATAACACATCAGACTGTCGTTTTAATCATTTTTTTTAATTCTGCATACACATTGGACAGTATGTTTATGAGTTTCTAAAACTTGACCGTAGACGCGTTCATCACATCCTTCACTCACGCTAACTCTAAAAATAAAAGTTCATCAATTTTATTTATTACTGTTTAATATTGTGTCACATGACTGAATCACACCTTCAACAGAACAGATTTCAGAGATGGCGAATATTTAAGTCAGTGAGTTCAGTCACTTACCGACGACCATGAGCAGCACCCATATGACATAAATCCCAGGGTTATAAGACACGGCGTACTGACTGAACAAGTGCATCAGGAGAGGAGGCAGGACGAAAAACAGCACGTTACTGATCTGAAATCACAGAATGGAGGAAGAAAGGGAGACGGGGATGATGGACAGAGCATAAAACAGAGAGAGAGAGGTGGGTTTATGTGTTTTTGTAACAAGTTTCACTTTTATCATTTGAAATGAATAATAAGGTTACAGAAGAAGAAGAAGCAGCAGCAGGAATGTAAGGAATAAACACCACACCAGTGGACGTTAAAGTCTCTGACCGTGTTGTAGAACTCAGCGATGTACGGATGGACCAGATAATTCCCTTCACACCAGTCTACTTCTGAGCTGCCGGGTTGAAACGGATCCCTCCAGCTCTCAGAGCTCACCATCATCATCATCATCATCATCACCATCCTGGTCACCCTGCTGCTGATTGTCGTCTCTCTCGCTCCTCCCGCATGCTCTCACACTCAGCTCTAAACACACACACACAAACTTTCACCCTGACTCTGTGTTCTCGATCACTCTTGTACTAAACAGTGCACATGCGCCGGTCACGTGACCTCAGCTGTCAATCACACGGTTTATTGGGGGGGAGAGGGAAAAAAAGCAATGTCAGATCAGCCTGCAGGGGGCGCAAAGGGGTAAATTCAAGCTGTGGTTGGGGGGAAAAAAGATAAAAAGATAAAATCTGCTTTTGTTTTCAGGCTGCCTGAGAACTGACGAGTTATTTCTGAACAGGTGACAGAGTTTACAGAGGGTGAGGCTCTCTCTCTCTCTCTCTCTCGCCTGCTCTTATCTACATACTTTTAGAATGTAGATATTATATAATATAAAATATGATATTGTTTATAATATAATATTATATAATTTTAGTAATATTATAATATTTTTAAATATGATAATATCATTAAAATTATATTTTTATAATATACATCATACCATTTTTCTTTTCCTGAAGTGTGTATAATTTTTTTTGGCTGTCTCTGTATTTTTATTTATACTTTTATGTTTATTTCAATTAATTTTTTGATTGCTTATTTGTAAAAATATATATATTGATAGTAGTAGTAGTAGTAGTATCATAAAACAATAAATTTTAAAAAGCAGACCATTATTATTTGTATTTTTTTAGTTGAATGACGCGTTAAGAAGTTGACGAATTAAATTCGCAAATAATCACTAAAATTTACATCATAACCCACAGTCATCTGTCTGCAGCATTAATGATCAAAAACTAAAAGAAAATAAATGTGGGCATATGCATAAGTATTTACCCCCTTCCCCTACCGCCTCACAATCACACACACACTTTGTGTAAAAAAAAAAAAAAAAGTGAAATGTTAAATTGACACAAAATAGCCAAATCAATATACTTTCATAAATGATTTGCCAAAAAACAACAAAAAATATACAGAAACTGTGAGAGCTGTGAGAAGTATTGACACCCCGCCCCCCCTTCCCTTTGCGCATATGAATGAAGCACTTTACAGTTTAGCACCCCTAGTGGACATTAGGAGCATTTATCAATATAATTCTATAAATACTTTATAAAATGACACGATTGTGGAACTTGTGTGTTTCAGATGAGTCTCTCTCATATCCACCGTGCGCGATATAACTGTGTGATCTGTTATATCCAGAGCTAAAGTGGAAAGTCTATTGAGTCGTAAGTCATTCACCAACGCTATCTATTTATTTATTTGCGTGCTTTAAATGAAATTTTAATATTTTTTAATAAAATATTTTTTAATAATAAAATGATACATTAAAAAGTATAAAGCGCACAGAAACGCTTTTTATTTGTATTTTTCTTTTTTCTTCAATGTTGAATAAACGCGTCAGGAAGTCTCCGTGTGAACTCTCGCGAGACTTCCGGAGTGTATGTGAGATCACGCAGCGCGCTTCCGGTCCCTTTTCCGCGGTGGACTCGCGCACAGACGGTCCCCCAAAATGAAGGTGAGCTTCAAGAATCGGATCTGTTTTATGGTTTTATCTCGGAACCGGGCCCAAATATGAGCGGTGTCGGGTGGAGAACAGTGTAGAGACGCAGGCCGGGTGTAGTGCGGTGTTCAGGAGGTTGTGTGTGAGGAGGATGATGATGGATTGTTGGCCGGCGGTGGTGCGGCTAACAGGCTAATCACAACATGGCGGCGTTCTGAGGGAGAGAAAGTGTGTGTGTGTGAAAGAGAGAGAGAATATGGGTGATAAAGTAATTTAGCTTGTTAGTGTTTGATCTTTAGTGGTGTTGAGAATAATGTAGTGTTCACCTCAGGCAGTTTGTGTGTGACTCGGCTAGCTAGCAAGCTAACTAACACACATGGAGACTGTTAAACTTATTCTTGACTTTTTATTACTTGTACTAATCTGGGGTTGTATATAATAAAAATTCTATACAATGAGTAGTGTTGGTTGTGATGGTAATAAGTTAAAGTATTGACTCTGAGGAGAGCCTTCAGTCAGACTGCGGGGATCAGATCACTGACTGACTGTTTGGATATTATCTTGTAATATATTGAGGATTTTTCCATCATGAGATTAATTTGCTAGTCTCGTCTCACCCAGTGCACCTAAAGTTCAGGATGAGCATCAGAACTGCAGTGGTTTATTCAAGAGGAAGCTCGTTTCCTTAAACACACACATGAGATAACATGGGTTCCTGATTGTTTTTTTTTTTGTTTTTTTTCCTGCAGCTCAATATCTCTTTTCCTGCCACCGGCTGCCAAAAGCTCATCGAGGTGGACGATGAGCGCAAGCTGAGAACCTTCTATGAGAAGCGCATGGCCACTGAGGTGTCTGCTGATCCCCTGGGTGATGAGTGGAAGGTGAGTCTTTAACCGTACACACACAATCGTCTCTGGACGAGCATTTCATTATCCTCATCTTTACCTCTGAGCGTTTTCCTGAAGAGCATCGTTCATCTGGAGCTCTGTGTCTGCTTCAGATCCTTTTCTGGGTCTTAATAATATTAGGACTATAACAGTACTAAGTGTGGAAGTGTCTCACTTGATTGTTTCTGGTTCTATTCGAGTCTCAGTACCGGCCACTTGGAGAAAAACGTTAATTTTGGATGTGGTCTTAAAAAAAAAAAAAACATGCCTCCGAAACACTTGATTAATTTCAAACTCGGCTTAATACATTACCCTTTAAAGAAACACTGTAAAATACATGTTACCCCTATATGTAGGATATTCATGCGAGTGTTTTCTTTGGTATCTGTACTGTAGGGTAAATACGGTAATAATTCGCCACTACAAGCCGTGTTTCCCTCTGCGGTCACTTTGTTCTCTCTACAGTACTAAAAGACTGTATACAGTATTTTTATATGAAAATTTAGCTGAATTTAAGATTGGTAAATTTCATTGTTCTTAATAGGTCAGTCATTAAAGCACATGAAAAATTATATATTGCCACGACTAAAAGGCCGTAAAAATCCTAACTCTGGGTCGACTATGTGTATCGTGTTTGTGTGAGACGTCTGAGTGGGCACACCAGTAGACCCTTTCTAGCTGTTCAGTAGCTTTAAAGGGGGGACAGCGTGGTGCCAGAGTGATAACGGAGCTGCTATCCGGATATCGACCTGACCCGTGTACACACACCTCATGGCTGGTCGAACTGCATTGCTCCGACAATCGTTTCACATCTGATGAATGTACATGTGTTGTGTGGGCGTGTGATTAAACTGTGTGTGTTTCTCTCAGGGCTACGTGGTGCGCATTAGCGGAGGAAACGATAAGCAGGGCTTCCCCATGAAGCAGGGCGTTCTGACTAACGGCCGTGTGCGCCTGCTCCTCAGCAAGGGTCACTCGTGCTACAGACCCCGCCGCACCGGAGAGCGCAAACGCAAGTCCGTACGCGGCTGCATCGTCGACGCCAACCTCAGCGTTCTGAACCTGGTCATCGTCAGGAAGGGTAAGGGGTTCCAGACTGGGGTGTTGTGCTAATGGGAAGAGTTTAAAATCACAGAAATGGTTCGGTTGAATTATTGTACAACTGTTCAGTTAAACTCTTAGCTTTATGGAATAAATGTAATTAAATATAATGACCACTTAAGTCACATGGTAAAATATATATTCAGTAGAAATCAGAGCCAGGTTTAATAAGAGCAAATCACAGGATTGGGACTTAACAGTGGTGTGTCCATAATAAAACCATTTGTTATTGAGACTTATCAGGAAAGAAAAAACTCTTCAGTTTGTTAGGGATCATAATGACTGGACTTTGGAGTGATGGAAAAAGGTCATGTGACCTGATGAGTCCAGACTGATCCTATTCCAGAGTGATGCGCGTGTCAGGGTAAGAAGGGAAGGACATGAAGCGATGCTCCCATCATGCATAGTGTCCACTGTACAAGCCTCTGGAGACAGTGTTATGATCTGGGGTTGATTCAGTTACTCAGGTCTAGACTCAGTAAAAGTTGGGGGCAATAAAATGAAGTCAGCTGACCACCTGAATGTACTGAATCACCAGGTTATCACATCTATGGAGGGTTTCTATGATTCAGAGTGTGTGAGTGGTTTTGGGAGCATGAGGAATCATTTTCACACATAAACTGGACACCACTGTGTGTGTAATCAAGGGTAAAGGTGCTCGTATGGAACCTTTGTTTTAGAAGTGTAGTTTTTACTTTGGGTTTTATTTTAGTCCTGATTTGTACTTTGAGAATTTTGTAAAGAAGAGAACACCTGCTAAAATGTGCTGTAGTGTTTGTTTTGGTTTTTGCTAAAGCAGAAAATCCTGGGCAAATTACACAACGGAAAGTCTGTTGTTGGTAGCGAGTGTTTTCGTGATTTTTAGTTCATGTTCATTAAACATGTAAATGCGTTGTAATTTATTTTAGGTGTTGTAGCACTCTGTGTTTGTTCTGAACTTACTCTGTACTAGATTCTTGTGCTGAAACCTGTGTCTTTATAAATGTATGGCAATGTAGCATTAAAAAAACCTTTGTCTCTGTGTGCATACAGGTGAGAAGGACATCCCTGGCCTGACTGACAGCACCGTGCCTCGCCGCCTGGGCCCCAAGAGAGCCAGCAGGATCCGCAAGCTCTTCAACCTGTCCAAGGAGGATGACGTCAGGCAGTACGTGGTGCGCAGACCCCTCACTAAGGAAGGTAAGGGTTCAGTGTATTGTTTACACCCTAAGGAGTGAGTCTGAGGGTTTAGAGTAGCGGCGTGTAGGTCAGGAGAAACTCGGCACACAAGTAGACCCTTTCTGGCTGTTCAGTAGCTCTAAAGGTGGGGCAGCGTGTTGCCACAGTGATGACGGAGCTGCTATCCGGATAACGACCTGACCCGTATACACACCACGGCTGGTCGAACTGCATCGCTCCTACACACTCAGCCTAATAAAGAAATAAGATTAAGACAAAGCAAGTTTAATATCTGATCACTGATTACAGTCCTGTGTGTTTAGAATTAAAGATTAATGCACTTATATAAGTTATGGAAATAAGTTTTTTGTTCTACTATAAACTTTATTCAGCTGTTTTAGCTAAATGTTGCTGTATTCAGTCAGTTATACCAGTCACTGTGTACTTGTGTATCTCATAGTTTATTTATTTTATTTTTTTTTTAACCTGACCCACCCTGACTCCTCATTAGGTAAGAAGCCCAGGACCAAGGCGCCTAAGATCCAGCGCTTGGTGACGCCCCGTGTGCTGCAGCACAAGCGCCGCCGCATCGCCCTCAAGAGACAGCGTACGCAGAAGAACAAGGACGAAGCTGCAGAGTACGCCAAGATGCTGGCCAAGAGGCTGAAGGTACGAGATTAGAACCCAGGCTTTCTCCCTGCTCATGGAGAACCATCTCGATCTAGAACCATGTGTTTAGTCAGTGTGATGGAATAGAGTGGTGTGAGGATTTTACCCAGTAATGACCAACTCTGTGTGTTTATTGTACAGGAGGCCAAAGAGAAACGTCAGGAGAAGATTGCCAAGAGACGCCGCCTGTCCTCCCTGAGAGCCTCCCAGTCCAAATCTGAGTCCAGCCAGAAATAAAAACTCCACATGCTTGTACATCATAAATAAAACATCACAATGGTTTTGTTCAATTCTCGTGTTTGTTTATTCTGCTTTTAGTGTCACTACTAAGAGTAATACCACACAAACTGTTTAAATTAATGTCGCTTCTTCTAAAGGATTTAATTATTTTAGTTATATTGATAGCAATATAGAGCATGGTTTTAATATTAATATTTTTATTTTAACTTATTTTTTAAACCATCCCACATAGCTGCCATTGATTATTTTCCTATGAAGGGCTAAAATGACAGTTTAAGGGGTTAAATAATTCAAGTTTAGTTTAATAGATGTTCACCTAATTTTCTGTCCTAGCTACCTGTTACCTAGACTCAAACTCTACAGATGGTCCTAAGTTACAGTTATGGTTTATTTATTCCTTATTAAAGTAACTGTAATGAAATAATTAAGCTCCTGCAGCTGTGCATTCTTCCAGACTGATTTCCCACAGCTCCTCATGTTATTGTTATTGGATGGATGGTTCTGTCTACGTCCCACCCGGCACAATGGACATACATCCGCCATTTCTGTGGCAGTTATTTACAGGGTCAGGTTGACAGCTTGACGCATGGTTGTAACTGAGCACAAGGATCTTGCTTAGTGGTGGAGTCGGGGCTCGAACTGTGGCCCTCCTTTTCCAAAGTCCAACTCGATTTATCAGTCCAACAATGACATTAAATTAACACGTGCAAACGCACTGATCAACAACCCATTCTAACTATTGTACACACCAACCTGTAAATGCTCTTTTGCACAATATTCATCAATTGATAATTTGCACTAACTATCTTTATCCTTGCTGCTACTTACAGAATGTTTACTGTTTCTCCTCCCACTACCTCAGCTCATTACATCACTACCAGAGTATTGTAATTTCATGTTGTGTTACTTTGTCGCTCTTGATTGCACATTTGCACGTCCACTTCATGTTGTCTCTTTTGTATAAAAACGTAGATAGTTGTCTGTTAACTTAAAATGAAAATGTCAACCTGTCTTGTCACAGCTAGGCAGCTAATTAGGTCTCCTAGTTAGTGTTTTGTTAATTTATGTTGTATGTAGCACCTTGGGCGGCACGGTGGTGTAGTCGTTAGCACTGTCGCCTTGCACCTCCAGGGTCCGGGTTCGATTTCCGTCTTTGTGTGCATTGTTTGAGTTTGCATGTTCTCCCCGTGCTTGGTGGGTTTCCTCCAGGTACTCCGGTTTCCTCCCACAGTCCAAAGATATG
>JAOTRS010000033.1:250010-265984 GCA_028565755.1 Dinotopterus cunningtoni
CCAAAAAACCCACAAAGAAGGTAAAGGACAAAGAAAGATTTCAGTTTAATTCATAAGTTAAAGTACAAATAAAGTTTATTATTGGTCCTGATAATAAAGAGACCTGAAAGTACAAGAAATAACGAGCACATAAAAAAAGAACAGAATTTTTTTTTCCAACAAACAATTATTTTAAAAAGTTATAATGGCATTGTTGTTGTCCGTCTCCTCTTCACCTGGACATAAGGCCTCACTGATAAACATCCTTCAGCAGGCAGAAAGGACTGAAAGTAGGATTTGCTTTTAAACGTTATTACATCACAAGATTTCCTTAATGTGCGTCACCGCTGCATAATCGTACTGATCGTGATTAGTGTAGGAAAGAGGAACACAGTTAAAATCAAAGGCAAATTAATTCACGTAAAAACTGACTGCAAATAAATACAATACAAATCAGATGTCAGTCTATTTATAGTGCAAATGCTGCTACCACGTGACGAATCAGACGAGTTATTGAGCCAGAATCTCTTTTTTTTTCCTTCCAGTTTACGCTCACCAGCGCACACACACACACACACACACACACAGATTAAAAAGACTCACCTGTTACAGTAACACTGCTTTTTAACGTACAACTGAGGAAATCTTTTGGCTTGTTAAATCACAGTATCCTTAAAATGTCAGAAACAAACAAACAAACAAAAAAACAAGTGTGGCTTTTAGTTTTTTTTTTTTTTTTTTTAGCAGCCGTACGTTATCACTGTCTGACCTCGGCTGCGTTTGAACAGGAACATAAAGAAAGGACAAACACTGTACCTGTCTCGGTCACATGACTCAGGACAGGAGATTCTCCCCATGATTAAAAACACAACAAGACATTTGATCTATTTAAAAGGACGCGATCTCTCTGTCTCTCTTTCATTAACAAATTATTTAAAGACTGAGGTTGAGGGTTCGAGGCGGTGGCGGGAAGCTCTATGAGGTTTGGCACTGCACCCCTCCTCCTCCTCCTCCTCCTGTGTGAAAGTCCTCGTCGTCCTCGTCCTCGACGTAGTGGTGACGCAGTCGCTCGTGGTTCAGATCACAGTCCTCCAGGTCGGCGTAGATGTACAGGTCGTTGTCCATGCTCTCGGGGTCGCTCTTCTCACGTGTGGACGGGAAATACTGCTCCAGCTGCTTCAGCTTGTTCACGGGCAGGAAGTTCGCCTCGGGGAACACCACCTGAAGAAACAAACAAACAAACAAACAAACAAAGAGGCTGAACTCGAACCAAATACTCTAGTGTATCATTTTATCCGTTCATTCTCACGTCAAGTGTTTTTTATCGAATACAGCAGGAACTTCATTCATAAAAATGCGCACTTCAGTGAAAACACTCCGACAACAAAAACAACTAGATTATTAATCACGTTTGTTATTAAAGCTTCAAAGTTTGACAAAATCGTCAACATGTAACAAAATTAACAATTTAATAATTTAATAAAGTCTCATATAAAGTGAGGAATCAGGTTTTTGTATTCCAATACTTTTAACTCATTTCATATTAATAAATTGAATAATTTTAAAAGAAATACAAAAAATAAAATAAATAAGACTTTGCATTAACACACAATGAGGCTGAATCCCAAACAGCTTCCTATTCACTATAAACCAAGGATTTAACGATACGCAATACTAACGGTTCGGTACAATCTCCAGTTTTTAAGTTACATTTTATACAGAGTAAAGTTTAACTAAAAAAAAACAAAAATTACAACTAAAAAGGGCAAGGATTGTCTTTTCAGTGATTATGAATGTAACTTGTGAACATACTGTATAAACGTCTACAACCTACAACGCATAAAAGACACACAACCTTTCTTTCTGAAAAACTAAACAGTACCAACAGTGTAACAAACCTACAGCAAAAACACTGGCTGGTTTAAATCAGGTTTAATAAAGTTGTTTGCTCTAGAAAGCACTGGTACCGTTTGTGCACAACACTAACATGAATGAGCTACCACCTAGCATGTTGCTAACGTGAGCGTATCCAGATTATAATCACAGTTTAGTGCGGCATTATATTTAAAACTCTTCAGTCCTGTAGGGGGCGCTAATCAGGATAAAAAGGATTTTTTTGTTGTTTTTTTTACTTCACATAGGTTTAAACTTTTAAACAGCTGACTCACGTTGAAGGTGATGATGAGTCGACCTTTCTCGAAGGGCCGTCGGTACACGGGCATCCCCTCGCTCAGGACACACTTCTTATCACCTGGTCTGATCAACTCACCTGCAAACACAACAGCATTACAGCAGGAAACTCATCATCACACACACACACACACACACACACACGTGTAATTAATTAGGGACACGTACCCGGGTGTGAGGTGATGAGGAGAGTCCTGTCGTCCAGCGTTTGGACGGGTTTCTGGAAACCGCAGAGAGACTCCACCAGCTGCACGTCCATGGTCATGGTCAGGTCTGTTCCCTGTCTGTGTGGGTCAAAGGTCAGATGATAAAAGTTTAGACTTTAGTTAAAACCATACCCCCCTCCTCCTACGTGTGTGTGTGTGTGTGTGTGTGTGTGTGTGTGTGTACCTGGTGAAGACGGGGTGTGTGCTCTGCTCTAGGACGATGATGATGTCACCAGGTTCCAGTCCCGGCTCCTGGTCTCCTTCACCGTGGAAAACAATCTTCTGTCCGTCTTTCATACCTGATCAACACACAGATTGGTGTGAACCTCACAGAACCTCCTTGGCTTTATAACCCGCACATCGCTGCTCCTAGCTCCGCCCCCTCCTCCTCACCTTTATCCACGTGCACCTCCAGGATCTTCTTCTGCCGCAGAATCTTGCGTCCTGTGCAGGCTTTGCAGCGGTCGCGGTGGCTGAGGCGCTGACCCTGACCCCTGCAGCCGCTGCACACGCTGGAGATCTGCTGCATCATGCCGGGGAGGAGCTGATGGAGCCGCACCTGGACGCCCGTGCCCCTGCAGGACGGACACACCTCCACCGCGCCTTTACGCCCGCCGCGGCCTGAAAGACACCACGACGTGACGAGCGCTCGTCAAGAGATGACAGGAAGGACATTCGGATATGATCTTTAATCATAAACGACCGAGGGTTCACCTTCACATTTGTCACAGATGACCCTCTTCTGTACTGACAGTTTCTTGGTCGCCCCGTTGTACAGATCCTCCAGAGACACGGTCAGCTGATGCACGATGTTCTTCCCTGAGGACACAAGACACACACACTGGGACAATGAGTAAATTCCCAAATCCCTCACTCACTATCTCAAACACGATTTGGGATTCGACCCCAGAACCCGGAGGTTAACGGAGCTGATATTCTAAAGTGTAAATATAAAAGTAAATCTTGTTTAGTTTCTCAGTTTTACAGAGTATCACTAAGAGTTTAACACTAACTCTCACCTCCTGTTAATTACAATAACTTTCCCACCAAGTGTATGTGTGGGCGGAGCTAAATAACAAGTTAAATATAGAAACAAATTACAATCTGTTAAATAATAAATGGTGTGTGAGGAACTGTTGTATAAAAGCGATATCACACTTGAGGTTGTGCTGTTGTGCTGAATATCAGCACGACTGGGATATCTTTACAGACGCTACAAAGCCGTGCTGATATTCAGTACAACAGCCCTCAGGAGAGCAGAAGAAGGACGGGGAAGAATCCTTATCACTGTGTCAGAAAGGTTGAATTTGGATTCATTTTAAAAGGTTTATTCTAAACGAATCGGGCTTTCTGAACATAAATTCGACAGAAACAGTAGAAAATAAAAACTGACGGTCATGTGATTAGAGGGAAAACCCTGCAGGAAGAACATTTATATTTGAATAAAGTGTTCGTAAAAACTGTTTTACATAATGAATCACTAAATAAACGCCAAAACTGTTTTTTTTTTTTGTAAGTTCTGAGCAGGAGTTTGTTTTCTTTATTTTTTAAACTGTCGTTCAGCGTTAACACGGGGACGCGGTGGACGTACCTCTCCTCTCTCGCCGCATGCGGCCCCCTCCTCCGAAGAACATGTCGAAAATGTCCAGTGGGGAGCTGAACCCTCCTCCCCCTCCCCCTCCGGTCCCGCCCTCTTTAATGGCGGCCTCTCCTCCCCGATCGTACACTTCTCTCTTCTGTGTGTCCGACAGAACCTCGTACACCTGGGAGATCTGTTTAAACTGGAGAGACATCAACCACTCGCATCACAAACTCCGTCCACTTTCTGTTACCTTACAGATACAATTTAGAAACACGTTTAGGATGATGATGATGGTGGTGGTGGTGTAACATAACAGGGAAAATGTGAACGCAAATCTGTAAGAAATATTAACACGTCAATGTGTTTCTAAAGCAAATAAATAGACAAATTCATAACAATATATATTGATCAATAATTATTTTTTTTTTACTTTCACTTCCACTGTCTTCAGCAGAGGAATAGTTTAAAATTATTTACACCAGTATATTCCTGTTCACTACACAGTGTGTGTAATATAACAGTTCTGTAGCTCAGTCCGAGTGTGTGACGTGTTTAACAAAAAAAAAAGAATAAATAAATAAATAAATACTGACAAAAGTTGAAAGTGAATGTAAAGCATTTTAACAATTTACATAAAAAGAAAACCTTCACTTTAAAAACTATTATAAAGTGATGAAACTGTAATAAAACGCTGCCTTAAAGTGTCTGAGATTAATAAACTCACACTGCGGCACATTAAGATGAATAAAGAACTATATAATATAACTAACATCCCCCCCCCCCACTCTCTCTCTCACACACACACACACACACACACCTTCTCTCCCTCGGCGGGGTTTTTATCTGGATGGTATTTCAAGGCCAGTTTGCGATAAGCTTTCTTCAGCTCTTCAGGACTGGCGCTGGGCTTCACACCCAGGACGTCATAAAAGCCCGTCTCCTTCACCATGATGTCCAGCCGCGCGACTCGTCTGCACACAGAGACAGGAAAAGGTGGAGACCAGAATTTATGTCCATTTACTTTTATAAGTGATGGTACGAGTACACAGATATTAAAATAATAAATAATAAGATACCAAATAATAAGATGAGAAACTGACGCCCCTGTGCCTGAGGAGGTTTTAAAGAGGTGTGTTTAATTAATACTCCTCACTAGCACATGGAAAGTCAGGACTTCATTTCTCATTGTGATAAGTGTATAGGGTTTTATCTCACGGTCCGGGTTCAAGTCCCGCTTTAGGGTGTGTGTGTTGAGTTTGCATGTTCCTATTAACAACACTCAAGACTGTCCTCCATGGTCCCTAGTTGGACTACAGAGGTTTATAAATTCAGGGATGGATCGTTAGCATGCTAACACTAGCTAAACCGCTAAAAAAAAGTCTGTGGGCGGAGCTTTGTGCATGTGTGTTGGAAATTTATTTAAAAAATTATTTCAATTGTATTCACCTCCACCTGTCCAACAACCACAGCGACACCGCGGCATGCGAACGCCCCGCCTCACAAATTTTCATCTTAAGAACTGAAATTTTTGCAAGAAATTTGTCTCATCATACAAAACATATTCGAGCGACAACTTGTTTGCGTCAGTGGAAAGCCAAAGTGACGTTTGAATTTTATTTTTTGTGTGTTTTTTTTTCATCGTGTGAAGACGGAGCTTTAGTGTTAGTGAACATTATATCAAGAAGAAAAAGGAGACACTTTCAGGTTAGTTTGTAAAGCAGCCGGTGCCGAGAGGAATCATAAATTAAGGTTAAGTGAGGTTTAATGCCTATTTATTTATTTTACTTCATTTACATGTCTTTGCTAAATGTTTTGATTGTTTTTAGATGCAAATATATGATTATAGCATTGGAAATTGCTAATATTGGTAATATTTTTGGAAGGCTGGAACGGATTATCTGCATTTACATTAGTTCCTATGGGACGATGCATTTCACAATACAACATTTCACCTCAAGAAGTCGCTTCCGGAATAAATTAAACTCATAAAACCACCAGGATGTGTTAATTATTAGAGAATTACACCTATTTATATCATTAAAATGAGAAATGTTTGTTGGGTGAGAACAGCTGAAAGGTCACAAGGGGGCATAAACTTTTGCACTATATGTGTAAGTATTTACACCTCATTATGTTACCAAGTCAAATATTAGTAAAAAAAAAAAAAACATCATACTACACGTTATATAAAATTAATTTACTGTAATTTATATAAAGTAAATGTTTTTTATAATCATTACTGCAGGCTGAAATCTTGTGTATTTATATATATAATGTTAGATTGTTAATTATTAGATATCACTCCGAATACACCGTTACAAATCATGATCATACATATAAATACACATTTCTGTTATTGTGATTTTTATATATATAATCCACATTTTAGTGAAAATCATGTTGCTTTAACCAGGCTCACGCGCTCAATCTAACCACGTTAACTGGCTATTAACTTCACGATAACTAGTCGTGTTAAACTACCACTCTGTACATCATTATTCATTTATTTTTTAACATAATTCCTCTTACTGTGTGATGTAGTAAAGGCTCTTTTCTCATCGGACTGGGTTTCTTCTATTCAACACACACACACACTCAGCGTCTGGAACCTTCTCTACACACAGGATTTCCTAATGCTCGATACCGGGGACAGACTGCGCAAGCGCAGTTAACCTGACCGGAAGAAAGGCAAACGCGTCAACAGGGCGGCCATGCTGGAGAGGGCAAGGATCCCACTCACCATTCGGAAGGTTCCACGTAAAACTACAGAAAGGTGGTTGTACAAAGCTTGTAAAATGAATCGCTGACAGCATGAATAGAAAAATAAAATAATCATTTTATACAATTGAAACTTTGATTTTTTTTTAATTATTTTTTATTATAAATTACTGATCTTATAATTGTATTTCTTCCATTCGTTGTCATTGAGATTCGTTGTCACATATTACTGCTTTGATTATATATGGGATTGAAGCAGAGAAAAATGCATTAGAAAATATTTTTGGACAAAATGATGTAATGATGTGCATAAGACCTGCATTCGCTTTCCTGACCTTTCCAATATTCCAACTTTATTTTATAAAAAAGTTTATAAAAACTTTTTACCTTATTTTTAGAACTGTATTTTAAAATGTTAGTTTTGTTCAAGTTAATATGTAACTGATTATTTCGTATAATTTCGCATTCATTTACTCTGGACGGACCCGGACATATAGATGATATTATATGAACCTTTAAAAAGATAGACGATTAAATGCGTAAAAGAGGAAAATACTGTAGTAATGTGCAAAAGAAATTTTTTTTTGCCAAACATTGAGAAGGGCAGAAAGAAAGAAAAAAAATTCGACTCCGGTGGGACTCGAACCCACAACCTTTGAATCACTTCTTCCGTGTTTGACTAGAAGTCCAATGCGCTATCCATTGCGCCACGGAGCCACCTGTTGAGCGTCTGAGGAATTGCGCTTATAAACTTTGCGTCATCCTTCTCAGTTAAGAACGTTATCTGTGTGATGAGTAGTGAGCGCCCTCTGGCGGAACACTTGGCATCTCTGTAGCGTCATGCACCATGGAACTGGTATGATTTTGATAAATAAATTAAATTTCACAAAGAAAAATATAAACATAAATACACATAAACTTATACACATATCATATACAATATTATACAACCTAACGCGGCTTAATAATCGCCTTTATATTTATGATAATTAATTATCTTTCATTTTCAAGACGTGGTATAAAAAGCGAAATATATTTCTGTCTCCGCGTGTAAAAACATTAAATTGGTCATTTAAAGTAAGATAAATCAATTATTTAAATTTATTGAATTCCTTCGTCGTTGTTATGTTTTTATGGAATTTACATAGCTATAGAGAACCTGAAGCCCGGATAGCTCAGTCGGTAGAGCATCAGACTTTTAATCTGAGGGTCCAGGGTTCAAGTCCCTGTTCGGGCGCTCGCTTTTTTTTCACCTCTAAACTCTGTCTACTGAACACCATATTATTGACTTCAATGTAAAACAATGTTACACTCATTTTCTTTTAGAGCTAATTGAAAATTAAATTAAGAGGTCCGGTAAATAAAATGTATTTCGAGCCGAGGTCCGAGTTTCATGTTTGTGTTGGGATTCATCCAGGTCTCTCTATATACACACTACTCACAATAAGTTAGGGATATTGTCATCTACATGAGTGTTTGTACTATTTGCTCTGAATTTAAATAAAATAAGTAAAAGTTCCTTTTGATATTACTAATAATGTATGAGAAGAAACACCATTTTCATTAGTTTAATATTTATTACCCCAAACACTTAGACAATAACAGGGATAGCCCCAAATAACAAGAATTGACGATGTCAGTAGTGAGTGTTTCCACCAGTGGCCTCAATGACAGATTGACAGCGACGGAAAAGATAATGAAAAGTTAACGACTGACTGTGGTCTCTCAAGTGTGTATGTAAACATTCATTCTTCCATAAAAGGAGAAGGCAAAACAATTAAATATCCTTTTCTGTAAATTGTATATATGATTAGCATTCAGTTTTATTAGGGTTACCACATGTCATAGTTGCCAAATGTTCGATACTTGTTTAAAATATAATAATTTCTACATGCTTTATTAAGAAAAGTGAATAATGTATAGTGAAAAGTAAAACAAATTAATGAATGTGGTAACAAGTAATTGCAATTTCAATTAAAAGTGTTTCAGCTGAATAATTGAAGTCAGTCTTATTATTTAATAGTCCCAACCAAGTTTTGGATATAACCATGCCATTACATTATCAAGTTATGCTTTAGTACTAAATGCATGTTTGCAATTGAGAAAATTTCTTTCTTAAGCTATGAAACACATCAACACTCACCTCACAGGTGCTATAATTTAATGATAATCATAAGCAAAAAGTGTAAAACAAAGGATTCACATTTATAAAATTTTCACCCAGAGCGGGATTCGAACCCTAATTAACAAAATATTGGCTGTCACTGAGTGTCAGCTATACACGACTGGCCCCCGCAGGGTAAGGTTCTGTACAGACAGCCTAAGGTGATATCAGTTTTTTGCAGCCCGTGGGGGCCAGTCCAGAAAGACAGCCTTTCTGTCTTTTGGCTCAGGGTGTGAATGCACATTAAACCAGGGTATGTCAATATCATGAGTGTCTGTGGGTGCTATTTGTGCTGCGACCAATTTGGTCTTCACTGCACACTTTTGTCTAGATGCTTGATAGGGAGATTCAAAGCTTCAAAGCTCATCTCGAGTACTGACGTCACTTTTAACTAAGTCCCGTGTCCATGCTCCTGCCAAAGAGAGGTAAGGGCATTCACTTCACTCTGGAGTCCACACCCATTCACGTGAGTTTACACTCAAAAAGTAAATGTCGAAGGAATTACTTTTAAAATAATTAAAAGAATATACTGTATATTAGAAGGACATTGATGTGAATTGCTTCTTTTTGTCAGCTGGCTTCAGAGGATTTACATCATTTTTTTTTTGTTCTTGGTCAGACTGATAATTTCTGAAAAAAAACTTGCCTTTTTATTTCCCAATTTAGAGTATCTGACTTTTGTCTATTCTATGACAAAGTTTTGTTCAGACTCTTTTATTATCCCTTCAATGCAGATGATTTCTATTTAATAAACTTCATATTAATACATGCAAAATTACATATTCATAAATGAAAGTGTGCAGTCTCAAACCATGCTTTAAAAACTTCAAACAAGAATGCAAACAATACATTACTACAAATTTTAACTCTTCGTTGGAAATCTAAAATAAGATTAAAAAAGTGGATGAATAATAATAAAAAATGTTTATTTGAAGTTTGAACTTATTTGAACTCATTGTGAAGAATACCCAATGTGATCTCGGTGTCTGACCACCCCTTTCCTGCACACAGTCTTTTCATGCTCCATGGCTTACCAGCATAAATAGTCTTCACTGATAAGTTGTTCTTTAAGGTTTTGCGTGCAAAGTATAAGCATGGAAAAGTACTTCATGTGCACTTTGGCAGTGGATCATGCTTTATTTACTTTTACATTTAGTCATTTGGCAGACTCTGTTATCCAGAGTGAAAATTTACACCGTCTTACACTGGATTACTAGGCTACTAACTATAACTTCCTGTATATGAATAGTGTTATGTATACAGAAGATAAACTTGGACATAATGGTGTATGAGACCATTAACCGCCCCCCCCAACCCCCCTCCCCCCCAAACACATTTTTTTCATTGACAAGCTGAACATAGGCAAAAGCAAAAGAATAAAATCATACAAATATCAGCTAATATTAAAAAAAATTATATTTATCAAAAAAGCTTTTGGGAAAGAAGCCATTTAACAAAGTGGCTGAACAGACTCAGTCTTTTAATAAGGCGTCTGATTTTACTATCACTATCCTCTGGAAACCTGTGTAGTATATAGGCAAGTATCTGAACAAATATGCTCACAACGTTGCCAAGTTGACTACATAAACGCATGGTTTAACAGCATATCTACAACAGTTAGTTTCAACTGAGTAATCTGGTTATTCATAACAGCACTGGTCCACTGAACTATATGCATCACTCCACTAGTTCTAGCAAATACTAATCACTTTTACTCTCTGGCGCAGCATGGGTAAAAGTAAGTTGGTACGGACAGCGGTATTGCTGCCTGCATTAACCGACATTTAAAACTCAGTCACTCATTCTCTATACTGCTTATCCTTTTTGCAGGAGGCACTAGGCAGCGCACACACTGGATGGGGTGGCAATCTATCACAGGGCACACAATCACACACACACTATGGGGAAATGCCAATTAGCCTACTCTGCATGTCTTTGGACTGTGGGAGGAAACTTCTGAGGTGGGAAATCCTAGACCCTCAGTGCTAACCTGTACGCCACCATGCTGCCTGGAAGCTAAGGACGATGTACACACACACACACACACACACACACACACACACACATACACACACACACACACTGATGGAATTACTGCTGTTAGCTAAACTTGAAACATTTTCTATTTGTGTGACTTTAACAAGTAACCTATGTAATATCAATTGCGTTTGCCTCCTTTTGAGGATTTGGTGGAAATGTGACAACGTGGAATGTGTGGAAACAAACAACAAAAAAAATGCATTACGCGCACATACATTGTCACAATACTATAGTAAATAGTATATGCTAACAGATGTTGACTAGATGATTGAGGCACATGATTGAGAATGGGAGACGCTTACCCCAGTGTGAGAGAGAAGAATCATTGTCTCAGTTTTGATCACGTGATGCTCAGCAGACACAGACTATTCTTACTACTGTTATGTATACAGAAGTTAAACGGGGCCATAATGGTGTATGAGATCATAATGTGCAAAACCTCACTCGTTTATCAAGTTAAAATTTATTTAAATTTTTTGTATGCGTGTATGTACAGCGCTTGTGTACTGTTTACTATAACACGTGTGTGTGTGCGCGTGTAAAGCAAAAGCAAGTCTCATTTGAGAGTTTAAAGATCACATCCACTCCCTCCTCCTAACGCCTTCACACACACACACACACACACACACACACACTACATAGAAACACTGCTCTGTCGAGATTCTTTTCAAAGGTAAAATACAGGTTAATTAGTTTTTTTTACTTTACAGCAGCGATTCTGTTAGCGTGCACTCATGTGAAAGTTATTAGCAATGTTCCTTGCTAATTTTTCAGATAAAACAAGATAATTTCCATTAATGTGTGTCTGTGTATGCGTCTGTGTGTGTGTGTGAAACAAATAAGAGAGGAGGAAGGTTTACTGTGTACGATGAGAAAAGGGAGTGAGGAGGGGCTGATTCCTTCTCTCCTCTTACTTTAGCTTCACACACACACACACACACACACACACACATACACACACACACACACACACACACACAGCGCCTGCATGCATAACCTGAAACACTTATCTGTCGGGATCTATTTTTACTATTTTTGAAGGTAAAGTGCAGGTTAATTTGTTTTTTTCTTACTTTATATTTTGTATTCATTATTTTTATGTATTTATTCTTTTGGGCTGTGGAACAAATAATTTGAGTTTCCATTATTTCTTGCAGCTTACGAGTGTTTTGAATTATGAGCTCCTTCCGGAACGAAATGCTCGTAAGCCAAGGTTCCATTGTATATAACTTTTTTGACTGTGCCATTATTTATTTCACAAAAATAAAACCAAAAAGGCAAAAAATGTGGGCAATACTGAGTACCCCGTTACTGCTCCCAGCTTCAGTAGATGTGCAGACCTCTGTAAAAGCAGAAGTTTTGGCAGTTTACTGGTCTGGAGCATGTAGTTGTATGTTAACATAACACCAAGAAGGGAAAAAAAAATAATGGTCTTAAAGAAGCAGCTGTTGCTGCACATCAAACTGGAACAAGGTATAAAACCATTTCCAACCAACTTGGAGTTCTATAGTAAGAAAGATTAAGGACAGGTGGAAAGCTTTTCAAGCAATCTTCTCAAGAGCCACAAGCACATTTACCCCAAGGGCAGAAAAACTGAATGTGAACAAAACACAAGGCTTCTGAAACAATGTGCTGTGAACAAATGAGACATTGGAGTCTCTTAATTGCCAGCGCCATGTTCGGCAAACAGAATTCCAGCAGAACAAACAGAATTCCAGCAGAAACACCTCCTACAGTGGAGGGCTGATGGTTTGGGCTTTTTTTTGCAGCCACAGGACCTGGGCTCCTTGCAGTCATTAAGTCGACCATGAACTCCACTGTATACCAGAATATTCTAAAGGAAAATTTGAGACCATCTGTCTGACAGCTACATCAGAAAAATAAAAGAATCAAGGTTTTGGAACAGCTAAGTCAACGTCCAGACTTCAACCAAACGGAAATGCCTTAAGAGCATAAGTGAATTCCCAAAAACCTAAATGAAGAAAAGTTGTAAAGACGAATGGGCCAAAATTCCTCCACAATCATATGAAAGCCTAATAAAGTCATACAGAGAACAAATAAGTTATTGCTGCTAAATATGGGTCTACGAGCTATTGAATCAGTGTAGTACTTAGTATTGCCCAAATATTTTTCCTTTTTAGCTTCATTTTTGTTAAATAAATAATGGCACAGTGAAAAAAGTTACATGTTTTTTGTCTGAGGTTATATTTGCCTAATTTACCTAATAGGAGAAATCATTTAAATTAAATGCAAAACATTGGAGCAGTTAATTCAATGAAGACCAGATTATGTGTAATCATATACTTAAGAATGGGTTATATCTCTCCTGCAATATAATGAGAGCAAAAATCAAGACCACCCCTCCTGCCAGACCCAGCCAGAAGAGTATTCCTGATGTTTTGTCCTCAGGAATGGGGCGTGTCTTGAGTGGCTGGTATACGCGCTCCCACTGGGTGAGGATGGCCTGACGAGCCCCGGCCCACTGACCCGGCCCACACAGCCGAAACTGATACGGGGTGCAGGGACCGAACAGAACCCTCCCACCCAAACTAGGATCAGTCAGGAACAGCCACAAGAGGTTGGGACGCACACCGATTTCCCGCGCGATGGAATCCATGTATGGGATAAAGTCTACTTCGAGAGGAGCGTTCTTTGGGCAAAAGCATCTGTAAAGGATTAATGAAAAGCATTAAAGAAAGAGACACTGTTAGAACTGCAAATATCTGAAGAAAAATGTTATCTAAAAATTAGATGAAAATTAAAACCTTTAAACTAAATTACCTTTTCATATTTGCCTTCTGGTCTTTCTCATAGATCTTCTGCCTTATTGGTACAGGAGGAAGTTGGTTTAAACCTAGAGGGAAAGAAGGAACATCACCAAGGAACAATACCAACATGTCATTACCAACATTAACATACTGTATTAGTCATATTATTTTAGTAATATATTAGACTGACTGAAATAAATAAATAATTTTCTCTCCCAAGCTATTACTAGTTTACCTCATTCAAATGATTTGTATTATTTGCAAATTTGTTATTATTACCAGACATTAACCTTCCTGCATTATTTGTCTTGTTTCTAACAAAAAGGCACAGAGCACTCCAAATCTCTCCTTGCTCTGTAATACCTGCAAAGACTCGAGTGGCCCATCGTGCCTGCATCTCCATCATAGGCATAATAGCTCCAGAGCCACTGATTAGCCCTATGACGGCCAGTGTGGGGTGCTCTAGGAACAAAGGGAAGACTTTCTTGTAGAGACTCATTTCCCCCACATAATCCATCTCCTTTGCAGAGATTAAGAATGAGAAGCTTGGCTTGTATCCTGTACAGAAGATAACTGCATCGATCCCATCTTCGACAGCGCCATTATCAAATACCACGGTTGAGCCTTGGAACTCTCTCACGTTTGGTTTCACCTGCACTGCCCCGTGAAAGATGCGTGCTGGTAGTTCATCATTAACCATCGGTCGCTGTTTGAGTATTCTGTAAGAACAATAGTTGAAAAAAGATGTCATTTAGGAAATGCTTTACTTTGCTTTACACAAACTTTCTAACACAGATATCAGTGAAAAAACAGTGTGCTGCATCATTAAATTATGACTACACTTAAAACTTTATGGGCTACATTGTTTTTTTAGTCTTTTAATACACTTTATTGTATACTGATGTCGTTTCTGGGATGTAGCACATATCCATAAGAATAAAGCCATTCTTAAACCCTTGTTTAAGAAAAGTGCTTTGTGTCTTTTTAGATGTGAATTGTGAGATGTGAGTATGTGAGTAGTGTTGTGTTGTTTCACCTATAACTGGGCTGCAGTCCATAGAGCTTGTGGTCATATTTCTCATTGTAGACTCTCTCCACTGCCCAGTTGAGCAGTGCATGGGGAAATACTTGCATCAGTATGCTGCCCAAACGGTTACTTGTGCTCATATCAAAAGGCATGCCACTGGTAGCCAAGCGGCTCACAACCCATGCTCCATCACGCATGCTCAGAAAAGTCTTTCAAGTAAAAATATATAAGAAACAATAATGTTTAATTGGATATGGTGTGGGTACATAATGAGGCACAACAAAGATAGTAACTAGCACACTTCTGATGTAAACAGATAAGATATTGCCATCAAGGCAACATGCGTAACATGCTGGTTTACTAAGTGACTGTTGGTAACAGGACTAATCTGTCAAGGCAAACTTTTTCTACTGCTCTTTCCATTTCCTTTTTTCTTTACCACCAAATCTTGTGCACTGTGAGTGCTGTAACCATCATTTCTTTGATAATAACTATAGATGGTTTATACCTGACTGAACAGTATTCATTGTCCCCCACAATGATGAGCACTGGGCACCCAATGCACAGGCACCCTTTTGTGATTTGTCCCTCCTCGGCTAACTGTTAGGAGGAACTAACAGTTCTATAGTGCTGTATCCTTACTAACCAGGGATACAGCATAAGCCTTTCAATGTCAAAGATGCTCCAACCTAGTCATTATCTGGCTTAATAAGCTGGCACTCATCAGAGTTGTTCAGGACTTGACACCTTCTTCTGTAAGGGACTTAATGCTTTGTCTCGCTGGTATAGTCCACACATTTTGGACAAGCTTAAAAAGCAGGCAATCTGTAGTGTCCGTAACCATGCCAAATTTATGTTGCAATATCTTAATTTTTTTTTTGCATTTAAGATTGATACAGTTTTTCATGTTTATGTGTTTTAAATGTAAAATCTGAATTTCAATTAAGATAAGATTTAAATTGAAAAAGTTATGGAGACTACATAACAGGGTATGAAATTAGTAAAAGGTCATGTATTTAGCTAATGTGTTCCTATTTATCTGATAGAAATATAAACATGTGTGCATATTTACAAAAAACAAAGCATGGATTGGGAGATAAAAAGCATTATGAAAAATGTTGTTATATGATCCAATCTGAAAATTCACTTTTAGCACCAATACCATGTTTTGGCTGTTTAAATGTTAGAGATCTAATATTTAACAATCCTTGTTTGAAATCAGAGGTGCTGGCTATGCATTCAGTATAGTCTAATTTTATGTTAATTACTAAAACAGGTTTTTAAGCATTTCTACATTTTG
>JAOTRS010000033.1:338761-351345 GCA_028565755.1 Dinotopterus cunningtoni
CACAGTGTTATAGTTAACAGTACACGCATGCACGGATGTTGATTATACCAGTGAGAGACGCGCACTAAGACCCAGCATCAAGAAGCGCATGCATGATACGTGATACTTTTACTCGTAAACCAAGACTTGTTCGTTTTCCAAGTCAAAATTTATTCAAAATCTTAGGAACACTCGCAAACGGCGTTACTCACAATCTGAGGTTTCACTGTATATGAAAATCACTGGACTTCCAATTAACTTAACAATCACACACACAAATGAATACACACACACTTCCAGATGTAATTGTAAAAAAAAAATTATTCGATGGAAGTCTTTTAACTATTTGCCTATAAATCTAGGTGGTGACTTTTTGGTTTTTGGCTGGGAGGTTTAGTAAAGATATCCACTGATGAATAAGTGAGACCATTGTTTATCTAACACTGATGCAGTGAGGAGCTTCTTATTTCTTAAACAACCATGTCAGAAAACGTATCCTGTGGTCGTGGCGAAGATGCTACTCTGGTTCAGACGGGTCAAATTATTGTCCTGCATCAAGCAAAGAAAACAACTAAGGAGAATGCTGTAACTACTAAAATTAGGTTAAGAACTATACAACACATTATAAAAATCTGGAAGGATGGTGGTGAACCATCATCTTCAAGGAAGAAATACAGTTGGAAAAAACATCTTGAATGATGAAAGATAACTTAGAGTGTATTCACATTTGTATTTCGGTATTCTTGATTCGGATTAAAGAATAAAATGATACATTAGTTATCATTCAC
Source organism: Dinotopterus cunningtoni (assembly GCA_028565755.1). NCBI lineage: Eukaryota > Metazoa > Chordata > Actinopteri > Siluriformes > Clariidae > Dinotopterus > Dinotopterus cunningtoni. The sequence continues at coordinate 339,529 of JAOTRS010000033.1, forward strand.
TAGTATAAAGTCTGGATTTGCTTAGCGTTTACACTGGCATCCTCAACAAAAGCAACAGAAGCAGATATTGGACAGAAGCATAAGACACGACAGAAGTTGATTGCATACGGTGGCGTCTTTACCAGCTGACAACTCAGGAAGAGTTTATGAAATGTAATTTATACATCAGAAACCACACAAGCGTTATCCTTTAAATCTATATACAAAAGCTTTATACATACAGTATACACTCATTCACACACTACAGACAATTTGGGAACGCCAATTAGACTAAGTTGCTGTCACTCTTGCTTGCTCATCAGGGACTATCTGATCATTATGATCTATACACATTTTTACTTGCTTCTACACATTTCCATTATTTTCTTTTAATTTTGTGAAGCTGCTTCGAGACAATGACCATTGTTAAAAGAGCTATATAAATAAAATTATTTTCTTTTTGAATTGAATGAATCTGCATATCTTTGGACTGTGGGAGGAAACCAGAGTACCCAGAGGAAACCCACCAAGCACGGGGAGAACATGCAAACTCCATGCACACAGGAGGCTTCAGTTTGCTAGGGAGCATAAGGAATGGACTGTGGTGCACTGGAAAAAGGTCATGTGGTCTGATGAGTCCAGATTGAGCCTATTCAAGATGTGAGTCAGGGTAAGAAGGGAAGCTCATGAAGGACCTGCTTACGTCCATTGTAGCCCTGAACAAGATATTAGTGAGGGGCCAGATATTTTTTTAGAATCTATTTAACTCATTAAACACCTACCATACCTGAGTTTTTGCTTCCTCTGCACGGGGCCTATCAGCCTGTTTGGCTAAGCAAACTTAAAGGCCTTTTTTTCAGCCTGGTAGCTCCCTTTAAGTTGGCACTGACAACCTCATGTTCAAGTCTAGTAGGCTTTTATTGTCATTTCAACCATATACAGTTCAGTATACAGTGAAACGAAACGACGTTCCTCCAGGACCAAGGTGTTACATACGACATAAATTAACAACATAAGTTAACAAAATATAATTAGCTAACCAAGAAACCTAATTAGCTGACTAGCAAGAGAAGACAGATTAACATTTTTAAGTTAACAGAAAACTCTCTAAGTTTTATACAAAAAGAGACAAGAAAGTGCACGTGCACATCCAGCTGCTTAAACAATGCACATCTTCATCTTAACTTTATTCATTTTAATTAATAGTTTAACTAGTTTGGTCACAACTAGTTTGTGTATTACGAGGCTTTTATATGTTTACAGTACATATGTACATTATGTTCTACAGACATTAATAAATTGTGCTGCACTTGTGACTAACTATGTTGGTGGCCTTCCCTTCTGCAGGTCTCCAAAGGGGCCGCGAGAAAGGGCACGGCTGATGGATTGTGTCCTGCAAAATTTTAGGACAGACTCCGCCGTGAGAAGAGAGCAATGATCCTGTTGTTTAAAGGTTCCGTTCCATCCTCTTTGAGGGGACACATCAGGAACACCATATTTCTTTAAAATTGGTGAGCCATTAGGTTCACACCATAAAGATGCGCTGCTCATTACTCAACACCACCATCCTGATGATTGAGTCTACCTTATCAGTCTGACTCAGGAGCATCCCAGTGTGTTCGGAGCTCCATATACTGAGGAGCACATTGTGCGGTGTTTCGTTTGGGTTGCTTCGTCCTAGCAAGTGTTATTACAGAATATTTGGGGGATCTTTCGAGTGAATCATCCTGTACAATCTTTTACTGCAGAAATGTTACCCTTAGCCAGCATGGAGTTAGGTACATGCGATAGTATAATACTTATATAGTATATATAGTACAGAATAGTATAATACTAACATATAGGAGTAAGAAGGCATGTATACACTGAACAGATGTGCCTGCTACTTATGGGCCACAGTAACTTCACATTAAAACCTTCTTTTCATGCTTTTTGTGTAATACGGTGTTTAACCACAAGGTGGAAGCAAAGCCAGATCATGAACTGATTGTGGCGGGTCATGCAAAGTTTTGGAAATGCAAGGGTAGATCTTTTGGTTTTTACTATCAACTGAAGCTCTAAATTTGGGTTGGACATCGAAACATGGTAAAATAACACAATTTCTTTAAAATGAAATAACAGATCCATAGAGTCGTCTATAGGCGAAAATATATCCATTGTGAAGGTGAGGAAAGACAAGCAGAGCTATTGCACAAGCAGTGGGCATCTCCAACAAACAAACAAAATAAAAAATAAACCAACACTGGCATGGGAACAATGACACATGGAACACAAGTCGGCTAAAGAAAGAAAGAAAGGTGATTGTGTGAGACAGTGCTGTGAGAGCTGTGAAGATAAACCCCAAAACAGTGAAGCCACAAACAACCTCCAGAGGGCAGCAGTGAGATTGAACCACACACCAGAAGTAAGAATCAAAAGAAACAGATTGTAATTTGCAAAATGAACAAACCAAACTGATAAAAAGGCCAAAGTGTGAAGAAAGAAAAGCTCTGCTGAAGATCCGGAACATACGAGCTGATGGGTGAGCAGCAGAAAGAGTTCTACAGAAACATTCTGGATTAGAATATACAGAGCAATGCGTCCCATCTAACTGGGAGGAGCTTCGTTATTCAGCAAGACAACACATCTTGCTGTGTTGGGGGGGGGGGGAGGCAGGCGTTAAACTGTGCAGAATGTCACCTCCTGAAAAGGAGACTGAAGGGAGAAACATCACAATGCACATACAGTCGTTGTATGAAAGGAAGCTGTGATACAAGTCTAGAAAAAAGCATCACAAATGAAGAAGGAAGCTGTGTGTGTGTGATGCAGTTGATGTGAGTCATGTCAAAAAAAATTGTCTGTCTAGTTGGTCTCTCTCTCTTTCTCTTTGTGCACTTTACAGAGTGTTACACCCTACACAGTGCACTAAATATCCAACAAGGAGTCATTTGTGACTTGCATAACTCTTGTGGTTAAGAATTTTTGCACACCACTAACATCAATCTGATTAAAAAAAAGAAAGAAAAAATAAATTAAAAAAAAGACACCAGAAAATCCCACAAATAAAACACATCAGTGTGTCTGTGTGTGTGCGTGTGAGATGGAGTTTTATTGTCTGTAAAAACATGTTGGTCCAGGAAAGGGACATAAAACCTCTTTGTTATTTAAAAGTCAACATGCAATGTAAATGAGAGTCAAATAAGGAGCTGTATTTCACCTTCATCACCACTACAGTGCTACTGTTCGCTCTTTTACCTGAGAGTGAACCTCTCTCTCTCTAAAATAAAATGTTAACCTGTGTCTTGCAAAACATTTACAAAAAAAAAGAGATAAAAAAGGAAAAAAACAACAACATGAATTGAGAAAATTATCATCATCATCATTAAAGGGAAAAGAAATAGAGAGAGCTCTACGGCTCTAAAGGTATCGGGACAGATCTGACTTTAACACTTGTATGAGGTCCTTCCTTAAACGGTCACCACAAAGCAGAAACCTCACACACACACACACACACACACACACACACGTCTGGAGTGTCGCTGTGTAGCACTAAGGGAGTGTAGCACGGAGGGTGCTAATAATTCTGGAACTCAGTGTTTAATCTTATGGTTTATGAAGTATTGTTAGATTTTAAATAGAGGTATTATTAATTACATTTCAATCATCATCATCATTATTATTATTATGATGATTATTATTATTAAGTAGCAAGAAGATAAAGGCGAACATGTATAATGTAGGTTTTTTTTTTTACAATTTTATTTTCCTCCCTAAAGTGGATTCATGCGGTAACGATGTGTCATGAGCCTCGATGATGTACGGTAACGTTATTCACCTGAAAGCTGTGGTCCAGTTATATTGAACTTTTTTTGAGCATTTTAGGAAAAACATTGAAAATTTAAAAAATATGTTTTTTGAAAGCAGTACAAGATGAAATCTAAGGCATGTGTTATTAGTTGTTCCACATTCTGCAAAATACGCATGTTCGCAAAAGAAAAAAAAAAAAGAGAAGAAAGAAGTTACACAACCTACACACACACACACACACACACACACAGACACAGACTGTAGAGAAGGCAATCACCCACATACAACGTTAAACAAACAAAAACAAACATTAAAAGAAACAAAAATCTTCCTTTTTAATTAAATTAAACACCAATTTATAGAATTTTCTTCTTCAGGATCAGCGGTCCGACATTGTCCCCGGTCAGCTCGTTATGCTTTATGTGCGATTTATCACAAACAGGAAACTGAAAAACAAACAAACAAACAAACAAACCATACATATTACACACTACTGTTTCTTTTAAATACACTATACAAAATACAGGTCGTCCCCCACTTACAAACATTCGAGATACGAGTGGAACTCGGAATTCGAGGGAACTAATCGCGGAAGTAGCTTATGTATATTGTACAAAAAATAAAAAAAATAAAAAATAGTCACTGCAGTGCAACAGATACCAATATATACAATTATATACAATATTTTCAGTGTGTAAGTGAATGTATAAAATGTCTAAAGTCCGGTATATTGTGTGTGTGTGTTGGGGTGGGGGGCGCTACTAGTTTCAATGAATCAGTCCAGGATGATAGAAAATGTCTGTCCTGTAAAGCTGTCCTCATGGTGAATAATACTAATTTCAGAAGAAAAATCCTCAATAAAAGAGTTCACAGTCCAATACAGTGGAAAACAGCTCTGAGACTAAATGCCGTCCAGGATTCCCCTCGTGATTTAAAGGCGCAGGACCAACACTGTTACATTTGACGTGTGAGATTTATCTCCTTAGATGCGGTTACGGTTTTTGGCCACATGATGGCAGTGTGGTGAAAGGAGACAGATTTAGTTAAATGGATTGGTATGCTTTACACAAGACTCACTTTGTCGTACTTAAGAACAAATCGACTTACGGACGTGCTCCCGGAACGGAACTTGTTTGTAAGTCAGGGACAACCTGTACACCTGTACAAAAGTCTTGACGCCTTTCATTCCTTCACTTTAAATTAAATGAAATGTACGAAACAGGAGCAAATATTTTCCTGTGACAGGCTGCAAAGTTCCTAAAGATAAGATTAAAAAACAGATTGTTTATGCAACAACCTCAGCAGCGACCTCATTTCCCCTCTCGTCTGTTCCAACCCCTCAGCATTCAGCACCAGCAGTGTACTAATCATCTGCCTGATCATCTCACTGGTCATCATGTTTCTCACTGGTTCGTGCCTTAAGTTCGATTCCATTCAGTGCCTGAATGATTTATAGGTCACTGTGTGGCTTAACAAACAAACAAATAAAACATTCCTCTGAAACTGCTCAGGTACAGTACAGGGACAGAAGTGAAGAATAAATGAGAGAACTATTCCTCAAGATTACATAAAAAAATACTAGAAAGTCTGTTCCTTTATAAGCAAACTATGAAGAAATGAGAGGGGGTCAATACTTCTAAAAAGTACAGTATGTCTACACACATTTTTTACATCTAATTATAGACTTTCTTGCTGTTGTTTTTTTTTCTTGTGTGTGTGTGTGTGTGTGAACTCTGTGCTAAGTAGATTGAGATTTTTTTTTTATATATATATTTCAGTCGCAGTAGACCGTAATCTAGAAACGGAAATGTAACACACTTCTGCGCTGTGACCGTGTTATGCAAATCGTCCTTGTGGTTATAATAAAAAAAATAATAAAAAAACTTCCTTGTTAATTATTTACCTCGAAACGTGTTCCAGATGAAAGTATTTACTATAAAGTTTGTTACAGCTACCGTAAAATGCACTTTAACGTGAAATAGGATGAATACAATTATTAATAATAGGCATTTACAAAGGACCAGGGTGCCAGTAATTTTATCTCCAGCGTGTGTTCGGGGGAGGGGTGAATTGCCAGTGAAACTGCGCCATAATGTACTGAAGTACTGAAACTTGCGTGAACTGTCTTTCCGTAGTGTACCATCCATAAGGAGCTGCTTTCAGTTTGGTTTTTAAAGCAGCTGGTGCCAAAAGGAATCATAAATTAGGTTTAAGTGACATTTTATGTCTACTTATTTCATATTTTACTTCATTTACATTTCTTTTCTAAATGTTTTTTTTTGTATATAAAAAAATGTGAGTACAGTAAGTCCTCGACTTAAGAACGAGTTCCGTTCTGAGAGAACGTTCGTAAGTCGAATTTGTTCCTAAGTCCGACAAAGTGAGTCTTATACGCCATTGACACGAATACTGTATACAATGTAAAGCTGAAAAAAGTCCAAACACGCAGCGGGGTCAGCTGACCGCATTTCAAGGGAATCCAGGAAAACATTTTGGGAAGAATAGCGCTTACTTATGGTGTTTACTGCACAGTTGACTGGGCGCCATTTTGTCTCAGAGCTGTTTTCCACTGTATTGGACTGTAATCCTAATTTAGAAAAAATCCTCAACAAATCAGAGTTCATTCACCATCAGGACAGCTTTACAGGACAGACATTTTCTATCATCGTGCTCCTGGACTAATTCGTTGAAACCAGTAGTGCCCCCCACCCCGACACACACACACACACACACACACACACACACACACACAAACATACACACACAACATACCGGACTTCAGACATTTTATACATTTACTTACACGCTGAAAATATTGTATATAATTGTAAACATTGATATCTGGTGCACATGCAGTGTCTATGTTTTGTACAATACACGTGAGCTACTTTCATGATTTGTTCGCATCCATGCTGTTCGTTTGTATCTGCGGAAATTCATAATTCAAATGTTCGTAAATAAGTCAGGGACGACCTGTATAGTGTTGGAAATTGGTAATATTGGTAGTATTTTTGTGTGGCTAGAACGGATTATCTGCATTTACATTATTTTCGAATAAAATCAGACTGAGAGTTCGAAACACAGAAGAATGGAGAAACAGGAGAGGAAGTGTTGTAGTTGCTTTATAATCCTACAGGTGGTGCTTTCTAAACTACTCACACGCTGGCAGGCAAGCGAAGTAAAATCTATTTAAAATTCATATCAAATTCGGATGACGATAAAATCTTGATGTTCACAGAAATGTCAATATCAAGCGAGGTATCGTGATAACATCATATTGGATGATCTTTGTTCTCATTCGCATAGTGAACGTAATTGGTTCAAAATCTTGGGAATTATTTTGTGACCTCACAAGCTGAGCCACAAACGTAGCTCCGCCCCTAAATTTTGATAGATTTATTATATAGAATAAAAAGGAACTGATAAAGTGTTAACTAGTTTACAAATTAGTGGAAACAGAAATTTTAAATAATTTAAAGTAATATACTTAATTGCTAACAGTTCAGTTCCTGTCAAAAATGTGTTTTTTCTCTACAGACTCCACCTCCTCCTCTGTGGGGTTGTTTTCGCGCTTGCGTTCTCTCACCGTTTTGGACCTCCAGCAGCGGCAGTAGCAGACGTTGGTGCTCCGCAGGTCTTCGATGTCGATCTCGTTCACTACTTTTGGGTTCTCCTTCTGGATCTTTAGGTTGATCAGGCAGTCTCTCTGCTTCTTCTTCTTGGGCAGGAACGGCCGGATGGTCAGGTAGCCGAGCAGGGCCAGGATGCCGAGGAGCGGCAGGAGGCGGAGCCACTCTGAAACTGAACGCATAAACGCAGGAGATACACGGAGGTCAAAGCTGGCGGGGGGCGAATATAAGGGGGGTTTGGGGGGATGTTGTAAGAGGTGGCTTCTTTAAGGTTGTGTGTGTGGTGGGAGGGGGGTATATATTAGGGTTTTCATATGTTAAGGGATATCAGAGCGATAAATACTAAAGAGAGTTCTGATTTAATTTAAGCCACTTTAGGGGCTCTGTATTTTTATTATTATTATTAATTAGTATTTATGTACTCCATGTTTGTAACTCAGGTGGTAAAATGCTGCAGTTCCTCTATGATCCTACAGGTGGTGCTCTAAACTATTCACACTTCGGCTGGCAGCACAGCATCCTGTACTGTAGGAGTGAACTATTTGCTATAAAATAAAATATTATTATTGAATCCAGATATTTACAGGATCATGATGCGAATCGAGATAATATCGCATCGTCTCGTCACCTGACTGCAGGTTGTATTCTCTGTTAGGAAAACACATTTAAAGGCGATATAATATGATTACGATCCCCATTACGTTTTTTTGTTGGAAAAAAGTTGAGTCATAAGTTTTCTACCTTAGCTTTATTAAACGCCTTCACGCCTGAACATGAGTAATTAGATGTCGTTCATTCCTTATAACGTTAGTTTTCTTGCTTAAAACCCAAGCGCAGAGTTTAAACACTACAAACTAACTTCAAATACAAGACTTTAACATTCAACTCCAAATTAAATTAAACACAAAAGCTACACTGTTCCTGAGTATCTCTCCCTCCTGTATTTGGCGTATCTCTCCCGCGCGTATCTCTGTTTCGTTATCCACAGTAATTATCATCTCTAAACACCAAAATTTTTTGCACCCAAATAAAAAAAATAATTCACTCACGATGAAAATGCGTAAATAGTTTAGACAGAGCGGCCTCTGTAGGAATATAAAGAAACGGCGCCCTGGGTTTTACCGCCTCTAAAAGTTCTGCTCAGTTGTGGCTTCTTCTAACACTTTGTGTGTTCCGAGATTAATTAGCACTCATAGAGTTTTGGAGAAAGAGGTGGACTGGAGTTTTGTTTGTTGTTTTTTTTAACGTGCGCGGCATTTGATAACGTAACGCCAAAAAAAAAAAAGAGGGTTTTTTTTCCTTACATGATTGGTGATAACTGATTAAACTGAAAACCAACCAAATCCGGTCACAGTCTGATCAACCGGTGCATCTCTTTTATGAGTGTAATAGATTATTTAAAAAAACGTGAGATACGTGAATCGACATACATAAGAACTTCGATTTATAACTAAATCGATTTGTCACAGAACAAGCCGAGACGAGATCAGAGAAGGAAGCGTTAGACGCTTTATAAGGAAGGCTAGTCTGGAACATCGACCTTACTGGATTTCAACTGCCATTAAACATTGATTTTTTTCTTTTTGTTAGTGTCGCTAAGGTAGCAATGAATTTGCGGAAAGGGGGCGGCGGCTTTTCTAAAAGCACCCTTAGGGGAAGGAGTGTGTTTGTTTGTTTATTTATTCGTTCATTTGTTTTTTGGATCCAAATACAACGATCGTTCTTCAGGATCGCCGCAGACGCCTCTTTTTTTCCCCACTCTCTTTGAGCGCCAAGTTCGCAGCGCGCCCCCTGCAGGACCTCCAACAAGCCCTCTCCGACCAAACACTCAATCGACCGTTCAGAACAGGATCGCCTCGGAAAAAACGTATATACGCTCGTCCTGAGGTCACAGCTCAGACTATCGTCTACGGAACTTTTCAGGCTATTTAAAGAAATAAAGCTACAGGCATAAAAATGCGTACTGGCCCTTTAAAAAATTGCTTTGATATGCAAATACAGGAGGGCATATTTAATGTGTGATTTCCATATGAAATAAGCTTGCAAAATGTAAAATAATATAAACAAATAAAGATAGAAAGAAATCAGGACTTTGATGTTCTGAATGAAAATGCATGCGGAGAAGAGATTGATACACATGATATGATTTGTTTGATCTCGATGTCTTTGATCTGAAAGTTTATTTGTAGAAGTGAAAACAAAATCCACACACCTGTGAGTCTGGCGAACCCCCCGATGCTCTCCGGAAGCGGTAACTTCTTCAGATACGCCGGAAGCTGCACTTTTATAATCTTTGAGATCGTGTCTAACACCATGGTGCCTCTGTCTCTCTCTCTCTCTCTCTCTCTCCTGCGTCCAGGTTTAAAATTCACACCTTCCAGGACCAGAAGCTTCCGGATACTCTGACGTCATGCCGTCAGTTCCGCCACGCTGCCCGCGCTCTTTACGTAGCCCAGGTCGCTGAGACGCGGCGCGCGAGCGTAGACCGGATGAGAATCAGCGCCAGCGTAGAACGCGAGGGAAAAACCCGCCAACCAATCAGCGTCGACGGAGCTGGTGGACTCTGATTGGCTGGCGCTCGCAGGCACGTTATAGGCTCCTCGGACTTTATCATGTTATGCTTCGGTTGCCAGATGCGCAGATTTCTACAACTTTAAACAACACAGAAATAACCGGGAAAAAAAAAACTAATTTAGAGCAACGTATGTTTTTTTTTTAGCTTGGTAAATATATTATATATAAACGTGTACCATGTAATTCGTTTTATCTTACATTCGTGAGGTATTATATTTTTTTAAACATAGACTGTACACATTATACAATAGAATGAATGGTGGTAGAGACCTAATTTTTAATGTTTATTCCTTTATTGGCATAAATTACATAAATATTCCTACTTTTCATAATAATTAACGACTTAATACTCCATTAATTTTCCTGAATTTTCCGTTATATATTTTAACGGAATCCATATTAAAGTCATGGGACTTCATTACCCAGAGACCCTTGCTGTTTTTTTTTGGGGTGTCTTCCGGATCTCCTGTATCCCTAACTGATCGTTTTATTTAAATTTTGCGCTAATTTATGAAATAAAAGATTCGTCATTAATTTTAAAGAATTAACACATCAATTTGCTTGTGTGAAAATGTGATATAAATAAATGTATTTTTTTTTTACTTAACGCCCGTATTCCGACTAATCCCGCCTCCTGCGGTGGGATTGGATGAGAGAATGGGAGCAGCCTCGCGCTGATTGGATAACCGCTGAACTGCTGGAAGTGTGTTGTTTCTTGACATTCGGTTTATTTATTTATTTATTTATTTATTTATCATTTTATAGTGTGCTTTAAAAAAGTATCTGCTCCCTTCCTGATTTTTATTAATTTTTTTTGCATATTTGTCACACTTAAGTGATTGAGATCATCAAACAAATTTTACTATTACACAACCGTAAAAAATGCAGTTTTTAATGATGATTTTATTTATTAAGGGAAAAAAGCTGTCCAAACAATTGGTAAATCATCAATTTCCCACGCCACATCCAGGCAGGATGAAATAGCACAGATACAAATGATCACGTGTAAAAAAATAAATAAATAAATACGCTAATTTGAGAGTTCTTCATTTTTAGGACGTCATTCCCATATTCCGGCTGTGATAAAATTTACACATTATAAAAGTAATAATAACTTTCATTCTATCTGACGTAAACCCAAACGCACAGTTTGATGTCTGGTGTCTCCCTGTAAACACACACCAGCAAGGCTACCATATAAGCACATTTTATATATAATTATATATATTTTTTAACTGTCACTGACCTATACTGTGTTGCCAGCACGGATCTGTGCCGCTTGTGGGTTTTTTTTTTTTTGTTTGTTTGTTTAAATATGATCCAGATGCTGTAGCATGACCTTAAACAGGTTAAACAGGTTTAAACCCTCCAATGTGGCTAAATTAAAACAATTCTGCATAGGAGAGCGAGCCACAATTCCTTCACAGCGATTTGAAAGTCTCATTGCCAGTCATCACAAACACTTGATTTATGTTGTTGACACTAACTCATGTGTATGTAGGTGACACAAGCAGTTATTAGGTTTAGGGTGCAACTGGACCCTTAGTAAATGGAATCATCTTTTATCTTTAATCTCCATTACTTTTCCATGACTATCTATCTATCTATCTATCTATCTATCTATCTACAATTTCACGAGTTAAACTGTAGAAAGTAGAAACAGTTAAACAGGTGCATTAAATTCAAATTCAATTTTTATTTGTAACATACACAGTCTTACACAGTACGATATGCAGTGAAATGCTTATACGACAGCCAGTGACCTTAAAAAAATAAAAGCTTACACATAAGAAATAAATATGAAAATTAAAAATAAAGGGTAAATTTAACTAGGAAAGAATAAAATAAA
>JAOTRS010000033.1:365736-378711 GCA_028565755.1 Dinotopterus cunningtoni
AGCAAAGGGTTCCTGAGCCTTTAAATGGTCTCTCAGTCTGGTTCAGTAGGAAGCACAATCATGGGAAAGACTGCTGAACTGACAATTGTGCAGAAAACCGTCACTGACATCAGACACCATAAAGAAGGAAAGCCTCAAAACGTAATTGCAAAAAAAGTTGGATGTTGCCAAAGTGCTGTATCAAAGGACATTAATAGAAAGTTGTGTGGAAGAAAAAGGTGCACAAGCAGCAGGGATGACCGCAGCCTGGTAAGGATTGTCAGGAAAAGGCGATTCAAAAGTATTGGGGACTTTGACAAGGAGTGGACTGAGGCTGAAGTCAGTGCATCGACAGAGCCACCACACACAGACGGATCCTGGACATGGGCTTCGAATGTTCGAATGGAAGAACTTGACTGTCCTACAGAGTCCTGACCTCAACCCGATAGAACACCTTTGAGATGAATTCTCGAGCCAGGCTTTCTCGTCCAATATCAGTGTCTGACCTCACAAATGAGCCTCTGGAAGAATGGTCAAGAATTCCCATAAACACATTCCTAAACCTTGTGGAAAGCCTTCCTAGAAGAGTTGAATCTGTTGTAGCTGCTAAGGGGGCGGGGCCAAAATCATATTAAACCCTATGGGTTACTCAAGTTGATATGTGAAGGCAGGAGAGCGAATACTTTTTGCAACATAGTTAATTCAAATTGATTAATAAATACTGGCAAACATCTTCTTAATTATATCATTTGTAAAATGATTTGGCATTATATAAAAATATTTGAATATGAGGTGGCACATTCAGTTTTTTTCAAATCATCGTGCCCTATTTTAAACTCTGAAGGAAGGTTTTATTTCTACCTCACAAGTATTACTCTGATTCTTAAGCCTTTATTCTCTTGAAAAATTCATGTCCCAGACATCACTTGTCCTAATTGAGATGTGTGTAACGACAGGAACTGGGATTAATCCGATATCTAGACACTTACACCACCAAACCGGTATCTTCTTTTAAACTCCTCCTCTTTAGAACTCTTCTCTAAACCTGTTTTGTTACAGCGTTCCCGGTTCTCTCCCTCCTCACATCTCGGCGTTATCTAAGTTTTTTCCCTGCAGCCGGCTCCGCCACTGCCTTCCTAATCAGCGTTGGAGGAATTAGCATAATTAACTTTGCCAGTGGAACGTGAGGCTTTATTTGTTTTCCGGCTCACAGGGTTCCACTGTACCGCATCGGCTCGAGATACTTTCTTGTCTCTTGTGGTTTTAAGCACCAGGGCAACGAGGAGTTCATAAAGTCCTGGAACAAACGCAGCCACAAACCGGATTATTGTCAGGCAAAGCCTTAACACGAAAACAAAGTCGGAAGAGAGAGTCCCAAATGTCAGAGTGTTTTCTGTATTAAGGCACGTACAGTTTTTAATAATAATAACCACTGTGGTTAGAGAGACAAAATAATAAAGAAAAAATAACCTGGGAAATAAAATCAGGTTATTATTATTATTATTATTATTATTATTATTATTATTTCATTTCTCAGTTCTATTACTTTTACCCAAGTGCCAATTGACTTGCTTTGGCTTTAGTTAGCAGCGCTGCACTTACCTTCTTGTCCATGCCACATGTCTAACCTAAAGCTGTGTAATGAATCAGACCCGGAACATTACGCACATCGTCCCTGACGCTTAAATTAACCCTCGTTTCTCTACGGCTTTGATGAATAAGCCTCCTTATACCTAAATTGCTTAAAACTTTCTTTTCCCTCGCCTGCTACTTTTCTTTCTTCCTTGAAACATTAAACCTAAGTCAGAGGAGAAACGTAACTACCGTAGAAAGTAGACTCATTTAGCCATAATTGCTGTTCTACTTCCAGTTTTTTAATGGAACACCAACTCAATGTGTGAAATAGATCGAGCTTAAATTAGCGCAATGATAATAAAGGATGAAACACTGAGTGTTCTGGCTACACTGCGCCTCCTTGTAAGTCATCATTGTTATTACTGGTACGTTCAAGGAAAATGTATACGATAAAGGATAGTGATGCTCAGGGTTATTGATTCCTTTTACGAGCGCTTGTCCGTCAGACTTGTTACAGCTATGGATTTTCTCAGTTTTTTTTTTTTTTTTTTTTTAGAAACTTTAATTGCTTCATACTTTCCACTTCGGTTTTGTTTGTGTAAAGCTTTTTAATTTCAGACATTGAAGCGCTTCAGACACGTTTTACAAAAGAAACATTAAGAAGACCTTGACCCATCGTCTGCAGCGTGGGATCATGAGAACTGTGGGCGTCCTTAAAAGCTAGTTTAAGTGCCTTCTTCAAAAATCTTATCCTGAACATCAGATGTACGGTTCTCTCTGAGCGAGCAGGTACACTACAGGGGACAACAAGAACTTGACCTGGATTTAGACAAAACAACCAAAGCTTAATGTGCAATTCAATGACAATGATGAGGGCACTTTTCTGAAGCACTAACATAACAATGGCAATAATGTACAATGAATAATAATAATAGCTTGGATGGACTTTTTCAAAAATGAATTCTCTTTAAGAGCAAAAAATGGGAACACAGATAAAAATTTGAAAATTATACCAGGGTAGTAAACAAGTTTTTAACAGTTAATGTCAACAAGTGTCCATAAAGGAGAAACAAAGACAGAACCCCCAGAACCCTGGAGAACTTTGATGATTCACATGTATCAGTGGCTAGAAATGATGAAAGGTTTCTCGGATGCCTAGGAGTTCTCACTTTCTAAAGGGAATCTTCTCAGGAGTGTCTCTTAAATGGGAAACCTCTTGTTATTAGGCTCTTTGTTAAACAATTAAGGCTTTCCAAACATTACAAACTGAAGAACTTGTAAGGTTCTAGAACAGATGGAACAGTAAGTATAAAAGCACCAAGAACAACTATTTAGATCACATTCTTATGTCCCAGCAGAAATGTTTGACATTGGACAACGTTGGTATCAGGTTGGTTTGGGATGACGTTGATGAAATGACATTAGAACAACATTGGGACGTGACGATGGCAAAGCATTTGGGGCATTCTTTCAACACAATGTTGCCAAAATTACTTCAGAATAATGTTAAATGACAATCTGTATGGGAATCCAACTCCAGTCCATGTGGTTTTGCTACTGGACCACTAGCGGGGAATTTGGGAGCTAAGATGGACCTCACAATAATATTTCTGAAAGAAAATGAAATAAAGGGGTAATGTTAAAACAATAAGAGATGCGTGGCATGTGATAAAAGCATCGTGTATGGGAAGCTGTTGTATCTCTCCTGATGTCTAAACCGTTGGTGTCTTCAGACTAGACGCACAACTAGATGTTAATTGTACAGTGGCTGGGAAGAGCAAAACTAAATTACAAATCCAGAAACAAGATAATAAATCCGTAAACACAGTCCATGAGGCTGCAGTACTGCCTGAATATGTGAATATGTCTTGTCCAATCAGCGCTAAGAAACAACAAACTGGAAAAGGTAGATGTAGTTTGCAACAAAGCTTTCAAAACTATACCTACCTTTTCCGGTTTGTCTGAATTTATTTCGTATTTATATTTATTTGTTATTTTGTTTTTTGATATATTATTTTCTTTTCGGGTTTGTCGTTTTGTTTTTCTTCGGCCATGTATAATCAGCATAAATTGTCCGAATAAAGGTTACATTTCTGTTGTTTTGAGGTTGTGTTAAGAATGTTATGTTTGGGTCGCTCATACAACGTTATCTCTTATCAAAGGTCGTCCTGACAGTGGACATCAACTCATTGTCGTTACAACTACAGTATATTATAACGCTCATCTAACATCGGGGTTCCTGCTGCGATCGCGCAAACTGTGCTTCAAGTTTAAATAAATTACTTTGACCTGCTTTCTTAAACATGCACTGAAACAAGAATGTTCTTCATTTGTCCCTCTGGAAGAACGCTTTATGCTTCTATGTGGAGTTTTCCTACACAAACATATATTTATTCACGACCTCTTAATTTACAAAAACACCACGTTTCCCCCCCACCCCCACCCCCCACTGGATTTTCACCGCATTTAAATGTTCTCATGAATGATTTACACAAACGCAGAGTGATAATCGAGGTCATGACAGCATTCCCTCCTCTTTACCACCAATCTGATGGTGTTGCATCTCTATTTCCAGTCAAACGCTTCCACTCGGACAGAGACGATCCGATTGCAGAAGTGAGCCATCTGCGTGATTTCTCACTCAAAGCCAGCAACTTTTTTTTGGCTCGTTTCCCCGGTCATTTTTATTTCATAGCCCCTGGAATTTTAATGAGACTAACTGTGAGAGGTCCGAGACGGAGCACCAATACGAAATGAGTGCTCCTGGCTCCTCCCTGGTGACTGTTATGATAGCATGCGATATATATCTGCTCTGATTTTACACTTCGGATGGATGCACTCGAGCTCCCTTGGCTGCTCTCTGTAGTCATTCTGTGATTATGCCATTACACGTCTTCACTGCCAGGAAACATCAAAATGGCATTGAAGCAGCCGAGCGTATCGCCCGCCTTTATGGAGAGGCTGAGGTCGAGCACCATCGAACGCTAATGCAATTTAACTGAGGGTGATTTCATCAAGCAGCAAAAAACGGCCAGGATGCAACTTAATATAACACAAAGAAGATTATTCAGTACAAAAGTGTACGAAGATTTCCGTCATTCTGCCTGGAGAATACCTTCTTGGTTTTTACCCTGTGATTTACCGATCTTTCCATCACGCCTCTCCTGATGATGGAGTTCCATATCTCTCGACGCATATGGTTGTGTGAATTTTTGAGAGTTAAAAAAAGGTTAGGGTTTGGAGCTTTTTTTAGCAGACTTCCTTTTCCGTTTCATTCATTCATTCCCACCCTGTCCTCATAGTTGGAAATTATTCTCCTCCCAGATTACTTCCTGTTCAAAAACGTATTTCTGTTATACGTACATCATTATAGGATTGCTCTGGAAAAAGAAATTTAATCAAAGAAATATAATAAAAGGTTCTTTAAAACAAGGCTTTACAGATGTTTATATCTCACGCAACATAAAGCTGTGCCCTTATTCAGATTCATTCATCTGCTTTAACCTCGAATAAATCATGAAAACTAAACACTTAATTTTCATCACTGGAAACAGAATTGGTGATAAACAGTAAAAGATAAAAGAGTAATGAGCTCATACCATTTTTACCTTTTTATTAAATTAAATTATTATTTTTCAAGGCTTCTGGTTCAGTTTTAATCTTTTTTTTAACAAGATTAAAAAATCAATTACTTATGTTTATTTTCTGTGTGATTGTTTTGTTTTGTTTTGTTTTTTTATTGTTTTTACTTTTAAATCGGTCATTTTATAAAGCTTTCATGACCATTTAATTTTTTTTTCATTATTTAAACTTATTTTCATGCTTGAAGTTTGTTTTATTTAATTAGTTTTTTTTCGACAATTTTGCTTGGGTTTACAAACTTCATTTGTACATAAAATTACGAAATTCAACAAGTTGTAAAATTTCAGTTTTATCATAGACCGTTTTCTTAAAAAAAAAAATACAGTAGATACAAAAGTTTGTACCTTTTTCTGAATTTTACAATCAAATATTTCAAGAGCTTCAGGAGAAAGCGAAAAAAATCCTTGCGACTTGGGAAGCGTTTGTTTATGAATTATAAATAAAATATCTGCAGCAGTGCAAATCTGCTGTAAACACATTAGTTAAGCAGCACATGAGCTGTAAATGCTAAATAACGTTTAAGTTGCATGATTTCCAATTCTGTACAACAAAAGACAAACATGAAAGCTGGTATTTCACTCTGTGTTTGTGTAAGTGGGGAAATTAGAGGAGCTCTACAAGCATTTTATTAAAGTTACCTTTAAAGCGGTTTCATAAAACAGGTTTTGTATTGGTCTAAGATCAGCCATAACATTAAAACTACCTTTGTACTGTAAGATAGTGCAGCCACTGACGCCTGGACTCCACTAGACCTCTAAAGGTATGTGTGGTATCTGGCATTAAGCCGTCTGCATCAGATTCTTTAAGCAGGACCTCCATGGATCAGACTTGGTTTGCCAGAACGTTCCACAGACACTTGATTGGATTGAGATCAAGAGAATTTGGAGGGCGAATCAACACCTTGAACTCTTATGACCTAAAACTCTTTATGTTCCTGAACAATGTGTGCAGTGTGTCAGGGCGCATTATCTGAAATGTGCTGAAAAAGGCCACTACCATCAGCGGTGTCACTTGGTCTCTAACAATGTTTAAGTAGGTGGTACGCGTCACTATAAACAACAGGACTTAAGGTTTCCCAGCAGAACATCGCCCAGAGCATCACGCTGCCTCTGCCAGCTTGCCTTCTTCCCATAGTGCATCCTGGTGCCGTGTCTTCCCCCAGGTAAGCGACGTACACACACACCTGCCCGTCCAGATAATGTAAAAGGAAAATGTCATCAAATTAGGCCAACTTCTTCCATTTCTCTGTGGTCCAGTTCTGGTGTTCCTGTGCCCATCGTAGGAACTTTTGGTTCAAGGTTTATATCCAAGCATTTTGAGTTCCTGCTTGAGTTCTAGTGTATCTATTAAAGTCGAGTCCACACCTACAGCCTCGCTATCTCTATTGTGCCCAATTTAGGGGAAGGTGAAATCTATTTTAGAAATGAAATGTATAAATTATGTTGTATATTTAGTAAGCTGTTTGAAAAAAAATTGGATCAATTTGATGGCTATGTTGGTATTAAATGAAGTAAAGCTAATATCGTTGTGCCCAGAAAAGCAAGAAATAAACTTTTAAAATGGTATGTTTTGCAAGACTGAAGATGATTCATCATGTTATAGTGATGTCATAATTATACTGCACTGCATATTGAAATCTATTAAATATTAAAGACACTTTTAAGGATATTACCATGAGACATATGTATGTATACAGTATTCTGCAAAAGTCTTGACCCCCTCCCTTATTTCTTTCATCTTTTGCTTCCAAGAAGTCAGACTTTCTTGTATTTTTAATGCGGTCTTGAGGAATAGTTCTCCGGGCATCCTAAGTGACAGTTTTGGCTCTCATTCTTGGCAAGTTTTTGTCTCTTTTTATTTTCAGTCCAGTCACTGTACCTGAGCGGTTTTAGAGGAATGCCTTTTTGTTTGTTAAGCCACACAGTAACCTACAGTATGAATCATTCAAGCATCTAACTTAAGGCATGAACCAGTAAGAAACAGCGGCACTGTGGCCAGAGTCGAAGGTTCGATTGTGTTTAGGGAGTTTTCATGTTCTCCCTGTGCTTGGTGGGTTTCTTCTGAGTACTCAGAGTTCCTCCCACAGTCCAAAGACATGCAGATTAGTGTGTCATGAATAATAAATGTGTGTGTGTGACTGGCACCCTGCCTCGTGCTAAAGTCTCCTAGGAAAGGCTCCAGGCCCTCACAACCCTTTACAGGATAAACACTATAGAAGATGAATGAATGAATAACTTTATGTAAAGAAAACAAAGCACACAACTGTATATAAAGTTGTGTGTAAAGCAAATAAGAAAGCGAAAGTTTATTCTTACACTAGTAATGGTATCTTGAACATGACTCGGGGACGAATTAATGATAAAGATTACCTAGAACACAGACCAACCATTTGTCGAGACAGAACCGAGTTAAACTCTAGTGGAACCCATCAGGAGGGTCTAGAGATCATTTTTAGGGCATTAATACAGTAAATTAGTCGCTGGAAGAGCATCTTCGGGTGCAAAGCTTGATTTATCACGCCGTGGCAGGATCCGGAACTGCATTAATTCTGCTAGACTGTTGCCAAGTGTGAACAGGTACATAAATATTTGCAGGGGTTGCCCTCGTGACATCTTATACTTCTAAAAGCAGAAATGCAGGATTTATAACGCTTAATGCCTCCTGCAGCAATTAAAAGTCCTGGCTCAACCTGAGAGCGGCGTTGCTGTAGATCTTCGTGCCGCTTCTCTTTCTCCCTGAAAGCGTAAGACTCTTGTGAATGATCAATAGATTAAAAAAAAGGATCTCCTGGTCTCCTTATATTTATGTTTTCCTGATGCTCAGGGTTCATATCTGAACGTAGATCTAAGCTGCAGATTGGTTCCACTTATAAACCCTGCTGCAAATCTATTTTCCAAACAGAAGCATGAGTGCTCGCTGGGGGATCTTCAATTAGCCCAGCGAGTCGAGAAACAGACGAGACACGAGGCGCTAATGTGGAATTAATGCTGGTGATAACGCTCTCGCTGCGCCTGTTGGTTTTTACGCAGTTAAACAGGTTTGGCCCCGAGGCGTACGCACGAGATGTTAATGCATCAGAACTGTCATAATAACGACGTTACAGGTTTGTAAACCGTAATTATAGCACTCACTCCGTCGTCCTGATGGAAATAGATGGGGCTTTTTATGAGGGAGGAAACTAATCTGGAAATGCCTTGGAAGAAAGTGCCAGGTGATTGATGTCGCGAGAATATTTCGCCAACCAACAAACCAGCTTCTGATCAAAGCGTGCACTTAATTTAGAGAAAAATAAATTATAAAGTATTATAAAACCAGCAGTAGCTCCAGTCCAGATAAGGATCCTGCGCTGTTGCGGTTAATAACCGAGACTCATCACAGATTCATCCTGTAGCTTTGCTTTATGTCTCCTTTAGTATTTGTGATTTGTGAATAGGAAAAAAAAAAACCCCGAAACGCATCGTTTGTCAAAAGCGGTTTTGGCGCAACTTTGTGTTAATCAATTGCTACTGTAGGAAAAAAAAGGGATGCAGATAAAATTCAGGAGACTGAGATGAGTTGCACCGGCTGTGATTCAGCAGGACTGTGAGGAAAACGAGAGTCGTTTTGTTTTGTTCCTGTTTAATGGCCGTCCATGGCTTCTCTACACTTCCTCGCCAAGGACGCGTTGTGATTTACTCCCAGCGTAATCAGCACCACAATCTTTCCCGGAGTCACCAGATGAGACTGTTTGTGTAATGTTCACTCAGCTCTGCACCAGTTCTTCTGCGAAAGCGCTCGCGAGAGGCAGAGGGAGGGGAAGCGGCCAATAATACAATAAAAAAAAAATATATGTATTTATAAAGGTACATTGCAGTATCGTTTCCAGCACATCACATTTTCTTTTAACGCTGCTTTGATCGCTGCTTAAAAACCAAGATGTTCAACATCAGTCTCCGGGCCTGGACTTAGAGATACGCGCTTGAATCATTTGTTTTTTGGTTCTATTTACTCCCCAGCGTGACATCCGGAGATAGAAAACGATGCTGTTCTGGGCAACTCAAGGACACAATACCTTTCTATGCAAGAACCATGGAATTGAAAAATAAGAATGATGATGATGATAATAATAAAAACCCTTCACTTTTTCTGAGAGCTGAGTAGCAGTCTTGCTCTTATTTCCGGTTGTTTTATTGTTTAAGGTGCAAATTAGTCACTGCAGGAATCCACAGGCTCAAATGGCCCTGAACCATTTTAGCATTTATTTAAAGATAGAAAAGAAAGTAAAGTCTGAACTCTTTTATTCAATTCATGATCCAAAACTTTTCAAGCATTTTGAGAATATCTTTTCTCCAGAACGCATAATAAAACTAACGTTACCTAAAACCTAAAGTTGCACCACATTAACGCCGAAGAAAAACCAAATCGATTCACCGCCAAATGAAACGACGCACTGATTCGTCTCTCCTGCTCTCTTCTTATCTAATCTAACTTAATCAGAGATCTATTTTTAATTTATGTATTAATTCATGCATATTGACATTACTTCCGCATGAGCTACGGCCGTAATAAACCTGCGTGCAATATTCATTCCAAACGAGGTAAATCTAATTAGTGAATGTTTATTCCAGCCATCAGCTAATCGTCAATATTTAATTGATTTAACTCTCTTTGCTAATAGGGTAAATATTATTTTATAATTAATTAAGGTATTTGTTTATATGATTCATTAGTTTAAGGAGTGAATATTCAGATTGTTTTTACACTGTCAGATCACTCACAGAATTTGTTGTCATTGTGATAATTTTTTATTAGTTAAAGAGACATTTATTTATCCTTTCTGGAAGTGTTTGTTCTTTGTAGATTGGCATAATTCCATGTGTTGTGTTAGAAAATGTCCAATGTATGTAACTATCAGCAACTCTTAAGACTAACATTTTGCTCACATTTCTTCATATTAAATTAAATTAAATTAAATTAAATTAAATTAAATTAAATCAATGGAAACAAATGTTCTACTGCAACAGGATGCAAGGTGCCTAAAATTGGTTGTTTATGCAACAACCTCAGCAGCAACCTCATTTCCCCTCTCATCTGTTCAGCATTCAGCATCAGCATCACGCTACAATTATTCACACCCCTTGAACTTTTTCACTTTTTCTTTTTGTTACAATCACAAACATAAGTGTATTTTATTGGGATTTAATGTGACAGACCAACACAAAGTGGCACATAATTGTGAAGTGGAAGGAAAATGACGAATGGTTTTCAAAACGTTTTACAAACAAAAATCTGAAAAGTGTGGTGTGCATTTGTATTCAGCCCCCTTTACTCTGAGACACCTAACTAAAATCACCCTTAGAAGTCACCTAATTGGTAAATAGACTCCAGCTGTGTGTAATTTAATCTGCATATAAATACAGCTGTTCTGTGAAGCCCTTAGAAGTTTCTTAGAGAACATTAGTGAACAAACAGCATCATGAAGCCCAAGGAGCACACCAGACAGAGTTACAGTAGGTTATATAAAAAAATATTATAAGGTTCATGTTTTAAGTTAGAATATTTTTATGCTTGAATGATTCATAGATCACTGTGTGGCTTAACAAACAAACAAAAAACATTCCTCTGAAACTGCTCAGGTACAGGGACTGAAAATAAGCAAGAGACAAAAAGTCCTTCATAAAAAAAGAAGCCTACATTAAAAATACAAGAAAGTCTGGCTCCTTACAAAAGCAAAATATGAAGAAATGAGATGGGGTCAAGACTTTTGCACAGCACTGCAGCTCTGTAAAGTTTATGTGTTGGTTAGAGCGAATAAAGACAACACTAAGTTCAGTGAAAACACAGTATTTTATTAAGAAAAGCACAAATAGGAAAATGTATTATTGATATTTGGTAATAGTCTATGATGGTATTATAATGAATAATTTGTAGTGGTGATGTTTTTAAATTTATTTTGCTGTAAGTGTTATGGTGAATTAGTGTATGGTCACGTGACCAGCGATGGCTAGTGGCAACAAGACTTTTCCCAACAGGATGATTTTTTTGCTCAGTTTGTGTAAATGAATCTCGGTGAAACACTTCCTGTTGTGGTACAGAAGAGATTTTTATGCATCGAGCATTGTTACTTTTTCTATTTTAATAATTCCAGTGCTGATTTGTGTGTTCCTGAACTGGAAATAAATATAGTACTGTAGAACTGTTGCTCAGGTCATGTCAAGTCAAGTCACGCTTTTGGAAGCAAAATATGAGGAAATATGAGGGGTCAAGACCTTTGCATCGTGCTGTATGTCATGTGCATGTTGTTGTGTCCCTCGTCCCGGGTCGTACCTGAGCTTTGCGCGAGGACGTGTCATTCTTCTCCTAAGCCGCACGTACAGTAGCTCTGTGTATTACTGCAGCAGGTCCGGGTCGCTGCTTTAGTGGCTGATGAATTGCACGGCAGTGCGGCTCGGCCGCGCTCAGTCTGCGACCGAAGAGCTGATTTCCAGCGTGTCCATTTTTCCCCGAGTGCCCTTCAGAGCGGGCTCTCTCACCCAGAGCCTAAATTTCACTCCAACCTGCTGAGAAACATTAGCTATGTGTTTATTTCTGCACTTAGCCTCCAGATTGATCCGGGAGAACTCCGGGGCTGACGTTAATCACGCCTTCTATCTGACTCACAACTGGATGCTCCATCACACAGACCTGAGATTCTCAAATCAATACTCTTTCTCATTCTCTCGCTGTTTCTCTTTTTCTGTCTTTTTTCCTCTCTTGTGGTCTCTCTCGATCTTTCTCTTTTTCTCTCAGGTCCTCTGCTTCCTCTTGCTTGTTTGTCCCTCATTCTCTAACTGTCTGTCTGTCTTTCTCTAACTGTCTCTTTTCCTGTCTGCTTCTCAATTTCTCTCTTCTTTTTTTCTCTGGGGCTCTCTCTCTCTTTCTCTCTTCTTCATCACTGTTTTTGTCTCACCATTTCTATCACTTTTTCTGTCTCTGTGTCCTTTTTTTCTATTTTCTTTTGCTTCTCTCTCTATCTGTTTTATTATTGAGCAGGACATTTCTCGATTTAAAGTAAAAAGAATTCACCAAGTTGGCGGCACGGTGGCTTAGTGGTTAGCACCTCCAGGGTCCAGGTTCGATTCCCTCATCGGGGTCTGTGTGCATGGAGTTTGCATATTCTCCCCATGCTTGGTGGGTTTCCTCCCACAGTCCAATGACATGCAGATTAGGTTTATGTCGTTCCCAAATTGAATGAGCATGTAAATATGCTACGCCTGCTGGCCCATGATGTCCAGGCACTCCACGACCATGAACATGGGTTAGAGCGGTATAGATGGTGAGTGAATGAGTTACAGACTGATTTCCAGACAGGGCTGAAACATGTACATTTATAAACAGTAATGTTTCTCCATGCAGTGTGATCATATTAATTCTGACCCGTTCGACTGAATTTAAAACATGACAGGCCAGAAGGACATAAGGACATTTAATCAATATTTTCTAAACTCTGGTTTACAGGTGCATAATGTCTGCCGCTGAATTTATTCTTTAAACTGCAATAAAGTCAGGATTAAAAAAAAAAAAAACAGTCTAAAATAAACTAAAAAGAAACTCTCCAAATCAGCGGTTCACTGAAACTTTTACATAAATTTTGTGCTGCATTGGCTTTTCTGTGGGATCAGACTGGACAGACTGGCCTTTGGTCCCCACGGGCATGTGTGAGCATTGGGTGCCCATGGTCCTATTACCAGTTTATTGGTATATAATTGATAATCAGTTTTAATGTAATATTGATAATGGCTGATCTGTGTGCTGTATATA
>JAOTRS010000033.1:440305-470410 GCA_028565755.1 Dinotopterus cunningtoni
TATATCTGCAAATACAACCTATAACAAAACAAAATATTACTTTTTTTACTGTGTACATTCTTTGTATAATAAAAAGAAAAAAAAAACACAGGGATTACTAAGTACCCCCGATAATTCAACATCGATTCATAGCTTGTAGATCTACCTTTAGCAGCAATAAAATAAAGTAATGGTTTCCTGTAACCAGTTTCCTGTGACTTTACCAGTCTCTCACATCGTTTTGGTCCATTCTTCTTTATAACATTGATTTAGTTCATTGAGGTTGTTGGGCATTTTTTATGCACAGCTATCTTAAGGTCATGCCTTAGCTTTCTAGTTGGGTTGAGGTCTGGGATTTGACTAGACTAGGCACTTCCAAAACTTCAGATTTACTGGTGTGTGTCAGATCATTGTCCTGTTGCACGACAAAATTTCAACCAAGCTTTAGCTGTCAAACAGATGACCTCACAAATGCCTATAGCATTCTCTGGGCATACAGAGGAGTTCATGGTTGACTCGGTGACTGCATGGTGCCCAGGTCCTGTGGCTGCAAAAACAAGCCCAAATAATCATCCCTCCACTTACTGTATGTGCTTGACAGTGGGTATGAAGTGTTTCTGCTCAAATGCTGTTTGGTTTTCCATAAACATGGCACTGGGCATCAAGGCCAAACAACTTCAACATGGTCTCAGTCTTCTTCTAATTGTGCTGCCATGGACTTTAACATTTACCATGTTCACATCTAAATGCTCCACACCAGCAAACTGCAAAAACATTAACCCACACACTTTGAAGGAACTCTGAAATGTGTGTTAACTTGTTAAAAAAAATATTGAAATTACAATCACTGACTGGAGACTCATTTCATAACATGCCCTTAATTTAAGATAAACTTTATAAATGAACGGTATTTTTTATCTCTTTATTAAGTGGAACATCTGCTTCATTACCTTAAGAATTATATAATATTAACCCTTGATTTGCAGATGCACTACTGTCAAAGCTGCTGATAGAGAAAATTAATCAGCGCCAAAATGGAAAATTGAGAAAGGACAATACTGTGGTGTGAAGCCCTGAAGCCCGGGTTTTAGGTTTAATTCAGCCTCAAAGAGTACCAGCTCAGAGAACAGTGAACGTTTCTTCCTCGGTGGGAACACAGATGAGTGAGATCGTTTACTTTGACTAAATAAACCTTAATCAAAGACCAGTGAGGGAAGTGTGAGTCAGGGATCGAGCTCTGTAACTAAAATAAAGAGCAAAGTAAAGACTTGCTAGCAGCCGTTATATCCCAGTGCACTCATTAAAGCCTAAAGTCTGAAATGGGGACTCACACATAACGAAGCACAAACGTTTGATTTCTCATGCTGAGAGAAAATCCTTTTTACTTTTCAGCCCATTGGAAAATCTGCTGTTTTTCTTCCCTATTTGCTGATGGCGAATCATCTCTGAACTCACTGCACACACCACCCTGACTACATCTCTACTGTAAGAAAGAGACGCCATTATATCCTGCTTTAGTTCTTATTCATGTAATGAGTTCAACATCCAGATTTGTATTTTTTAAATGTTTATTTATTTATTTATTTGCTTTTGTTGCTAAAAAAAATGCTAAAAATGATGTGTGATGAACATGTTCAGATGTAGCACTGTTTTCATCACTTGTTTTTGGTGTGCTTGTCTTCTGGTCATTTTTGGGGAAGGATTATGTGTTATCTGTTTGCTACAGAACAGTTACAGTCTCGAAAGGGAAGCCGGATAAAACGTCAAAATATGTTTGAACATATGTTCTGAGGAGTTATGGTGCTGGATAAGAAGCACTCTGTGATTTTTAAATATGGAAACAACTATCTTCTATTAATCAAATACATGCCAATCAACATATCCATGTAATAACTCTACTAACTTCTAGGGGTTGTGTATGAAATGGAGTGCTGGCACAAGTACTGTATATCGGATGCTTGTTTACTTGGATAAAAGCAAAACATTGTGATTGGTCAGAAGGTGATCCATTTTTTTATGACAGCAGCTCTGATAATTGTGTATTTAGGAAAGGAGTCTCCAGTATCAGCACTTTAGAACACTCTCATTCATCTTGTGCAGGCTTGGAGCCTATCACAGCGGACTCGGTTTGGGTACACTCTAGAAGCACTCAAACGCATATGAGCAATTTGGGAACCTCAGTTATCTTATTCTGGGATAAGGGAGGAAACCCAAAGCAAACCCACCAAGCATTGGGAGAACATGCAAACTCCATTCACAAAGACCCAAGGAGAGATTCAAACCCTTGGCCCTGGAGGTGCGAGACCACCATGCTAACCAGTACACCACCAGCATGCCACCTGCTTTGTAACAGGAACTCCAGTGTTTCAGTGGCAGGTTTTCGCTTGATCGGGCTGCTAGTTCAATGCCCGATTATATCTAAGAAGTTGAGGCTGAAGGATATTGTTGAAAGGCCAACCAGTAGCAGTGCTGAACAACTTCTGTTCAGCAGTCCAGCACCTCAACTACCAAGCCCTAATTACCATGAGCCCTAAAAATGGCTCTAAATGGATAAGAAAGAAGTAAAAAATATTTGCAAATAGGCCTCCGAGTGGCGCAGTGGTAAAGTGCTCGCCCTATCATCCGGAGATCGCTGGTTCGGTTCCCTGGTGATGCTGTAACGTCTCACAGCCGGAGGCCTCGAGAGATCTAAATTGGCCGAGCTCTCTCAGCGGGGAGGGATGAGAGGTATTTGTGCTCCCACATTGATTGCACGGCTCTACGCCATTCGGGGCGTCTGCAAGCTCGCGCACGCGGAGGGAGTGGATAGCGCTGGCCTCCGAGTGTGTGATGCCGCCCCCAACGGTGCATGAGCGAGCAGTTCGAAAAAAAGAGGTCGACTGGTGTCACGTGGTTCGGAGGAAACGCGTGACAGCCCCCGGCCCTCCTGGCTGGATGGAGGTAAGTAGCCTTAATGTGGGAGCCCCCCCCCTAGTGACGGGAAGGGAATTGGACATGACCAGATTGGGGAGAAAATCGGGGAAAAAAGAATTGGACAGGACTAAATTTATAAAAAAAAAATTTTAAAAAATGTTTGCAAATTCAACATAGTTACCGATAATCCACTGTATCTTATTAACTCAACAAGAAACATTTATCTCTTTTATCAATTTTATTATAATAATGCAGACTACTCCAGTGTACAGCAGAACACCAGAGCTCTATACCTGCAGCTTCTAATGGCACTGTGAGTTTTAAAAGAGAGCCCGATGATCAGAATTTATCACCTGAAGACCTCAGAATCACATCCCTTCTCCACACTTTACTGTTCTGTCGTTCCTGTAATTAAACTCATTAAACTCTAATTTATCCAACCCAGGCCTACAATTCTCCTACAACTCTATCCTGTTGCTAATTCTAAAAGTCAATATTTTTCCTATTCTTGCTCAGTCATTTTGGTTTCCTTTTTTATTTTCATTGATAAACATGAACATGGCTTGTCTAAAATGGTGCTGATGGTGCACCATTTCCTCCCCCTGTGTTGCTTATATACTGTAGTATTTATCACAATTTAACAAATAATGTCACATCCAGTTTCAGGTCATAACCATAAGAGCCATTACATTGTGCTTACATACCCTTAAGTTTCATCTTATGCTAAAAGCAAAGAGTGTAATCAGGTTACATAATTTACCTTCATGCAAAAAAAAAAAAAAAAAAATCTACAATCTACAATCCTTCATTAACCTTTTATCAATTTTCTTTGCATCAGTTGTCATGACACGACCCTACGTACAGACTCTGCCTAATCTAACTTCCCTAATCTCTTCCCATCTTTTCCTTCTCTTCATCTTCCCTTTCATAACAACACAATGGCGTCTGAGGCTAAAAGCCGCATCTGCTAACGAGCATCCCGCCTTCGCCGTTAATCAAGGGAGCCCCAGGCTTGTGGATAAACACCGACGGCAATTAGTTTAAAAGGCATTACTTGACATTTTACTCCTCCCCGCCTTTATGAGCTGCTGAATAGCTGACATTTGTATGCGGCCGAAGCGTTGGCGGGATGTAATTTGGCAGCGAGAGAAGTCTGGGCCGTCCCTGCAGGCTGCGCTACAGGTGATGGAGATAGAGTGTGGGGTCAGAGAGAGCAGACCAACAGCCTGGCACTTGATAATTGGCACAGAGCTGTGGAAAAAATACAAACAAACAAACAAACAAAAAAACTTGTATATTTTATTCATTCATACTGTATATATGAATATACATATATATATATATATATATATAATATATCCTGTTCTGATGCATTGTCTGGTTAAAACTTTTGGAAAACACGGAGACACAATGCACAGGAATTTCATTTAGGTTTAATTTCAATAAACTAGTCAGGAAAGCTTCAACCATTAACGCCAGGCTCAGCGCTATTAAATTCTGGATCCTGATTGGTCCGAAGGTCATTTGTTCATTCCTTCACTCTAATCCAGTGAGGTCAGATTTTGCAATATGCGCTCAAAAAAAAAAATTGTTAGGTTCAATTCAATTTTATTTGTATAGCGCTTTTAACAATTGTCATTCTTGCAAAGCAGCTTTACACAATCATAAGAATTATGGACGTTTGTATGAAATGTGAATGTGTATGAATCAGAATGATAAGATTGTTCCTGATGAACAAGCCGAGGACAACAGCGACAGGGGTAAGGAAAAACTCCCTGAGATGGCAATAGAAAGAAACTTTGAGAGGAACCAGACTCAACAGGGATCCTATCCAGATTTGGGTGATAACGGAAAGCAGGGATTGATCTGCAGTCATACTGTGTGTTAGGAGGCTGGAAGTTCAGTATAACAGGAGATGTGTTAGGTTAATATGAAGTCAAGTTATTGGAGGCTCATGGAGACTGTAGGAAACTCCGTTTCTGAACTATCGAGTGACTGCAGTCACGAGTCCTCCGAGAACAGCTGTCAGCATTAGCCGAGGCTAGGTATGTAGGTATGTACAGCATGTACTCATTTGATAATTAAATGACTTTTACTGTACAAAACCATTCTTCTTCAAAAGTATGGAAAGGAACCTCTTGTTGGAAACCATTTCTGCAACTGTAAGGTTGCGTCAAATTACCCTTAATAGTCCGAAATAACTGTCAGATATTCAAAAGATAACACCATGAGGTGCTCCTTAACGTCTTCATATTGACAATAGAGTTTAGAATCCCCAAGAACACTTAAGGAACTCTTCTTTCAAGTTTACATTGAGGAAATTACTTTGTTGTAGGGTTTTACATCGAAACTTTAAATGTAACATTTAACACCCTTTTTAGTTTTCTTCAATGTGCATGCATTGGCACAAGGCTGGAAAGCGATGGCGGTGGCAGAGTGATGAAGTAGGTCCACACCAAGGCTCCTTAGTGGCATGTTCACTGTAGAGGCCAGGCGGCCAAGCCCAGTCCCTTGGTAACAGTGGCAGACAGGGGTTAGAAGCGACAACCATAAAATAAATAAATAAATAAATAAATAAATAAATAACCCTTCAATAGTTCTATATTGCCCTGTGATGGATTGGGGCCCTGTCCAGGGTGTATCCCGCCTCGTGCCCTAAGTCTCCTGGGATAGGCTCTAGGCCCCTGCAACCCTAAATACAGGATTAAGCAGTAATGACGATAAGTGAGTGAGTGAGTTGTTCTATATTTTCACATAAATAATGTTGACTAGAGATACTGCTTGACATTCAAGAAATAACAATAATATTAAGTTTATTTACAGTAGCAACCTTTCGTGTTCACCATAACTATTTAAAGGACCCTTGACTAATCTAAAGATGTTGGGTCCCATATACAACCATTGAAGGTTCTCTAAAGGGGTGGTAGTGGTTCGCATCATAGCCTCGCAATTCTAGGGTGGAGGGTTTGATTCAAACTTTGGGTCTAAAAATGTGGAGGTGGCATGTTCTCCGTGTTTGGTGGGATTCCTCTAAATAGGGTTCTATATGAAAGAACATATTAATTATAACGAATCCAACCATGACTTTGCATGTATTCAGAGAAATGCCAACGGTAAAGCCATGCATTACACTAATTACACATTCAGATTCTTCACAATGGTTCTTGTATGCAGTTACAAAAGTATCAAAATCAAAGTTTCCTGATTTTCACCTCTTTTCCGACAAAGATCCAGTACTGGATAATTGCCTCCATTTTCCACAGTGTGCAGACTGATGTTAGAGGTCACACGACATCGGTTCCTCCTGGTGTTTTTTTTTTTTACACTTTTTTTTTCTTCCCAGAGCATTCTGGAGATGGTTGGATACAGCTCTCTGACCTTCGCAAATTGGTTTAGATTTTAAATCTTAACGCAAATAGATCAGCTTTTTACCCTACATCCCTTTCCAAATATTTCTTGGAGTGTTTTAAGGTGCATTTTGGGTCATGAACCTAAAAAAAAAAACAGGTTTAAAAGGAAAGGAAAAGTTAAGTGATCAGAAAACATTTAGGTGTTGTGTATAAGAAATAAAATAAGAGTACTACAGCGACCACACACACACACACACACACACACACACACATTTTTAGCTGAGCTATAAAGCAGAGAAAAACATTTTTTTCCCATTTTGATATTAGCATAAATATTTATTTATAGCTCTAGTTTCAGAACATGAAAAATATCTCTAAGCTCTGATTTAAAAACATGTTTGACTTGTAATTATGTAATTATTAGCGACACACGCTTGACCCTGGAACAACACTGCTTAACCCATGTCATAGATGTATTGTCTCTCAATTACTGCTAATTGCCACGACAGCTGCGGCTATTAATGTGCTAATTCTTTGCTATTTGTACTCTAATTAGCATATGTTTTCTAATTAGCATATTATTAGCATTATTTCATGACTGATGCTGATTGGATGACGGGTGTGTGTTACGTTCTTATATTTACACAAAGATCTGAAATCTCTAAATGTTGATGCTGTTGATAGTATGTCACTATGAAAAAAAAATTACAAAATAAGGGCAGATCATGCTAGAGGTTCTTTGGTTGTCTGAGGAACCAGATAAGAATCTTAGAGGTATCATATGTTAACACTTCACAGCTGAAATTCCCTGTAGGTTACACACTTTTTGTACATCAGACTCCCTTCGATTCACTCCTTGTCCGAAATGTGCTGAGACAGTCTTTATGTAAATGGGCTACTTTTGCGCTACGCCATGATACTGCCTACATTTGTGTTTCTTTGGTTTCCCTGAAAGCCAAGTAAAAGAAAAACAAAATCAAACTGAAGCTAGGTTCAGGTGTTAAATGCTAACTTAACCTTTTCAGCTCACCCCATGGGATTCAGCTCTATATACAGTACATCGAATGAATCATGTTTCAACTTTTATATCAATAATCAGGTTAAAATTGAGGATGTCATAACATAATAGACACTTACAATATATCCATGCAAAAGAAGCTAGGTTAGCTGTTTGCGGCTAGCTGCTAAGGGGTAAACTACCATGGTCTAGGTCTAAAACAAAAAATCCATTAAATTTAGCACTAAATGTTAACACTGCTAGCCTGGATACAGGTAACATTTAGTTCAGGATCTACTTTAATTTGCAGTTATGGCTACAACCATGGCAAAAATAAATATTTGAAAAACTTATAGCATGAAATTACACTCGTACATCATTGGCATGAATTTAATTCACTTCAGAGATGAGTTCTTAAGGCGAAATTTCACTTTGCAAAATGCATTTTGCCAAATGTAAATGCAGATAACCCAAAAGCCAACCAAAAATATCAGCAATATTACCAATTTCCAACACTATAATCATATACTATAATACAGAAAAATAAGTAAATGAAGGAAAGTTTGAAATCAATAGATATTAAAAGTCACTTAACCTCAGTTTGTGATTCCTCATGGCACCGGCTGCTTTTAAAACCAAACTAAAAGTGGCACCATTTTACATTTAGGTATTTGGCAGATGCCTTTATTTAAGTCAATTTAATTAAATTAAATGGAGCCCATTTAATTCAGGACCAGCATGTGACAGACATGAGTCAGACAGGCTCGGGAGCAGCTTGGGTGTGTAGTCTAAACCGTCATACTGTAAGGCACCTCCAGCTGGAGGTGGTCCTTCTCTGGATGTCTCAGGATCCTCGCAGGGTTGGCCTCTGTCTACAATCTCCACGTGCCTTCGGGATGGGGAGAAAAAAAAAAGAACAGCTGGAAAAGAATTAGCCTAGTTGCCATTCATTATATTAGCAGCACTAGATGAGAGTGTGCAATTAAATGTACTGGAGTATGAGGTTATGGGATGCTCTAAATGCTCTACACCCTTTTGTGCACTTTGATATTCTGGGAACTACCAGAAATCCAGAGTTTTGGGATCTTAAATTTTGGAAACATTGCGGATTGTAACATGACAAGACATGGCTAGATGCGTAAGAACAAAACCATTTAGGGTCTTGTATGTAAGTAACGCTAGTTTGTAATCAATTCTAAACTTAACAGGTACCCAGTGCAGGGATGATAGTATTGGGGTTATATGATCTGAAACTGTAGCTTGTTTATTGAGGATGCAGGACAATCACTTTTACCTACCTTATCCAGAGCGACTTACATTTTTATCTCATTTTAAATCTGAGCAGTTTAGGGTTAAGAATCTTGCTCAAGAGCTCAAGAGCCCAATAGTGGCAACTTGGTGGTCATGGGGTTTGAACCTGGGACCTTCTTTGCCATGGTTGTAGCCATAGTCCAGTGCCTTAACCACTGAGCTACCCCTGACATTTTATTTTTGCTACCATCCTTACCAGCATTCTTGGGACTGATGGTGCTACTGTATATCGGCACAAAATATAGCACAAAATGGAAAAACACACAAAAATATATGTAAACTCGCTTTGTTTGGTTTTCCACTGATGCAAACAAGCTTTGAACGGCTCCTGGCTGTACACACAATTTAGCCAGCATTTAGTTCGGCTCGGTTTCTTTGCTCATATGCCAAACTTGCTTTATATGTTGAGGCAAATTACTTGGAACATTTCTGTTCTTAAGGTGAAAATTCACACGGTGGGGTGTTCATATGCCGAGTTTTCACTCTAATGCTTTGCCTATTTCTCAATACATGCCATTTGTATAGTAAGTAGCATCACTTATAGAGTAAATAAAAATTTCTCTATTTCTGTGTGCATGGATATAAGAGTTATTTTCCAATGACATCCTCAGTCTTATTCAATAAAGTAAAATAAAAAGGCAAAGCTCAGTCTTGCATACATGAACAAATCTCTAGGTAGTGGGTTTTGTATGGACCAGCTGTTAGCAGCTCACTCATCCCGCCTTTGTTTATTCTCCCTGCCCTACATTCTCTCGGATATAGAGACCCATGTAAAAGTTCCTGCTGGCTGTAGTGAACATCCAGCCTTGTTTACTTGTCTACCGAGATATCAATCAATATTAATAACAAGGGAAATCCACGGGAAAGCAGAGCTGTGTTCAGACATACCATCATATTTTCCTCCACAGCTTCTGCAGAAACCGTCTGTCAGCTGTCACGTCTGTCCACAATGATGAAAACGTTTCACTTGCCTCGTATGACTTTTTAAAAACTGTAAATCAAGGATTTCATGTATATTCATACTGGCAACTCGGCGCTTCATCAGAAACACAAAATTAGAAAGAATCATAGATATTTTGTATAACACTCTACATTATTTCTACTATATCTATATCTAATACATCTGAGCTAGAGTTGAGTTTGCACTGCGCTGTGTTATAATGATGCCAGGCAAGTTATCTAACGCTGCTATGAAATTGCCTTCTAAAGTTTCTCTCAGAGTCTCTGCTACTTTCTGACTATTCCTCAAAATGAATATTTACTTATTACTCACTAAACAAGCAGTGAAATAACTGTAAAAGAGCAAAACGTACAGCTTCAGGATATCTACTGGAACATTTGTACTGTTTTATAACGTAAAATAAATCCACTTTGTTCAGATTTCCTTGGAGAATGAGAGTAAAAACAGACTAGTGTCATTTTTACCTCCAGAAAAACTGTGCAAGTAACTTGCCTTTAGCACTATCTTGCTATTCCTGAACGAAAAAAAAAATAAAAATAAAATTTCTTCAGATTATTTTTTCATGTAAAATTGCAATACAGTGGGGAGGGGCCATGTGGGTGTCTGATTGATTGGGTTGTTTAATCTCCAACAAATCCAAAAAATTAAATAGGACAAAAAAAGCAGGAAATGTTGTATCCGATGGTTTTTTTTTTTTTTTTTGTGCACACACTGGAGAGCAGACTGCATCTCTGAAATTACTAAAACGTATATTTGGGTATTAGGTTCTATGCAAATGTACCAGCATGTACAGTGCCAAGAACTTATTTCTAGTAATTCCTCTAGGAGAGTACATTTTAAAAAGAATTAATCACTAAAGAAAACTTTTCAGCCAGAACAGTTTGTAACACACCATTACACCATGTACACTCTTAATAAAGGGTTCTGGTGTCCTTGAAGGGTTCATTGGATAGTTAGATGTAATGCACGCAGCGACACGGTGGATTCAGGCAGATTCACAGCTAGCTCTCTAGGAGACACCACCGTAGAGGCAATGAGAGGAGATTTGCGACACCTGAGTACACCCCTATGTATAGGCCCCCTAGACTTTGGACTTGCAGGGCGGACAGCCGTTATACACAGATATGAGAGCGGATCTACTGTATATTGGTACAGTATAAAAGAAAAAGAAGTTTTCAAAAAGAAAGAGAAAAGCCAAAAGTAAAAAAATGTTGAGATCAAAAGAGAAAAGACAAAGAAAACAGAAAAGAATTCGGTGTTGGAATTACAGTAAAATAGAAAAAATAAAAAAAGGTTTATGTTGAAAGTTTTTCTTGTTGTTAGAACTATGTTGTAAGGAAAGAAATGATATTTGAAGCAGGATTTTATCAATTTCGTCTGTGTTTTTTCCCATTTTATTGTTACCATGCTATTTATCAGTCTTAGCAGTGATGTGATTTATACCCTGTAGCGGTTGTTCCTCAGATATACAGCTATGTGTGATGTACATGGGTTAACACGCTGACTGCAGGTGAGTTTAACCTCTCAGGTCTCCTGTGACCCCACGACACCAACACAAAGCCATTTTATTGATGTTTATCCGTCACCCAGGCTTGATCCATACTCGGCGCAATAAACACGCGGTACTTCTAGAAACCGAGCAAGTTAGTAACGAGGCTCTGAATGCCAGCTCTGTTTAGTCTATATCAGGATGGAGCTCAGAGAGAAGCGATGCTGTGGGAGGAAAAATGAGAAGCGACGTAAACAAAAGCAGCTTCTGGTTAATGCCACGTTGCTTAACAGTGAGCTGAACTGGCAGAGTGCAGCGTGAAGAGGATTTAAATGCTGATAGGAACGGGTTAGGAAAGAGACACTGCTTAAAGTTTGTCGGAAGTTTACCCTTTAACAAACAGCAAGAAAAAACAAGCAAGCATAAGGAAAAGAAACTACATAGTGAATGCATGATGCTTTCATTATGTAATTATTTATTTATTATATTTTTCTTCTTTTTTTTCCTCATTATATTTCTTTCATGCTCCTGCCTCGGGATGGTATGATATAAAGTAAATAACATAGATAGATAGATAGATAGATAGATAGATAAATTTAATTTCTTTTTCTTATTTTTTTTCACATTTATTCCACTTTTTTTTTGAGAAACTATATATTATGTTATACGGATAAAAGAGAAAAAGGAACATAGATAGATAAATGATTTTTTTTTATAAAGAATATCTTTTCCCCATTTCTCTCCGTATTTATTTCTCTCGCTTACAACAAACAACTACGAAGAATATTCATAAAATGACGAGTGATACTGTTATTGTCTTGGCCTTGCATGTCTATTCATAAAAAAATACTATGTACTTTTAGTATGCTAATTAGGCCCAACCTCCCTTCTATGGCCCTGAGACTTCCATTATAATTTTCTTCAAAACATGGCGGACACGACTTGCGGAAAAATAAAAAAAGAAGATGCAAGCTTTTTAGGGAATCTGCAAAGAAAAATCTTTACTTGATTGGGTTCCTGACATCTCATTTGTTTTAACACCTTGTCACCTGACAGTTGCATTTGCATACTTATTCATATTCAGCCTTGATCAGCCTTGTGTGTGTTCAATTATTTCAATGTTTTATAGAACACATTGTATTTGCTATAGTGACTTATTGTTTTCTCTTCATTTTAACACACATTCTCACACACGTAATATAAATTCTGAGAACCATGTCTGGTCTGTGTCAATGTTTAATCATTTTGTCAGCTTTATTTTTATGGACATTTAAACGGGGGCATGTTTACCATGGTGTAGCATCTTATCTTCTTTTCAAAACAGTTTAAAGATGTCTGTGCATTGAGGTTATAAGGCAATGAGTTTCTAGAGTTTTGGTGTTGGAATTTGTTCCCATTCTTGCCTGATTATAGGTTTCCAAGAGTTGTTGTGGTAGAGAATGGTTGTTTTTGACACATTTGTCCATTTAACGTTGCGCTGAATATTCTCTGTAGGTAAAAGATCTGGACGGCAGGCAGGCACCCGGACTCTTCTACTATAAACCATGTTGTTGTAATAGCTGCAGTAGGTAGTTTTGCATTGTCCTGCTGAAATACCTTTCAGCATTCATAGTGCCTTCCAAAACACACAAGCTGCCCCTTACCGTATGCTCTTATGCACCCCCATACCATCAGAGATGCTAGCTTTTAAACTGAACGCTGATAACATGCTGGAAGGTTTCCCTCCTCTTTAGCCCGGAGGACACTGTGTCCATGATTTCCAACTAGAATATCAAATTTGAATTCATCTGACCGTAGAACACTTTTCCACTTTGATACAGGTCATTTTAAATGAGCCTTAGCCCACAGGACATGACAGCGTTTCTGGATCATGTTAACATCTGGCTTCCT
Organism: Dinotopterus cunningtoni; assembly: GCA_028565755.1. NCBI lineage: Eukaryota > Metazoa > Chordata > Actinopteri > Siluriformes > Clariidae > Dinotopterus > Dinotopterus cunningtoni. Next base: position 453,196 of record JAOTRS010000033.1, read on the forward strand.
TTTTGCATGATAGAGTTTTATTTGGCATCTGCAGACGGCACGGCGGATTGTGTTTACTGACAGTGATTTCCAGAAGTATTCCTGGGCCCATTTAATGTCAATGAAACAATCATGCCGATGGAAGATGCAGTGTCATCTGAGGCCCTGAAGACCATGGGCATCCAATGAAGGTCTTCAGCCATGTCCCTTAAACACAGATGTCTCCAGTTTCTCTGAACCTTTTGACAGTGTTATGCACTGTAGATGATTCACATGGCCTCGGCTATTTGAGGTGGCTCCTACTGTATTTGCAAAGCTTTTGCAATTTGACATTGAGAAACATATTTGACATTGGAATCTCAAGTATTACACTATCTTTTTTATGCACTCTTTCACAGATTGGAGAGCCTCTGCCCATCTTTACATCTAAGAGACTTGTCTCTCTAAGACATCCCTTTCATATCTAAACTTGTTGCAGACCTGATGCTAGATGTTCTCCCAGCTGAATCTTCTTGTAAAATTTCTTGCTTTTTCAGCCCTTTGTTACCCTCTTCCAACTTTTTTGAGACCTGTAGCAGGCATCAAATTTAAAATAAGCTCATTTAGTGGATAAAAGTGTAAAATTTCTCTGTTTAAACATTTATGTTCTCTATGTTCTACTGTGAATAAAATATTGGCTCATATGGATTTAGATTTAATTTTATTCAAATAAAAAGAAGAAAAAAAAACATCCCAACTTTTTTCATTATTTGGGTTGCATATACTGTAAAAGGCAATAGCAGAACAAGCAAGCAAATATGAGTAAGAGAATAAATAGAAAAATATTTTAAGCTATAATCTTTCTTTGTATATTTTCTTTTTTAAATCGATTAATTTCTTTAATCAGGTTTTTTTAAGTGCTCAGATGTTCAAATTTGTCATTGCTGTATTTTTTTTATTTTTTTTTATTATTATTATTATTTATTTTCCCTGTGTTTTTGGTACAGAAAACTGTTGAAACGTGATTATGGAAATGTGAGGTGAAATTATATTTTAAGCTACATGTGTAAGTACAGTTGAACAAAACAGAGCACAGGAAAGTGTTACATCATAAAGACTAATAACCAATTATGTTCCAATATGCAAATGAAGGTTTGTGCATAATGAACTGTGATTGGTCAAAACTCTGACAGGCACAACAGAAAGTGTTTTCTGCTCTTCAGTCTCCTTCTTGCTTCACACCTGGAATGGCAAGTGTATTATCTACTCAAGTGTTCCAGGTATATCGAATCAATAGCTCAGAGCTCTGCCTTTTCTCTCTCTCTCTCTCTCTCTCGCTCTCTCTCTCTCTCTCTCTCCCGCACTCTCTCTTGCTGCTCTCACACATTTTGGTGAAGACACAGAGGACCGGTGCAGTGATCCCGGAATCGATGTTCTGCAATTGATTTCTCTGATGAGTCTCTCGCTGCGTCACTGAGTCTATCTGTTAGCCGTGGGTGATCACAAAGCTGGACAAGATGGCTGCTCAGCAACACACACACAAACACTCACTCAACACACACACAAACACAAACATGTTTATGAGCTCTATAATGAGGTTCCTCTGACCTCCATAATCAATGCAAATCTCTCTGTCTTTTACATACAAAAAAAAAAAAGTGACATAACGGGAACCCAAGCATAATTCACAGATCTATCAATAACCCGATGACAGGAGCGGTTTTGTTCGTCTGAGTCCTATGGCATTTAAGACAAGATACAAAAAAAGAAAGAAACTTCCCACACACATTCTTTAGAGAGCCGAACGAGTTTTTGTAAAGGTTAGCTGCTGCTTTTCCTGCACATTGTTCTTCATCAAACTTAAGGCCGGTTTCCTGACATTTATGTAAGCAAAAATCTCCTTGGTGTGATTTATACATGGCAGAAAAAAAATCAGATGTGCAGGAAGTTTTTGAGAAAGCAGTAAGTGTTGAGGCTTAGGATGTTTTGTATATGTTTTATAAAAAATAATGATAATAACTTTCTAGATTTTCTAAGAAATGGAAAAAAAAATCCTATCCTACTAAACTAAACTACACTACCTGCTAAACTACCCTAAATACAGTGGGTACGGAAAGTATTCAGACCCGCTTAAATGTTTCACTCTTTGTTATATTGCAGTCATTTGCTAAAATCATTTAAGTTAATTTTTTCCCTAATTAATGTACACCCCATATTGACAGAAAAACACAGAACTGTTGACATTTTTGCAGATTTATTAAAAAAGAAAAACTGAAATATCACATGGGCCCAAATATTCAGACCCTTTGCTGGGACACTCATATATTTAACTCAGGTACTGTCCATTTCTTCTGATTATCCTTGGAATGGTTCTACACCTTCATTTGAGTCCAGCTGTGTTTGATTATATACTGTAGGACCTTACAGCTCACAATGCATGTCAGAGCAAATGAGAATCATGGGGTCAAAGGAACTGCCTGAAGAGCTCAGAGACATAATTATGGCAAGGCACAGATCTGGCCAAGGTAAGAAAAAAATTCTGCTGCACTTAAGGTTTGTAAGAGGACAGTGGCCTTCATAATCCTTAAAGGAGACGTTTGGGATGACCAGAACCCTTCCTAGAGCTGGCCATCTGGCCAAACTGAGCTATTGGTAGAGAAAAGCCTTGGTGAGAGAGGTAAAGAAGAACTCAAAGATCACTGTGGCTGAGCTCCAGAGATGCAGTCGGGAGATGGGAGAAAGTTGTAGAAAGTCAACCATCACTGCAGCCCTCCACCAGTCAGGGCTTTATGGCAGAGTGGCCCAACAGAAGCCTCTCATCAATGCAAGACACATTAAAAAACACCTGAAGGTCTCCAAGATGGTGAGAAATAAGATTCTCTGGTCTGATGAGACCAAGATAGAAGATTTGGCCTTAATTCTAAGCGATATGTGTGGAGAAAACCAGGCACTGCTCATCACCTGTACAATACAGCCCCAACAGTGAAGCAAAGTGGTGGCAGCATCATGCTGTGGAGGTGTTTTTCAGCTGCAGGGACACAACGACTGGTTGCAATCAAGGTAAAGATGAATGTGGCCAAGAACAGGGATATCCTGGACGAAAACCTTCTTCAGAGTGCTTAGGACGTCAGACTGGGCCGAAGGTTTCCCATCCAACAAAACAATGACTCTAAGCACACGAAGGAGTGGCTTTACAACAACTCTGTGACTGTTGTTGAATGGCCCAGCCAGAGCCCTGACTTAAACCCAATTTAGAATCTCTGAAGAGAGACCTAAAAATGGCTGTCCACCAACGTTTACCATCCAATGTGTAGAACTGGAGAGGATCTGCAAGTAGGAATGGCAGAGGATCCCCAAATCCAGGTGTGAAAAACTTGTTGCATCTTTCCCTAAAAGACACATGGCTGTATTAGATCAAAAGGTGCTTCTACTAAATACTGAGCAAAGGGTCTGAATACTTAGGACCATGTGATATTTTAGTTTTTCTTTTTTAATAAATCTGCAAAAATGTCAACAATTCTGTGCTTTTCTGTCAATATGGGGTGCTGTGTGTACTGTATATTAATGAGGAAAAAATTAACTTAAATGATTTTAGCAAGTGGCTGGAATATAACAAAGACTGAAAAATTTAAGGGGGTCTGAATACTTTCCGTATCCACTGTAACTAAAGGGTTTGACAAAAAATCTTAAATAAAACCTTTTTAATATAATTTATTAATTGATGGCTTAAGTGGCGTAACAGTAATGTGCATATAATTTTATTTTCCAGTATATTTATTACCTAATTGTCCTAAAGATTAAGGGTTTTCTCAGCCTTTCATATTTTCCAACGTCTTTGATATGATTTGTGGCTTTGGCATTAGGTAGCCTTGATCTTCTTCTTCTTTTTTTAATACATAAATTTCAAGCATTGTTATGCAAGAAATATCACTTTAACCCTTTCTTTACAAACCCATGGCCACTGTGTGTTTTTGAAACTTTTCTTCTCTCTAGTTTGTCAGCTGATGGACAAAATGAGAATTATGATAACTAGGGTGTGTGTGTGTGTGTGTGTGTGTGTGTATGCACTGTAGGATTTAATCACTGTTTAATGTGCTGACTCAAGCAGACATTAATTCTGGATTCTGATTTGCAAGAAGATGTTAAATAAATGCAAATAACTGGTTTGTATACAGTATATACACTATTTGCCCTACATTGGGTGACATTAGGTGACTTGACAAGTTTGAATTCTGTGTTCTGAAACTAGGCTTCTACACAAAAACTGTAACTGAGTGCTACTGTAGTTCTCATCATTATTAGACACACACAAGAGGTTGTGCTTTTTTACTAAATATCACTATGGTGCTGAAGACATCACAGCCGTGCTGATATTCAGTACAACAGTAAAAACTTGAGTGTGATATTGCTTTTATACAACAATTTTTCATGCATTAATTAATTAGCACAAATATAGTAATAAATATAGTTAATCGTCCTAGTGCTGTTATGCTCTATATCACCACTCATGAAATGCCCCTCGTCAAATAAGATTACTCGGGTGGAACTAACTGTTGTATAATTAATGTTATTCTTTTTAAAGGAAATTGAATAAATAAAGAAAATTCCTCTTCTTATGAATCACTGTTATTTTTTTTCATGTCAAAGACGTTTAATTTATTCCTCCATTACTTAGCTCGCACACTTGCTCTCGTCGTTCGCTAAGGAAAACAAATGAGTGCTTTTAAAGGTCCACAGTGTATGAATTGCAAACAGTTTCATTCATTGATCTTTCCGCTCAGTCAACAGTTGCTTTCGAATCAGCCAGAGATGGCGATTAATTTTGGATTCCAAGTGTGTAACTCGATGCGACCTCGTCTGCGAGTCTCTCGGGGGAGATAAAAAAAAAAAAAAAACACGGAAAAAGATGGAGATCATACATTTAACTTTAAATTTGTGCATGTTTCCGTGTTAAACGGGAAGCGCTATGCTTTCCTGACCCACGCCACACGAAATTAGACATCAAACGCCTTTGTCACAAAACGAACCGCTGTTTTGCATGGTAATTGAAACGAATCCCAACCGACCAGCAGGAAGCCAATTAACTTTTCTTTCCACTCTGAATGGTTGGCACTGGGGGAGTCATTTACTCCCTCTGTCCTGATAAATGGAAGCTCATGTGCATATGATGTCTCTCTCGTTCTCTCTCTCTCTCTCTCTCTCTCAACTCAGAGGCATTTTCTTTGATTTATGTTATGCAGTTCACGTTGGAGTGTTGTCATTTGCATTCTTGTCCTTCCAGAACTAGCTCTTTAAATGAAACAACGCTAATTCTTGTTAGTAACTTTGCTCTCATTTGGTAAACATTGATCAGGCCATGTCCTTTGCATCATGCCAACATGCATTACACAAACTTCTGTTTATGTAATGCTTCAGGTGCCTTTCCAGGCAGCCTTAAGGGAAGCTACAGTAAATGAGGCTTCTTAATGTCAGTTGCCAGGCAATGCCCTCAATCGACAAAAACGCACCACATCTGGATAGACACCTTTACAAACTCTTTCCAGTGCTTCATCATTTAGTGTGCAGACATAATTTCTGTGCCACTTGTCAAGAAAAGCTCCTTGCTACTTTTGTCAATTACCATATATATTAAAGAAATAATTACTCAAAGGAAAGCTAGCTGAACATTAGGATCACGGAATCATTGATTACATATTGAGGAAGAGTTTTATTGAAGTTATTATTTCTTTTTGAGGAGTGCATCAGCTGTTGAATTTCCTGCCTTAGAGAAAGATGGCTGTTTATGAGTGCCAACTCCTGGGCTTTGTTGATTTTAGTGGCAATAAAGCCTAGAGACAGCTCATTTCTGACCAAGTTGGTCCCAGGGGGTTCAACTTGCCATTTGGTCTCACTGTCACACAAGCATTGTGTTTACTCTCCTGGTAACTTAATTCCCAAATCTCCATCCACTCAAAAGCCTGCACTTAATTCAGTAACCTCAATTTCATTCTTTCTGGTAGGATTAGGCTGCTTTTGGTGCTTCAATTTGCATTCCACACTGGACCCCATAACACTACATATGTCTGCTCCTTCAAGGGCATCAGTTAATTCCAAGCAGTAAATTTGGCAAAAAATGTAGTAGTAATTGGATAACATAATCAGGCTCTGGCCATAACCTGCACAAACCTGCAAGGTAGACAGGGTGGGTGAAAATTAAATTAACTAGGTGATACTTCAAGTTCTATATCCATTAAATATCACTGCAGTCATAATAACAGTCTCAAACCAAAAGATGGCCCACCACTTGACTGTTAAGGAGCGAGTTAAGATTGCAGCATGCAATGAAGTGTGGAAATCCATTGTTCCTTTACAGAGATGGTGGTGTACAGCAAAAGAAAGGAATGCAACACTACGTCCGGAGACAATAAAAAATTGTCATGCAACGTTGATGACCACAGGCTTGATGAATGATGTATGATGAAGTGGCCGGTGCCTACATTGAAATAAAAAAAAAAAACTGCTTTTATTTTCATATGTAATAAAGTACATGTACCATTTCTTTCAATAAATTTGTATTAGAAAGATGGACTTAACTGCCAATTTTAATGCCTAGTTAATTTTCACCCTTTCTGTATAGGCCAAATCTAGGCACCACTACAATCTTAAGCACTTTCTGGCTCACAACCAAAATTTATTTCTGTGTGGGTCAAAGGTAATGACATGATCTTTCTCCTGATTGATAGGGCTTTTAAATGGTCTGGCAGAACATATATACATCTAACTCCACACTTAAATCTTTTACTGCAGCATTAACATACACCTTTGATCACCCATGTGCGAAGTTAATGGTGACATCATCCCATCAATGCTTCCATCAGGGTAGTCATTAGATTACACAGTGAAGTTCTGAATGTTCACTGCCAGTTCTGGCTGAACCCCCCCCAGCCCTGCTGGCAGCTTTTGTTCAGGGCCTCTCAAAGGAGTTGAAAGATGAGTTGGCTACTGAAAAAGTGATTTAGAGGTGCTATATAACTTGTTGATCAGAATCAACAATCAGTTCCATGAGTAATGCAGGGAACACTGGGCAACCACTATTTCACAATCAACTGTTTACAGGAGATAAATTCACTTCTCCTTCTAGAGAGGCTAACTGCATGGATCCCAGGTAAAAGCTATGCAACTAGGTGCTGCATGCTTTCCTCTCCTGAAAAAGTGATTCAAAGACAAGCGAACACATGCTTATTTTGTGGGCAAACAGTTTTATTGGCATTCATGTTGTCTTCTCTTTTTAGCCCAAAGGACACATCCCAGGAAGTGTGATCTTTCATGGTTGCACATTTTCCTCACCATGTCTTTGGTCTCTTTGTCTCCACCACTCTTTTCTGGGGATAGGTTTAAGAAGATGAAGTAAAAGCTTTCATCTAATCAGGATCAGCTTATAATTGAATTGATGAGACTTCAGTAAGAAACCTATAATTACCAGTAAAGATGCTTTCCTACCCCATCCCGCTATCCAAACCAGATGGATGGAGCCATACTCAGTCACCAATTATATTCCATTAAGTTCATCACCTAGGCTGGATCTCGTTCCATATATTATAACTTCCAGTACTTCAACTGCTGCTCGATTCTGCTGGCTCCAGGAAAATAAGCTCCAAACCAAGTGTATGACCCGCCCTTGTGGGAATTTGCCCAGCAGCCTTTAATCTCCTACCCCAAAATGTTCAAAATTGATACAAAAATCAACTTTGACCTACAATCACATGCTCAATTTTGCATTTTCTCCATAGAATGTATGGAAAAAGAATAGAGTATAGAAAGTAGTACCAAAATAATGTTCATAAATGTGCAGCCTGCATACAGTACAAAACTGTTGCCTTGCATACTGTATTGCTGAGTAAATTACATGATATACATGTGACTTATTAACCAAAATCCAAAAGAAATTCTGCATCTGATTTTGGTCCTCTTATGGTGAATGTTATTATTTTTTACTTTGTTTTTGTTAGAGGGAATCAGTAAATGCAAATTATTATAATGAAGGACCTTGATTCCTGGATGCCACTCCAGTTCCCATTGGATAACTAATTAAGCATAAACCAATTAACCAAATGGCCAAGCAGTTGATCTGTCCACAACGCAGCCATGTTTAATGATGATGAGGCTGAAAATATGGGTGTTAAGGGGTGGGGATTGCTGCAATTAGCTTAATGAGTATACAGAGTGTCAGTTAATGCCCCATGGGAAACTCTGGATAAATATTTTCCTGTGTTGCTAGCCAATTCATGGCACATGTAGATTAGGTATTCAGAAACAAATGTATTTAAGTTTGTTTTTAAAAATTCTAATTATTCAGACAAGGCTATGGGTTTTAGTCAATAGGAAAGCGCAGAAATATTCCTGTTTTTATCAAATGAGTAATTATGTCTGATCCAGTGAACTATGTAACAGAGCAATTGACGTGTCAACACTGCAGCCATGCCCGCTAATGACGTGGCTGAAATTATTTGGGGGGGGGGGGTACAGATTGCAGCAATTAGCTTAATGAGTAGACAAAGCTCCAGCCAATGCTCCCTGAACCATTTCAACTTATGGTCTGGTTTGGGTGTTTGCCGGCAGATGCTAGACCTGATTACCTTGTTAGTGATTTGACCTTAATTCTTGTTTCTTAATCATTTGAGTGGTGTGATTAGTGGTGCTTCCTATTTTCAGCAGATTAACAGTTGAGGTAGGTTTCTATTCTTGCTGATGATAATATTTAAAAATGTAAAAAGATTTAGATTTTTGGTTCTTATTCATTTAACCGGTAGATGATCATTCAGATCTTTTTGTGTGCTGTGAATGAAGTAATTCAAGACCAATTTTGTCTGCCATTTGCCAGATGGGGGAAACAAATTGAGCTATTCTGTTGTTAGTCTCCATATACTCCATCATGAAAGCAAAAAAAGCAAACACATCATGCAGAGCTGAGCTCAGAGTAAGTCCTATTTGCTTTTTGTTTGTCCTGATGCAGTAGATGAAAAATAAACACTGGCATGACTAATGCGTGTCCCTCTTACATTCCCGAGCTTATTTTCTTGCCATTAGTACCTTGCAAGATTGCTTAATGCTCCATTTTTGTTCCACATAACAGCTTGTCAACAGACTACCAAAGCAACACTGAGCTCTAGCTCTTGCATTTAAACAATGAACAATTAATATTTTTAATTGCTATCCATAAGCCATCAGAGGTTCATTAACCATAATACTGGCATCTGTTATTGTTGGCTAAATGTTATTTTAAATCACTCTGGTATATACAGTATAAGCCCAGTTCCAGCATTGTGTATGTTCCTCTTGGGTAGCTTCCACCTGGGTATCTCTGGACCATTGGGGTGTGACTTCTGGGACCTCTGGGGATTTACTGTGGTAGCTAGGACCAGGACATTGGCAGCAGATCCTTCAGGTCCTGTGTTTTTTAATGGTGTAACTTCCGTGGATCAAACTTGTTTCCATGACACATTTCAGGATCTGAGATCAGGTCAGCGATTTTGAGGCTGCTTTGAGTGCATGGCAGGCTGTGGTACACTGGGTGTTCTGGAATGTTTCTATAGTGGCCAGCTTGACTTTTTGGCAGTTTGTGCTGCGTTGGCTTTTCTGTGGGATCGGACTGGACAAGCTGCCCTTTGGTCCCTGCTGGCATGGGTGAGCCTTGAGTGCCCATGATCCTGTCAACAACTTACTGGTTTATAATTGATAATCAATGTTAATGTGTTAATCTTTTGTGGTGGTAAATATGCCTGATCAGTGTATACCATCCGTGTATTGTAGTCCACTGCTAGATGGCAAAAATGTTGAATGAATTTACATGCACAAACAAAATTGTTGTTTTTGTGCATGCTGTACTGCATCCACAAATTACTTATTTCACATGTCTATCTACAGTAGCTATCTATCTATCTATCTTTTTTCATAGTTAGTTTACCAGGGAAGTGCTGGCACAGTTGAGTTGAGGCCCTTGGTACTGATTGCAGTGTTGGGCGTTTTATCCCTGTCACTGCCGGGCTGCCACTTTTGGGTCCTTGGGCGTCTTGCCTTCACCATTTGCCCCACAAACCTAGCTGCAGCCTGCAGTGCTGGTAAGAAAATGGGAGGGTTACAACAGGAAGGGTATCTGAGTAAAATCAGTCCATCAGTCCTTAGAGTGGCCATGTACTTCTTAATGCCATGAATACCTTCTATCTTTTTTATTCACAGGTACTGAGTGACAGTAAAATGGGAATGTGGAAAGCAGAAATATCAGGGTTTTTAACATCTTTATGCAGGTAGAGGAACAAAATGTTTCCACTTACTGTAGGTGTGGTGGCACAGTGATGGACTCAAGTACTGTCATGGAAACACCTCTAAAGTGTAGTAAGAGTAATTGAAGAACAATCCTGTTTATCCTTGCCTAGTCGTTTATTTGATGTTTGCAGATCACCTGGATGTTTGCTTGTCTTTATCACTACAAGTTTTGATTAGTGATTTGTGAACTGACAATGAATTGTCTAAAAAAAATTAAAATTCAAACTGTAATGGTACATCTGAGTGCATATTTCCTGACAAATATCAATAATGAGAAAAATGTACACAGCCTAATCTAAAAAGGTTTTAGGAGTAAATAAATATAATTAAGCAACTTGAGGTCATTCTGTTGTACTGAATATCTGGACAGTTGTGACATTTTCAGCACTCGGGCCACACCCTGGTGTTTATGACTGCATTATAGTTGTGCTGATTTTCTGTATAACAGCACAACCTCAAGGGTGATATTGCTTAACTATACAGTTCCACAAAAAACATTTATTATCAAGAGATTGAGTTGTTTCTTTTTTTTAAACAGTTATTTGGTTATGAAAATAACTAACCACAACTGGAAGAGCTGGCGAATGACAATAAGAGATCAACAGTTAATGTTCACCCCTGTAATTAGTTAAAAGTTCTTAATGGTACTACAGTATGTAGCCAAAAGGTGAGGTGAACCCATCTAGATAAGAAGATTTACTTTATATTTTCACTTATCCACTTATATCAGCTCCGTTAACTTTCGGGTTTAAGGCTAATCCCGAATAGTGCTGGAAATGGAAAGCTAGTGCGCTATGTAGGGTGTACAATCACTTGTTATACACACCAAGTAGTGCTCTTGATCAGAGGTTAGAGAGGGATTTGAGATTCAGCCTTGTGTTAGAAGCATAGCGTTGGCACATAGTTACTAACCCAGAGTAAGGATCTATCCAGTGACGGAAACTTAAGCACTGGATAAGAGTGTCTGCCAAATACCCTACAGACCTACTCTCACCCTTGTTGCGACCCACAATTAGTGTAATACGTATGCATGGAGTGATACATATAGAGCAATACAGCACTGAGACATTTAATTATATCAACACTCCTGGGAAGCCTCTCATCCAATCAGATGACTCGGTTTAAACAAACATTTATATAATAAGAAATACATAATGTTGATTGACAGGCAAACAAAAAACTTACATTAATTTCTTTATTTGTGAAAAATCTTCATGTGAAAATTAGAACCATTTATGTATGAACTAAAAAAATGAAACGAATAAATAATGTTTATATTTTTCCTAAAATTGTGCTCACACATTATTTTCAAGCAACATTTTTCCTACTAAAATCTCCATATGTCTCCTGATCTCTCAGAGACGATAGCATTGCACTGCTGTTGACGAAGACAGCTTGTGAAACAGAAGGTGTTTTAGCAAAATGTGTCCAGGTTCAGTGGGTTATGAAATTTGTTGACGCTCCAGCAAGTAAATAAATAAATTAATAACGCAAATCGATAAATAAATGCAAAATACATTCTGATTTCGTCATATTCTTCTAAATACTCCTTTAAACGTCTTCCTGAATGTGTATTTCAGCTCATAGAGAAAGCATTGTGTTTCTTTTTTGTTGTCTAAAAAAGTCGACACTTTGACATGCGCGTGACTGAAAGAACAACGCGACTGAACCTAAATAGGGTGGAGTTCTCCAAACATTTGGCTCTATTTAATGGATGTTTTATGGCTCTTTGACGCTGGAATAAAATATCATGGGAATTTAAATGTGTGTCATGTTGGAGCAAACAATTTACTGTTTCTCATTTATTTTCCCCTCAGTGCTCAATGTGAGCTGCATACTTAATAGGCGAGCTCAAACAGGATGGATTATGAAGGATCCATGGAAAAGGGGCAGAGCACAGTAAAAATCATTCATGCTGTATTTCTACCTAGGTATGTGTATATACGCAAAGAGCAGTTTTTTTTAAAATAACTAAAAGACAAAGAACAAATACATATATTTTTTTTCACATAATCTCCTTGCTTTTCAATATACTTTGTCCATCTGTTAAAGCTTTCATATTCAAGCTTTTGTATTTAAATGCATTAGGCTTAGAGTTGTCTTACTTACTGCTGTCTTCATTTCCTTATCAGGAGTGAATCTTTGTACCCGTAGGGCAACCTTAAAGCAAGAAAATCTGATGTAGCAAGATCAGGACTATGAGAAGGATGCTTTACCACAGTGTAGAGTGTCGACAGTGTGGGCAGAAGTGTGTGGATGTGCATCATCATGCAAGATAACTATGCCCTCAGATAGCGGTCCTCAGCATTTAATCCAAATTTCAACTCTTCAATAAGCGTCTCACTGTAACGAGTACTGTTGATTGTTGAACCGTTTTCCTAATAATGTTCCAATACTTCTGGTCCTTGAGAATCCCAGAAAACTGTAAGCAGTGATGAATTTTTCAGCTGATGGTCACCTTTTGAACTTTTTCTCGCTCGGCGATTGAGGATGTTTTTGTTCCATACTCTGTTGTTTATTCTTAGGCCTGTAGTGATGAATCTATTATGGAGAAGTTTATGTAGCATTTTTTGGAAGGAGTCTCCACTATTAGCACTTTGTGCCAGTAAAAGGTAAAGCTGTAAGGTCAGGACTTTTGAAAACATGATGTGTAGAATGAATGTATCAAGAAATAAGGAAAGACTACTACAGGTTCACGATTTGATATTTTATCTTTTTTATTAATTAATTCAACCTAAGTGGTAAGTGTGTGTATGTGTGTGTTTGTGAGTGGGACAGAACTGAAGCCTGGGGGCTGGGTGACAGGTATTAGCTCATTTAAATGCTACATGGCATGGTGTGTTGTAATGGACATGTTAACTCAGGTAGCTCTGACAGCCTGTGGGTGGAACGGGCATGTTCTGTCTCATTCGTTTCTTTTTCCTCTAAATTTTCTCGTGTTTTGTCACACTTTAGGACAAGTGTGAAATAACAAACCAAACTTGCATTGCCTTCATGGTTGGCTTTCTTTCTTTCGATGTATACATGGACACTGTATGTTTATCTCTGCAAATATGTCATTAAAGGTCCCTTTTTGGGCATTTTCAAGTCAACGCAGGTCTCAGAGCTCCCTCAAAATGTGTGTTAATGCTCCAGGTGAAATACCCCTAAAATAATGCAGTGGTTTTTTTTTTTCTTAAACTGCATTTTTCATTTTACTCCTCCTCAGAATGCACCATTTCAGTGTTTATGTACATGTAAATGAGCTCATCCTGAGACACGCCCCCTCCAGAGAAAAGCAGTGGTAAGCATCAACCTGGGGGATGGGCTCTTCTTATGAGGTCACATTAGGGAGTAAAGTGAAACATTTAAACCCATACACAGTGTACAAGCAAATAAGTTACATTTGTATTTCGTTTTGTTTGATAAAATTTTGTGAGGATGGTGTACAATTATTTTTGTGCAAAGTATTCAAATAAAAACCTCAAATTGCTTTAATTTTATTATTTTAATTTATTTTATTATTATAATTCATTCAAGGCTGGTATACTATAACTGTCCTGGTTGATGTAGAATCACAATTTGAACTTTTTTATTTATTTTTTAAAATGAATCTTATCTTTAAAAAAAAAAAAACAATTCCAGTAGCCCCTTCCCCATTCGTCGACTTAAAACTCTGAAAAATGATGACGTTTGGACCCCACTGTTAATCTGTCTGTTGGAGTTAGCACCATGGATCATAATTAATTGAGTACATTATATTTCGCCACTTAATTACACGTGCTACAAAGGAAAATTACCCAGAAAATGTGTGTTGTGATCCATCATAGATGCCAAAGCTGGAGGTTACACAATCTTCAGTAATTACCGAAGATACATGGAGACGTCTCACGGAAACTTAGGATCAATATCTTCATCTAAGAGTGATATATATGTAAAGAAAATGAAGTGGCGAGACAATGTGCAGCGCTTTGCTCGCGGGAACAGCATGCTCTCCTGGGGATCGCTTCATTTTTCTGAGAGCATACTGATTTTTTTTTTTTATTATTATCCTGGAATAATGCCCGGCTTATTATTTCAACTTTATTATTAAAGATTAGAGCGGAGCTAATGGAAAAAAGTGTAAAGTCTGCAGGTTTATTAACGGTGCATGCCAGAGACCACAGGACTGTGAGAGTTTGAAGCCTTTTGTTAAGATCGGCTAATCATTCTTAAATGCAAGCAGTCAGACTCGAGCCTTTTGAATCGTTCGAGTCTGTTCAGTGAAATGATTCATTTGGATTTGTTCACTGATTTGTTTGGGCAAATAGGCACCCTGATGATGACACCAAAGAATGTAGTTGTGTAAGATGGTAAATATATTTGGTATTTTGTGCTATTTTATAATCTATTTGTGTAGTCAGATTTAGAAGAATAATTTTTTTTTCTAGACCAACACAAAATCAGATCGACTAAGACTCACTGAATCAGTTGATTTACTGAACATTAAGAAATGAATGTAATCATAGACAAATGAATTAAACAGTGATTTCCTGAAAAAGAGAGGACAGTACTGTGCAAAAGTCTTGGGTATTTTATTATGTGTAGTAGAAATTGTTACACATATATTTATTACTGTATGTCTGGCAGGTTTTACACTAGATGCCCTTCCTGACACAACCCTGGCTTGGGACTGGCACTGCATGCAGCACCTGGGTATTATGGGTTGTGCCAACCACCGACGGTGGGGCTCGAACCTGGATCCTCCGCAAACATAACTTCAACATGGATAATGGATAAATAAGATTCGCTGACTCGGTTGTCGACTCACAAAAATAAATAAAGCACATTTTTGTCAAATGCCTTTAGCTTTGGTTACAGCACACAGTGTTTTCCAGTTCATGTGTGAAAATGAACCACGTTTTTCAGAGTCTGAGTCTTGAAGGACAGCTGTGCCATCAGGGAAGAAAAAAACTCCATAGATGTGATAACCTGGTTATCCAGTACATTCAGGTGGTCAGCTGACTTCATTTTATTGTCACATAACGTTGCTGAGTCTAGACCTGAGTGACTGAAGCAACCCCAGATCATAACACTGTCTCCAGAGACTTGTACAGTGGACACTATGCATGATGGGTGCATCGCTTCATGCGCTTCCCTTCTTACCCTGACACGCCCATCGCTCTGCTATAGGCTCAATCTGGACTTATCAAGTCACATGACCCTTTTTCCATCGCTCCAAAGTCCAATCTTTATGCTCCCCAGCAAACTGAAGCCTTCTTTTTTGTTGATAAGTCTCACTAACAAGTGGTTTTCTCATGGACACACAGCTGTTTAGTCCCGATCCTCATCACATTGATCTCTGCTTACCTATGGTGTTTTTGTGACCATGTTTGAAGTTGAGGGTTCCTTTCTGATTTTAAAAATATATTGGACAGTTCTTACCTCAATTTCAGTCACTTCAGATTTATCTCCTTAGTTGTTTCTTTCCAGGATGCAAGACAATAATTTGACACTTCCGAAAACAGCGATTAATTAATAATATTTTTTTTTTATTTACCACTCTGTATAACTAATTAATTATATAAAAATTGCACACATACTACCATACATAAACGGACACGGACAAAATTGTAAACACACATGTAAAATACACCATGTAATAAAGGTTAGGATTAAAATCTGCGTCTAGTGTTTACTTTACTGATCTTTACGTATGGAATAAAATTTGACCCAGTTGCACTCGCCTGCTTAAAATGTACAAATGTCTCATGACACTGTGTTGAGTGTAATGAAATCATGTGCCGTTTCAGTCTGTAAGTGTTTAAATTGATTTCAAGTGATAAAACTTTAATCATCTTTTATTTTCTTGTCCGACAGACTGATTTAAAATGCGGCAATGACCAGGACTGAGAAATGCAGAGCGTCAGCTTCGATCTGTGTGTGTGTGTGTGTGTGTGTGTGTGTGTGTGTGAGAGAGAGTGTTAGCATTTATGATGTGTACGTGTGTGTGAGTGTTAACATTTGTGATGTGTGAGTGCGTTTATGCACGCATGCGTGGTGTGTGTGTGAGAGAGAGAGATGTGAGTGTGTATGTGTGTGTTTGTGCGTATGAGTCTGTGCGTGTGTGTGTGTGTGTGTGTGTGTTAACTCTTGTGATGTGTACGTGTGTAGAATAGGCCGCAGATGCTGGAAAATAAGCATCACACTATGATGTCACTGAACGTGATGTCATTGAACGTGATGTCACTGAACGTGATGTCACTGAACGTGTCACTGAATATAATGTCACTCAATATAAGGCTACACAGAAAATTATTAACCATTTTTAAGTGTAAGTTTAAAGCATTATACAGTACCTGTTTGAGATATCAAAAATCCCTCTACAATTTTTCATCCTCAATGTCGTTAGATCACATTGTATAAATTCCCTAGGAGGAGTATATCAAAATCCATTGGGTGCGTTTTGGCAAACGACCCAAAATACGTGACTTCCTGTTGAGTTGAGCCAAGGACATGCTGTGTGAAAATTGTTTGGCTCGATAAACTCTAAATGTGTACCAAGTTTCATGTGCATACGTGCAAGTGTGTTTGAGCTATGCAGCACTCGTGTGGGAGCCCCTAAGGGCCCTGGATTACATGACTCTCAGGCATCCTAATGGCAGCAGATTTCAACCTGTCTGGAAATTTTCATGAGTTTTTGACCATGTTAAGACCCCCAAAAAGCCCAAAAGTGTGGAAAAAATTCTTAGGAAAACAGGAGGGTCCTGCGCACCCTATAGTGCTTGGGCCCTAATAATTACAGTGAAACCTTGGATTACGAGCATAATTTGTTCCGGAAGCGGGCTCGTATTCCAAAACACTCCTAAACCAAATTTAATTTTCCCATAAGAAATAATGGAAGCTCAAATTATTCGTTTCACAGCCCAAAAAAATAAATACATAAAAATAATTAACACAAAATATAAAGTAAAAATAAACCAAATTAACCTGCACT